>LLCB01000012.1:0-381750 GCA_001414345.1 Hymenoscyphus infarciens
GGGGGGGTGGGGGTGGGGGGTGGGGGGGGGGGGGGGGAGAGGTGAGCGCGGGGGGGGTGGGGGGGGGGGGGGGTAAGAGCAGATTCGGAAGCCTTCGCGATAACTATAGTAAGTCGACTTATTCACCGAACCTGTATACAGCAGTCCCTATACGAAGAGGGTTATTAGGATTCTAAACACTTAGCGTATTTAAATCCCGTAACGTGTAAGACACGATTTTTACTAGCTATCTGAAACCGATACTAAACCCTAATATTACTAGCTGTCCAGGAGATCTCTAGAATCCTAGCTATTTAAGAAGTCGCTATAACTAATCCGATTCTAGGCCAAGTCGAGTTCGAAACAAAATATACAGCGAACGTACTTAAAAGAGATATTATAAATACCGTCACCAACGAAGTAGAGTTTAGCCTTTTTATATAACAGCACGAAATATATATAACTATAGAAGAGGTATATAGGAGTACGTTTGGCAGAATAACGTATATAAATACTAGGCCTAATACAGAAGAAAAGGCTAAACTGGCCTTTTCTAACTCTAGGAGTAGGCTACTATATATAAGAGGTTTCAGACAATACAAAAGGGGTACGAAACCGAACAACGACATACGTCAGCTAATACAAAAGCCCGAACCTACGAAGTACGTCCAAAAGCCCGGACGTACGTAACCTTCCTAAATTAGACAATGCCAAACAACAACTACCGAAAGCTAATATATACGGCATATGCCACGTAATATCGGCTATCTAGGATGGCCTAGATGACAGGCCATCACAGTAGTAGATATATAAAAAACTACTTTAGCTTAAATTAGAATTAGATATAAATATAAAAGTAGAATTCTTAGAAAGAAAAGTAATAGATTATAAAGTAACGAGTTATATAAGAACGTAAATATAAGACTTTATATCTATATTATTAGTTTATTTATTAGAGATTAAAAGAGTATAAGCGAATCTAAGAGAAATCTATAAATAAAGAAGATACTAACGCTACTAATATAAATATAAAAGTATATAAGATTATTAAGAGTATCTAGACTAATTAAGAGATTTAGAATTTAAAAGAGAGTATATTATCTAGAATATTATAGAAGTATATATAGCTTTTTAAAATAGTTTATAAGAAGATAGATAATAATTCTATTTTAGCGATTTTATTTATAAATAGTATTAAGGAAATATATAGTTTAAGTTAACTAAAGTAGCGATATAGCTAGCTCTAATTAAGTATAGTATTATATATAATAGTATAGCTATATATATCTAGATACGAGTCTTAACTTTCTTTCTTCTTTAGTTAATATTATACTATTCTACTAGCTCTATACTATTACTAGTAAGACTTACGATATTAGATATACTAGGTTTAAGAAGATCTACTTAATAGGTTATAAGCCTAGATTTGTCTAAGATAGATAGTTATAATAAACTTAGAGTTATAAAAGAACTTTATAGACGCTATAGAAGAGTATATATAAAGCTATGAAAAAGTATCTACGATATTAACAAGACTAATAATAGTCTACTATTACTATATATCTTTAAAAAAAAGTAAAGAGCTAAAAGAAGAACTACTTCTAAAAGTTCTATAAAGAGATAAAAGATATAGTAGTATATTATATATATATTATATTTACTAATTAATTAACTTTATATATCTTATTTTTAAACTTAATTACTTTTACTTCTAACTATATTTATACTTAGTTCTTATTAAATAATAGATAACTATAATAATAAAAAGAGTACTTATATCTTAATACTTATGAGAGAGAACTATAAGATATAGATCTACTAAATAACTTTTAAACTTAAAAGTAAAGAAATGTTTTATACTATAGAGAAGACTAAGTTAATAATATATATTTATTAAGAATCTTAAAGCTATTAAAGCTAGCTTAATTTTTACTTTTAAAATATTAGAAACTAGTAGTAGTATTAATATTAATAAGCTTACTAGTAATCTTTTAAAATAAGAAAATAGATTATAATATATAGAAAAATATAAGAAGTATACTAAAAATAAAGCTAAAGTAGTTAATTATATACTTAAAGCTCTTAGTAAAGATAACTAAGCCTTTATAAGTAAATATAATACTATAATAAAACTCTAGACTATAATTAAGATTAAATATAATAAGATAAATAAAGCTATAACTAACTTATATACTAGAAGTATTCTAAGCTTTAAATATAATACTAAACTAGGAATTAATTTCTACTAAATAAAGCTAAAAAACTACTATTAAAAGCTAATTATAGCTAATATAGTTATAAATAATATATACTTAGATAAAGTAATCTTTTTATTATTTACTTAAAAGATACTTATCTAATTTAAAGCCTCTATTAATAATAACTATTAATAAAAAGCTAAAGATATTATATAAAATTAAGAAATAAGAGAAAGAAGTTAGTAGTAATAAAAGAACTAAAGAATTAATAGATCTTATATAAGATTATAGTTATATTCTATCTTATTAATATTAATATAGTAGCTAAGATTTAAATTATTCTAAAACCTATTATAAATATTAAGTTAAAGTTTATCTCTTATATAAAAAGAACTATATTATATAAGATTCTATTAAAAGACTTTAAGCTTATATACTTCTTTAAGAATATAAAGAGAAGAAATACTCTACTAAAGTTAAAGAATTAAGAGTTAATAAGAAGTATTTATTATTAAAACGTTTTTTTAGTTAAGATTAAGTATTATACTATAAAGTTTAAAGAAAGTAAGTTTAAATTTAAAAACTCTAAAAATAGTAAATATAATATTAAAAGTATTATACTCTTAGTATTAAGTATTAGTAAGACTAATCTCTTTTTATAACTAGTTAATACTAGTATATTCTCTTATATATTTAACTAATCTTCTATTTTTAAGTCTTAAAAGAAAATTAGACATATATAAGTAAAGGTTAAAAGAGAATAACTAAACTTTAATTAAATAAGATATAAGAGTAGTATATAAGAATAGTTCTTTAATATTTCTATTAAATATTCTTTAAAACTTAGTATAAATCTATTATTAGTTAATCTTTATATTAGTTTATTCTAAGACTTAAGTTTATAAGTAACTATAAAAATATATATATAATAAATAAAGATTAGAAGCTAGTTAGTACTAAAATATAAAATAGTTTTTATACTATTATAAATATTATAAATAAATATAAAGAAACTATCTTAATTACTAAAAAGATAATAGAAAGTAATTACTATAACTAATATAAATCTAATAATAAAGCTATAATAGAAACTAATAAACCTTATTAATTACTATTAAAGGTTTATATATCTTAGTTTAAAGAAGATTATAAATCTATACTATATTACTACTTTTTAGAAAAGAATTAAAATTCTAAAAGACATAAATGTTTATAAAGTATATATCTTTACTAAACTCTAAGATAAGTTTTTAAAAGAACTAGCTATATAAATAAAGATAATTCTAAGCTAAGTCTAGTTTAATATTACTAGCTTTTTCTTAACTATAATATAAAGTAATTAATAAATCTTACTAATTATTAATATATTCTTTTAATAGAACTAGGTCTCTTTACTAAAAATAAAGAATAAGATATATAAAACACTTTTATAATAGAAAATCTATATTAAAAACTAAACTAAAAAGAAGATTAAGAATACTTAAACTAATAATATACTAGAACTCTTAAAAGCTATAAAGAAATAGTAAGTTAATATAAGTATTAAAGAATAATCTATAATAAGTACTTTATTATATTAAAATAGACTAGCTAAAAGAGCTATCTAAATTACTAAGGTAATTATAAGAGCTCTACTAAATTAAGCTAATCTTTTAATAGAATTCTAAGATAAAACTATAAAGATAAATATATACTTATAAAACTAAACTTACTATACACCTATGCTTAATAGAAAGAAGATAAGCTTAATATAGGTATTTATTAGAAAGATTCTAAATATAAGCTATATTTAATAATAGAGAAGTAAATACTAATATTATATTAACTTAAAGATAATTCCTACTTAAGAAAGACGTAATAAGCTTATAAACTCTAGATAAGTTAGTATTTTTATAAGATACTTAGACTAGATAACTAAATATTTTAGAGTCTATTCTTTTAAATAAGAAAATATAATTATTATTAGTATTATAAGTATTAATAAAGATTTAAAAGAAAGAGATATTTAACTAAAGCTTTAAAAGTATATAAGTAGATTTTAAAGAATAATAAATATAATAAAAGATAAAAGGTCTTATAAATAGCTCTTAAAAGCACTTAAACTAGCAAAGGTTATATCTATAAGATTAATAACTATATAAAAGTATAATTCTAAAATTCATACTTCTTTTAAACGTTCTAATATTTACTAAAGAAGAAATAGAAGATATAGAAGATAAAAAGGTTAAACTATAAGTTAAGAAATCTATTAAGCTATCTAAAATAGAGACTAAGAGTATATAAAAGAGATAAAAGCGTTTATACTTAAAAAGCTAAAGCTTATTAGTATTATTATAATTCTAAGCTCTAGCTAAAATATAACTAACTATTAAAAATAAGAATAATCTTAATAAACTCGAAACTTAAGCGAAAGCTTAATTTAAATTATTACTATTAGTACTAATATACTTTACTAGAGATAGAAAGAGATAAGCTAAGATAGACTTAGTAAAAGGCTTAGATATTAACTAAGTTTAAGTATTATTTATATAGATAATAAGTAAAAACAATATAGATATAAACTAGTTTAAAGTCTTTTTTTAAATTAAATTAGTATTTCTAATTTATAATATATATATCTTTTAATTATATTAAGAAGTAGTAGAAGATCTTATTTATAAAGAGTAATAGAAGGTTATAATAGCTAAAGAACTACTAGTATTTTATATAAATAATATATTCTAAGAATTAGTTCTACTAGAGAGTTTAAACTAAGTATTATAGAAATAGATATTTATAATAAAAATACTTAAAGATAGATTAATTAAGATATTTAAAGCTTAACTAATTATAAAAGAATTTAGCTAAATTTAAAAGAAAGACTTTAATAAAACCTTTACTTCTATAGTTTAAATAGGTATACTTTATCTATTTCTTATAATAGTAGTAGCTAAAGATTTAGAATACTACTAGTTTAATATTAAAAACGCTTTTATAAAGTTATATCTAAAGAAGTAAATCTTTTTAGATCTATTATAAGAAATTTAACTACTAAGAGAAAAAGCGTAGTAAGTGTTTTAAAGTTTATATAGACTAAAGTAAGTTATAAAAGACTAGAACTATTTAATATAAAAGAAGTTATTAAAGTAAGGTTTTATATAAAGTCTAGCTAATCTATACTTCTTTATATATTCTAAGAAATTTATAAAGTTTCTTATTTATATTAATAATATTATTAATCTTTTAAAAATAAAATTAAATACTAACTAGTTCTAAGTTAAACTTAAATTCTAGTTTAAAATAACGTTTTTAAAGAAGATTAGAAAGATTCTTAGTACTAGAGTAATTTATAACTAGAAGGCCTAGTTAAATTACTATTGATTAGAAAGAAAATCTAACTAGTATTCTAAAGAGATTTAGTATTATAAATAAGGTAATCTAAAGTAAAGAAGATCTCTATTACTAATAATAAGAACGTATACCTAGCGACTAAAGATAATACTTAGATTAATATATCTAAAGACTAATAAGTAATTAGAAGCTTTATATATATAATAGTTTTTACTTATTCTAATATTATATATATTCTAAGAAAGCGATTCTAATTTATAAGTAATCTAGCTAAATATTATAAATAAGCGTTAAAATATCTATTCTAATACTTAAGATTAACTATAAAAATAAAGATTATCTATTTATTAATAAGAGAAGTTATTAATCTAGAAGTCTACTTAGATATTAATTAAACTATAGTAAAAGAGAACTATAAGTATATTCTTTAAAAGACTAATCTTATAATTAAGTAAGAAGTAATACTTAGTATTAATCTTAAGTTATAAATTAGAGTATATTATATTTATATTATATTATAAATATATATAGTAGCTTAGATAGATCTTATAAGACCTTAGAATAGTAAAGTATATAAGAGAAAGTCTTTAGTCTATATATATATATATATAGTAATAACTAAGATATAATTATATAACTTAAAATACTTAATTAAATAAATAATTAAAATATATTAAAATTAGCTATTAATTTATTTAAGATCTTATAAAGTAAAAACGTCTATAAATTAACTTTATTTTTATAAAAGATATAATTACTAATAATATAATAAAACTACTCTAATAGGTAAAATTTAAGTAGTTTTTAAAGTAAATAGATATAAAGAAATAATAGTTATAAGCAAGTATTTAAGAAAACTTATAAATAAAGATTAGAAGATATTAATCTTCTTCTAAGTTATTTTAAAAGAGAGTATTAAGGAAATATATAGTTTTAATTCACTAGAGTAGAGATATAGCTAGCTTTAATTAAGTATACTATTATATATAATAACGTAAACCTTAGTCTTCTTCTTACTTTAATTAATATTATACTATTTTACTAGTTTTATAATATTACTATTAAGACTTACTATACTAGTTATACTAGATTTAGAGAGATCTGCTTAATAAATAGTAACTATAAAGAAAGTATCTTTTATATATATGTTTTTAGATTCTATTCTATTAAACTAAATATTTTAAAATTATTTTAATAAGAATAGTAAGTCTACTTCTATTTCTATAAATCTACTTATAAATTAAAGCTATAAAGTCAAAGAAGTATCTATTATAATTTTTAATAAAGCTACTTTTAAAGATGTTTTTAGACGTTCTATTATAAAGCTTTCTTAAACTAGTACTTTTATAAGAAATCCTAGTAAATTAAATTCTCTCTAAATATATAATATCTTAAATTCACTCTAATAAGAATCGTCTATAAATATTAACTTAACTAGATTAGAGAATAATAGTATTAAATACTCTTCTATTATATTAAAACTATTTTATACTAGAATAGATAAACGAGTTTATTATATTATAATAAAGTAGATATTATAACTAAGAAGCGTATCTCTTAGTCTAATCTATTTATTTGAAATATTAAAAGCTACTAGAAAAACAAAGCTTAGATATTAATAGTAAATAGTTATTTTATAAGAGATATTCTCTAGTAGTATACTAGTATTCTCTAGTATAGAATCGTAGTCTTTCTCTCTATCTAACTATATAATACTATATATAAAAGTAAACGAATATAGCTATCTATCTCTAGTATAGCTAAGAATCTAGCTAAGATAGTTTTTATAAATCTTTTGAAATATATAATTAAATTAGAATTAAAATAGAAGAATATAAGTAATCTAATAAGTAAGAGCTTTATAAAACTCTCTTCTAGAGATATCTATCTTTTTAAAAGATATCTTTTTAAACTCTTTCTAAACTATATCTATATACTAAGACCTAAAAGGTTTTAAAGAAATAATAAAGATAAGCGAGACTTTTTAAGTATAGATAAGATATAAAGAGTTATATAAGCTCTAGAGATAGAAGAATAAAAGATAAAGAATCGAATAGCTAAGATAGAAAATATAATAAGCGAAGTTTAAATTCGACTTTCCTAGTCTTTAAACTCTCTCTAAATAGACTCTTCTCTACTTCTAAGTCTGAATTTATATCTCTTTTAATAAAGAAACGCTACTATCTCTAATACTTTCTAATAAACCTTCTAACTCGATATCGAAGATATAAATACTCTCTAACTCTCTAAAAGTAAGATAACTAAAAAGATTAATAGTCTTTTACTTATATACTAATAATAGAAGATATTAATATATAATAGACTTCTAGTAAATACTAATTACTATAGTTTACTTTTAATATATAAAGCTCTTATTTAGAGTATAATATCTATACTAGCTAGAGATTATCTTAACCCTAGATACTAGTTATAATAGCACGCTATTCTAAATTACCGGCATTTATAAAACTGCTAATACCTCTACGATTATTCTAATACTTATAAGACAGAAGGTGCTAAAGAGAGTAAGAATTAGATATTATATGTTTTACTCTAAAGTCTTATATATTTAGCTTTAAAGCTCTTATTATTTTAGTAGCTATATTAGAAAGAGCTCGGTTATTATTCTTATTAGGACTTAGTAGTCTCTAACCTCTTATATATAGATGTTTATACTTAGTATAGAAGAAGAATAGTTTTTCCTTTTCTTTTATATTAGTACTTAGTATTTATATATATTATCCTATCTTAAATATACTCTTATATATCTCTTCTCTAGTAGTACATATTTTATACTATTATATTAAAAGGAAAAACTCTTCTTTACTAGTAATAGCCTTTATAATATCTCTTTTAAGCTTATTATTACTTTTTATTTTAATTTCGATTTAGCTTAGAATTAGACTATTATAACACTATCTTTAAATAGCTAAGATTCTAGAGATCTCTTAAATAGCTAGTAATACTAGGGTTTAGTATCTATATAAATAGCTAGTAAAAATCATATCTTATATATTAAGAGATTAGAATATACTAAGTATTCTTAAGAATTCTAATAACTCTCTTAGTATAGAGACTACTATATATAATTTAGATAATTAATATATAATAGTTATTTAGAAAACTTCTAAATTAACCTCTTTATCTCTCTCTTTTTTAATATTTAATATATTAGATTTAGAAGCGACTCTAGATCTCTTCTAAGCTCTACTTTAAAGCGTAGAGCTCTCTTTTAGAGAAGAAAGTTAAGTATTTATAAAAAGGTCTCTAACTTACTACTAATTACCTAAGAATAAAAGATTATAGAATAATAAAGATAAGAGCGTAGTTCTTAGAAGCTAAAGAGATAACTAAGACTTTTCTAATATAGACGAGATATAGAGAGTAATCTAAGCTATAAAAGCTAAAAATTAAGAAAAAGATAAGAGAATCTAGTAATAAGAGAACTAAATTACTTAATTAATAGATTTAATATAATAGATTAGTAAATACTTACTAAAAAATAATTAGAGTCTAAGTCTTTACTAACTAAATCGAACTTCTCTTTTATACTCTTCTATTATACTAGACTATCTTTAGATATAAAACTCTACTTCTAATATTCTTTCTTTATAATAATTATAATAATCTATCTCTTAATTATAAGCTAAAACCTTATTAAAAGCCTAATAACCTACTAAAAGTAAAATTATAGAGAAAATTAAACTTTTAGATAATAGTACTTTACTTACTTATAAGTAATAGAAGATATTTATATATAATAGACTCTAAAGAAACGTTAACTATTACTATATATTTAAAACTTATAAAGCCTTTATTTAGAGAATAACTACAAAACTTACTAGAAACTACTTAGAGCTTTAATATAAGTTAGATATAGATAATATAGCTTTTAAAAATTAATAAGATATAATAGAACTTTTTAATTCCTACTTCCTAACTAGTTATAAGAAAGAGAATACTTAAAATAAATTTTAAGTCTTATAAATAAGTAAAAAGAGTTATATAAGAGAAATCTTTTTAGATTTTAGAGTATATTTTTTAAGTATAGCTATACTTAGAGAGATACTAGAGTTAGAAAGATTCTACTAGATATAGAATAAGATTATACTCTATCTTTAAGAGAGCTTTATATTAGCTAAGAGAGGTTAGAATTATAATTTTAATAAGATAGTAGTAGATCTTTTAGATTTAGATAAGAAGAAGCGCTAAAATATAGAGTTATTTATAACTAGTATTATAGTTAAACTAATTAGTATACTCTTATTATTTAAAAAGATAAGTACTTTTTAATTCTTATTTAGCTTTATACTAAAACCCTCTCTACTCTTATATAAACTTAATTCTATCTTTTAGAAGATTTTATAAACTCTTAGACTATTTTCTACTAGTAAAAAATTAAAGACTATATTAATAGACCGAGTCCTTACTAGTATAAAGTATTACTATTATAATAAGCCTAGGTATTTTAAACTTAATTACTTTAATCTTTCTAATATTAATAAGATAGATAATTAACTTAAAAAAGAATAACTATTTAAAGAGTACTCTAACTCTAATCTAAGTTAAGAGGAAAATAAAGAGACTTAGATAAAAATTCCTTCCTAGGCTTATATAATTATAATCTAACTAGACTTTATCTTTCTAAGCTTATAAGAGGAAAATAGTTTTTTATAAATACTACTCTTAATATATAGAGATATAGTATTAAATTATAAGCTTTAGTAGATATAGAAGTAAATAAGTACTTATTTCTAAATTAATCTCTAGCTTTATACTTATCTAAAATAATAGGTTTAAAGATTTAAAAATTACTATATATAGTATCTATTTATAGATATAATAATAATACTAAAAGCTAAGTAACGTAGTTTATATAACTATATCTAAATATTAATAAACGTTATATCTTTAACTACTTTTTTATTATTCTAGATCTTAGATAATAAGACCTAATTATTAGTAATAAGTAGTTAAACTATTTTAAAGTCTTTCTTAACCTTTTAAAGAGCTAGATTACTTAACTAGCTAATTACTCTCTAGCTCTCTACTTTAGTAAGAAGATCTTACTTTTACTTTTTAGCTAGAACTAGAAACTTATTTTAAATTACTAGTTAGATATAAATTAAAGAGAATATATAATCTATTAATAAGAAAGATATAAAAAGAGTAGACTTATAAATATAGCTAAGTTATTACCTCTATTTATAATAATAATATCTCTTAAAATTTTAACCTCTAACTCTAGTTTAAAACCTCTTTAAACTACTAGTATAGCTTTAAAAAGCTAGACTCTATACTCTTTTATTAGTAAAATAAGCGTAAACGTTATATACTTTAATATAAAATAACCTAACTTAGAATTCTATATAATTAGTATTTATAAACTAGATTAGATTATTAATAAAAGATTAGCTTCTCTTTAAGACGACGATAATATAAGAGCTCTAATATAGGTCTAACTCTTAAAATATTATTCTTCTTATAAAGACGTATTCTTAAAAGTAGCTTCTAATAAGCTCTCTTCTTACTATAAATATAACTATAAGATTACTTTAAATAAACTACTTTCTAACTTCTTTTTGCCTTTATATTAATAGTTAACTATAGAGCTTAAAACTATAAAGAAGTATCGTATAGAAAACCTAGATAAGAGGTTTATTATTAATAGTAAGAGCTCTTTTACCTCTTTAATACTTTTTATTAAAAAAGCTAATAGTAATAAGTTATAGTTCTATATTAATTATAGAAAGCTAAACGCTTTAACTTAAAATAATCTTTATCTAATCTTTTAAATTAATAAGCTTCTTTTAAGAATAAGAATAGCTAAAATCTTTACTAAGTTAGATATAAGATAAGCTTTCTATTATATCTAAATAGACTCTACTTTAAAAGAGATAACTATATTTAGAACTAGGTATAGTATATATAAATATAAGGTTCTCTCTTTTAGACTTTATAATAGCTCTACTATCTATTAATATTATATAAATAACGTCTTAATTAATTATCTAGATAACTTCTATATTATTTACTTAGATAATATTCTAATTTATTTAAATACTATTAAAGAATAAAAGGAATAAGTTAAGAAGGTTCTAAGTTAGCTTTAAGAAGCTAGACTTTAGATAGATATTAAGAAAAGCGAATTTAGTATTACTAGAGTTAAATACTTAGGATTTATCTTAACTATAAAAGGACTTAAAGTTAATCTTAAAAAGGTAGAACCTCTATAAAACTAGGTCTAATCTACTATTATAATAGATATAAAGTCTTATCTAGAGTTTATAAGATTTTATAAATAATTTATTAAAAGTTATATTAAAATTACTAAACCTCTAACTATAATAATATACTTTTTAGAGCTATTTCTATAAACGCCTAAATATAATAAAGCTTTTAAAGTACTAAGGACTAGGCTACTTACTATATAAACCTTATACTACTTTAACTCTAATTATAATATAAAGGTAGAAATAGACTCTTTAGAAAAAGTAATAGTAGACGTATTCTTTTAATAATATAATAGCCTTTAGTACTTTATTAGATTCTACTTATATATCTTAGTTAGTTATAAATTAAACTAGAAGATTTATAATAAAGAACTCTCTACTATTATAGGAGCTTTTAAGAAATAGCGCTTTAAACTTATATTATATTAGAAGTATTTTAATATATATTTAGACTATAGATTATTAGAATACTTTATAATAACTAAGCTACTTATAGCTAAGTAAGTCTAATAAATAGAGTTTTTATTAGACTTTAACTTTTAGAGCTAATTTATATCTAAGAAGAGTAATTAAAAAGTAGATATACTAATCTAATATAAATAAGACCTAAAAACCTATAATTAAGCTAAATTAGATAGCTGTTTATATACTCTCTTAGGACCTAATTAGTTAGACTCTTAAATTAATACTAAACTTACTAAGATCTTTTTATAAGAATAGTCTATATTTCTTAATATAATTTAGTTAGACGTTATTCTAAAGTTAAGTTTAAATATAATTTAGAAGTTAAAAGAAGATAACTTATACTCCTTTTAGAAAGAATATTATAAACTTCTAGATAGATACTCTATCTTACTAGATAATTTACTCTTTTTTAAGAATTAACTTTATATTTAAAAAAATACTAAACTCTATATAAAGCTAATCTAAGAGGTTTATAACTAAGTATCTAGTACTTACTTAAGTATAAAAAAGATATACTAGTTATTAATATAATACTACTACTAGGTTAGACTAGGTTTAGACTATAAGAGGTATATAGTAAATTATTAAGCTTATAAATACTCTTATTCTTAATAAACTAAGTAATAAGGTTTTCTTTACCTTTTACTAGTATCTAACTATTCTATATAATATTTATATATAGATTTTAAATTATTCTTAAAAGATAAATATAGATTTAATACTATATTAGTATTTATTAACTAACTTAGAAAGGATTTAGTCTTAATACTCTACTACTTAACTATAGATATTAAAAGACTAGCTAAACTCTTTATTTAATAGATTTAATATTTTAGTTACTACTTTAAATTAATTATATTTATTTAAAGACTTTAATTTATATTATTATTTTAGACTAAATTTTATTAAATAATTAGTATTAAGCTTAAGCTTAGTACTATCTACTATAAATAAATAGATAGATAGATAGAGATAATAAACTAATATATTAATTAGAGACTAAGGCTCTTTATAACCTACTATTAAGATAACTAGAGCGAATTAATCTCTTTAATAGATAGAATATAAATAATACTTCTATACTTATCTATTAGTATAACCTCTTATTAGCTTAAGTTTAGACTTAATCTAAGGACTTTATAGAACTAGAATATACTAAAGACTTTAATTTCCTAGGAACGTCTTAACTATAATAAGATAGTAAAAGTAGCTTACTATATATACTTTACTTAGAGAATAGCTAAAGATAATATAAGTAAGGCTTAGAAAAGGATAGAGAATAGTATAAATTAATACTAAAGAGCTATTAACTAGGACGTAAGAGATAAAGTCTACTTATCTACTAAAAATCTTAAGATAAATCGCTCTAGATAAAAGCTTACTAAATAGTAGATAAGACCTTTTAAAATACTAGATTATATAAGACACTTCTATAGACTTAAACTTTTAGAAGAGTTAGTAATTTATAATATTTTTATCTTTAATATACTTTTAAAGGATCTAAATACTCTCTTACTAAGATAAGAGGCTTTAGAGCCTCTATTAGATATTATTTAAGGTATATAAGAATAGGAAGTATAAGAAATACTTAGTAGTAGACTTTTTAAAAGATAGCTATAGTATTAGGTAAAATAGATTAGATATAATTTAGATTCTACTTAGTATTTTATAGATAATCTTTAGAGTTTACTATATTATTTAAAAGACTTTTATACTAAATAGCTAGAATAGCTAAGACTACTCTAACTTCTCTCTAAATAGATTAATATATAGGAATTAGATAAGAATTAAGTAAAAGAGTTAATTTATAAAACTCTATTAATACCTTCTAATTCTAGTTACTCTTAATAAGAAACCTATAATAAAAACCTAAAATAAAACACTAACTAGTAAGAATATTTAAAGTTAATAAAGTAAAGAACTAAGACTAAGTTACTACTAAAATAGAGCCTACGCTACCTCTTCTTCCTCTAACTTATTATCCTCTCTACTCTCTTAAGTATAAGAAGTCTAAACTAGCTCTTCCTCTACCTTCGTCTTATAAAGACGCTTCTTACCTTAGTAACCTCCTATAACTAGCTTAGGAGAAGACGCTTATAAACTCTTTAAATAGGTCTTAAAGAGAACCTAAACCTAGGTTTAGATAGAGGTCTTACTCTCTATAGTATAGTATAAGAACTATTAAATATTAGTAATTAAAACCTCTTTAATAAGTAAGAGGTACTTATAATAACCTTAGTATAAAGCACCTAAGTCTTCTCTAAGAGAGTAAACTATACCTCTAAACTATTCTTTAGTACCTCTATACTAGTAATAACTAATACCTTATCTAAGGCCTTAGTAGCTCTCTTAATCTCCTTCTTCTTCTTCTTAAGCTTAAGCTTATTAAACTCCTTTCTTATAAACTATAATAACTACCTAAGTTAGAATAGATTTAGTATATATTTAGAATTAAACTTATAAGAATATATATAGTATTCTACTTTATATAATACTTATACTTCTTTAACTTAGGCTTCTTAAAAGCGTGTATATAATCTCTATTCTAAGTTTTTACCTAAAAGTATCGAACGTAGTAGACTTAGTAAGTAGCTAGAAGTATACTAGAAGAATATAAGAGAGGCATTTTACTATATTAGATTAGCTCTAAATTAGGCCTAATTAAGAGAGGAAAGACTTACTTTTATATATATATATATATAATATATATATATTCTAGAAGATAAGTTAGTATATAAGAATATATCTAATTAGAAGGTATTCTTACTATATATATATTATTTAGATAAAAAGAAAAGAAGAAGAGAAGTTAGAATTAGAGAAAAGTCACTTACTAATATACTACTTATAATAATAGCTATTACTTTATAATTATTATTTATTACTTAATAATTACTATTATAATATATAATAATAGTAAGAACATAATAACTCTATAATAGTATACTACTTTCTACCTAATAGCTAATAATTAGCTTCTCTTCTATTCGTATCTATTATTATATAGTATATAATAATAAATAAAAAGTAATTATCTCTTAAATAATAATACTACTAGCTATCGACTCTACCTCGACTACTAGACACTATAATAGTAAATAAGTTATATTCTTTATAATAAACACGTAAATAATACTCTAATTAACCTAATACTATACTAATTAATAACTAAAGACTCGGGATAAGTCTTTTTTAAGAAGAGAGGATATAATAGTACGCTATTCTAAATTACTAGTATTTATAAAACTACTAATACCTCTATAATTATTCTAATACTTATAAGACAGAAGGTGCTAAAAGGAGTAAGAATTAGATATTATATATTTTACTTTAAGGCCTTATATATTTAGCTTTAAAGCTCTTATTATTTTAGTAGCTATATTAGAAAGAGCTCGGTTATTATTCTTATTAGGACTTAGTAGTCTCTAACCTCTTATATATAGATGTTTATACTTAGTATAGAAGAAGAATAGTTTTTCCTTTTCTTCTATATTAGTACCTAGTCTTTATATACGTTATTCTATCTCGAACGTACTCTTATATACCTCTTCTCTAGTAGTATATATTTCGTACTATTATACTAGTCCGAGTTAGATCTTACTTTCTATAACTTTTAAGATATACTTAAACTTTTAGATTCCTACTTCTTAACTAGTTATAAAATAGAGAATACTTAGAATACTTTTAGAGTCTTATAGATAGAATAAGAAGATTATATTAAAGAAACTTTTACTAAGTTTAAAGGTTATTTTTCAAGTATAGCTATACTTAGAGAAATACTAGAATTAGAAAGATTCTTTTATATATAAGAGAAGATTATACTACGGCTTTAAAACTTAGCTACTATAAAGAAGAGACGTTAGAATTATAACTTTCTTAAAATAGTATCTAATCTTTTAGCTTTAGATAAGAAGAAACGCTAAAACGCTAAGTTACTTATAATTAGTACTTTAGTTTAAAGAAATCTCTCTCTATCTTCTAGCGTAGCTCTAAACTCTCTACGATCTAATAGCGACTCTTCTTTAGAAGTAGAAGATAAAAACAAGCTTTTATAAAGTACTCTAGTTTATATCTGAATTATAGAGAGAACGAGATAATACTAGATAACTTAGTTTATATAATAGAACTAATAAATATCGTACTAGTAACTACTTCTTTATTATCTTAGACTTTAGATAGTAAAACTTTAATAAATTTAGTAATAACTTCTTTTAACTAGCTAAAACTCTACTAACTCTAGTATAGAGTCTTACTTTCTTTACTTCTAGCTAGACTAGAAGTTTCTTTTTATTTAAATTTTTCGAATTAGATACGAATTAGTACGCTCTTAAAGTGAACTCTTAGCTAAGATCTTACTATTATTATTCTACGACGTTTCGTCTCTAACTTTACTCTAAGTATCTTCTAATCTATAAGATAGCCTAGTTAGAATAGAGATTATACTCTTTTAGCGAATATAAAAGCAAATATAGATACTTATACTTTAATATAGAATAACTAGAATAAAGTCTCTTTAATAAGTATTAAAATTAGATTATCTACGATTTAGATCTAAATTAACTTCTTACTTAATAACCGTTAACTAAAACAACGATATAACACTTATACTATTCTAATTCAACCTTAATAAGAATAATACTAAGACTCGATACGAGTCTTTTTTAAGAGAGAGAGATATAATAGTCTACTATTCTATATAGCCGAGACTATATAGTATTTACTATATATATAAGGTTTTAGTAGTTATTATTTTATATTATCTAATCTAGAAAGGTTTTAGGTTTAGCTTTTAGACTTTTTTATATTATCTAAACCTCTTTTTATATCGTCTAAATCTCTTATATATAGCTATATACTCTTCTATAGTTAGAAAAGGCTAATTTAGTCTTTTCTTCTATATTAGTATCTAGTATTTATATATATTATTCTACGGAATATACTTCTATATATCTCTTTCGTAGTAGTATATATTTCGTATTATTATAGTTATATTCTACTTATTATTATACTATTATACTAGTAGTAAAAGTCTAAGACTATAGTAAAGCTTCTTCGATATCTATAAAGCTTCTCTACTATACTAATAATAGATAGTTAATACTAATTATATTATCTTAGAATAAGCGAATAAGTAGCTTAAACTATTTCTTTTATTCTATTTTTAAAAGTCTTTAAATAAGAGTCTAAAATAAAGACATTATAAGAACGTTTATATAAGCTATTATTAAAAGCTTTCTATAATAGCTTAGATATAACTTAGAACTATATATTTAATAAGCTAATCTATTTATATTAGCTACGCTCTACTTCGCGATTTAAGTTATAAAAACTATTATAAATATATAGTAGAAACTTTTTAAATTACTAAGTATAGTCTAAGCCGACTATTTATACTCTCTAGAATAGCGCTAGTGCCTACGCTAGCGAGTAACCACGTGACTAGTATACTTCTATTTACTAGGCTTTTAATAAAAACTTTATTAGTAAGAGATATATCTATTATAATATTCTCTACGAAGTAATATAAAAGTATCTAATAAAAAATCTCGTTTTATACTATTATACTTCAAATAAGTATCTATTAACATACTTAAATATTCTTCGCTACTAGTCTAGTAACGGATTATCACTTCTTTAGAAAATTTAGAATCGCCTAATATAAATCTCCTACCTCTATATAAGCGAGCGCGAAAACGACTATCTATAACCGAGCTAGAGAAAAACAGAGAGTAGTAAGAAGGTTAAACAAAGCGCTAATTATGCTTTATTAATACGAGTAGGCTAAGGTGACTCTAGCAGAAACAATGACGAAAATGACTAGCTTCATAGCTAGTCCTCATTTATTATATAGACAAACACTAGGCAGAGTAAGCCTTGATACTACAACGCCTACGTAATCTTTAACATCTTCCAACGGCAGCAATGGCTAAATCTATTACTAGATCTGCTGAACCGGCTGAGGCTGCTGAGAAGACTACACGCGCAGGATGAAAATGGTTCTAGATGAGCCTAAGTCAGGCAGTAGCTCTAGCTCTTTATATCTACTTGTCCATAAGATCGTTCGCCTTTCAGAATCTACCATGCCTAATAATGGATCTCGGCGGCAATAAAAGCCTCAAGTCGTGGGATATCAAACTATATCGACTTAGTATCAAATTCCAACTCTCGCCAAAAAAGGGGGGAAATTACAGGAATATTCTCTGTATCATCATAAATAGCCACCGATCGACTAAACACCATAAACGAAGTATCAACATCAATACCCAGACTAGCAGGTAAACTTGTCTGCGCAGCCCGCAGAGTACTCAACGCAGCACCCGTATCACATAACCAAAACTTCACCACAGCATTAATCGCCGGCATTGTAGCACCACCATAGTAAAGCGTTGAATCTGTACCCGGGATTTGCGTGTGATAGCTGATATTGTACGCAGCACCAGTTAAGTTCCCAGCAAATGCAAAAGCAACGGATTGCGCGAATGTGGTGTTGTCGAAGGATGATCCGCTGGTGTTAGAAGCGGCTACCCAATAAAATGCGGTGATAGGACGGGCGATATCGTCTGCTGTCATGTTGCAGGTGGGGAGTCCGGAGCTGAATTGATCTTCGTAAGCAAACATGGAGAATGCGGTTGCTTCGTCGCCGAACCATTCTCCATCGCTATCCACACCAACAGTTAGTATCAGTATTCGTCATTTCTGGAAAGAATATAAAGTAGTCAAGAAGTCGTGAAAACGGTAGACACTAGATATGTACTTACGGCCCAATAACAGTCTCCGTGTAATTCGTGGAAGGCTCTCCTAAGAAGGCTTCCTCAGTCCCAGAGTACAACTCTATAAGCCCATCTCTCCCGACCCAGGACGCATCGGGTACGGAATCATTTGCCCCAAAGACACTATCGAAGATATGATTGTGATAATACGCAATCGGTCTCGATGTATCATTTATAGGCGAGTTCCATGCCTTTTGTCCGTGGACGAGGGTAATGTAGTTGAGGAATTCGACGTGGGTGAGGCCGCTCCTGCGGCGGGACGCTGCGAGTTGTTTAGGGAATGCGTTGGGTATAGATGTCCCGGATATGAGGGGTAACACTGCGAGGAATTGGAGGAATGCATTGGTGGTCTTTTGGGGGTGCATGGTGAAGGTTTGCTCTTTGCCTGATTTGACTCTTGGTGTGGGGTACAGAATAAGTAGTGCAATTCCTCGTTCATAACGTCCAATGTCTTCTCTGGAGGTTCTTATAAGGAATCGTACTACTTGAACCTTCCCCGCTCACTTGCCAGGTATTTCAATAGTCTGATCAGGTAGTCATATAATACTTAGTCCCAGGCGTAACAGTCCATAACGGGGCCTCCTAAAGAAACCCTGCTTTGCTGGGTCCCGCTATGGACTGATTCGCCTGGGACGAAGTACTATCACCCTCTCTACGTATAGTACTTTGTCTCTAGCGAATCAAAAGTTGAACAAGAGAGGGTAAATTTATAGAGTTTCCAGGGGTTTTTGAGTAGGATAAAGCACCGGAAATGTGGCGATTACCTCATTGGAATAACGTTTATTTCGCTAGGACGAAGTACGGAAGAGAGTGGACAGTGGGTCTCGTCATCTATATTGGTAACTAATGTTCCTAACCTCGCATTTTCCGACGAACACTGAAAAGGGGTACACTCCCCAGTGGCATAAAAGTGAGGGATGCATAAGTGCGGCTGGCAGAGTAGTCTATTCCTAATCTAGCTAGCTTAGGCCCACTTGCTTAACGGCCGGGCGTTGTTACACTATAACCTACCTAACCTAGTAGACCACACCCTAGTACACGTGACTATTATACTATTTTTTATTATAGAAGGAGTAAACGTTATTAATAAGAGGCTAAAAGACGTACTAATTAGCTTATAAAAGAGTAAAAAGTAAGACTCGAAGTTTAGAAGTATTACGTACTAGTGTCTATAGTAGAGGTAGTTCTTATATAAGTACGTCGGACTTTAACTCTGAAGCCGACTAGGCCTAGTACTAATTAGGTATAGTATAGATATAGAGGCGTCGTTATATATATTAAGAAGTTATACTACTAGAGACTTAAATAAGCGTATTTTTAAAAAGTACTTAATATTAGACTTTAAACTACTCTCTTATTATAGTCTTATAAACTATAAGCTTATTAAAGTAATTAAAGACTATATTATAATTTTTCTATATTTTAAAAGAAACAATACTAAAAGACGTTATTATAAAGTAGTATAATAGAGTATAAAAGTCGATTTTATAAAACTCTTAGTTATAAAACTACTAAAAAACGCTAAGACTTCTTTATCTCTTAGTTATAAGTTATAAAATCGACTTTTATACTCGTTTTTAGAATTACTTAATAATTATAGATCTAGAAGCTATAAAACTTTAGTAGAGTTATTTAGAAAGTATTTTATTATATAGCTTTAATAGAGCTTAAGTTAAAGAGATATAGTTATAGAGATATATAAAGATTTCTTGAAAATATATAGAATTACTCTAAATGTTTTATCTCTAGTAAAGTTATATTATAACTATATCTCTTGAAATTTATTTCTTTAAAAGTGAGAATAAATATATTATACTTTTTATACTTTATTATTATAGTAATTAATACTTTTATTCTCTAAATAATCGTAAATACTTAGAATATCTCTTAAATTAATTAAAAAGTAACTATTCTATCTTTTAAAAATATCTCTTAAAAATAAAAGTATTCTAGTTAGAAAAAAGAGATATTTAAGTTAGTTTATACTTTTTCTCTATTTATTAGTTTTCTTATACTAATATACTAAAAATTAATAAATATAATTAATTAATCTACTTATATACTATCTATTTATAACTACGTAGACTAACTCTTAAAAACTTTAGTAGTAGTTAAGTCTAACACTTTTAAATCTTTTATTTATAGCTTTTATTACTTAAAATAATAATTTAAGTATTCTTTTAAAACTTAATATCTTTCTTCTTTTATATCTTAATTACTTTTATCTTTTAAATAAAAGTAGATTTCTTTATATAAGTCTTTTACTACTCTTTCTCTTTATACTATTTATTTTATTACTTTTTATTATAATAGTACGAAATATATATAACTATAAAAGAGATAAATAAGAGTATATTTCATAGAATAATATATATAAATACTAGGCTCTAGTATAGAAGAAAAGGAAAAACTATCTCTCTTCTATACTAAATATAAGTATCTATATATAGAAGGTCGGAAACTACTAAGATCTAATAATAATAATAACCGAGTCTTATCTAATAGAGCTAATACTAAATAATAAGAGCTAAAAAGCTAAATATATAATCTCTAAATCTTAATCCCTTCTATATATAAATATTAGATATTAATACCTTTAGTATCTTTAGTTATATAAGTATTAGTAATTCGTAATCTCGGCCTAGAGGTATTAGTAGTTTCATAAATACTAGTAATTCAGAATAGCGTACTATTATAGCTCTAGCTTAAGAGTAGAAGTATAAGTAATAAAAAGTTATAATAATAGTATAGAAGATTCTAAAGTAAAGTATTAGCTTTTATATCTAATTTTACTTTTACTTTAGAAACGAATCTTACTTTTAAATAAGAGTCTTTTTAACTTACTCTTAAGCGAGAGCTTTCTTAACTTACTTCTTTTACTACTAAAGCTCTATCTCTTTTTTAAAGTAATTCTTCTTAAGTTTCTTCTAAACTTCTTAGTTAAATTTATTATTATTACTATTTTTACTTTTATATTTCTTTTTAAATAAGATTATTACTCTATAATAGCGGTTTAAAGCTAGCTAGTTCTTTTAGCTAGATATAAGTATTTATAAAAGTAAGCTTTTCTTAATATTTTAAAAGTATCTAGCTTAGTTTATAAACTCGTTATCTTGAAAATTAGTCTTACTATTACTATTATTAAGAAATTAAGTATCTTTTATCTTTTAGACTTAACTATATATTAAGATAGTATAGTAAGATAAGTTCTTTATATTAAGTATACTTTTATATTAACTAGTAAAAGTTCTATTAGCTTCTAGTCTTTTTTTAGTTATTCTAGATAGTACTTAATATATAGTAGAAAGATAGTTCTTAGAAGTATTAGCTTAAGGTTATTATATATAAGAAGTAGCTTAAAAGTAGTCTAGTAAGTCTATTATTTATTTAAGAATATATTTCTAAGATTAAAGAATTAAATAGTATTAAGTATAAGGTTTAATTAGCTTAGAAACTAAGATAAGAAGAAGTTCTCTTTTTATAATTAAATCTATACTAGTATTTATAAGAAGTATCTACTTAGTAAATATCTTTACTAGTAAGAGTTATCTTATACTTTATATTATAAGAAATTTAATTTTAAAGTATCTTCTATAGTTTATTAGTTAATTTAGTACTTGAACTTTTAAAGAGAGAAGTATAATATTAGTAGAACTTTAGTATAATCTAGCTATAGAGATTATTAAGTATTTAGAGTAATACTTTATTATATAACTAGCTTTATATACTATTAATACTTTTAATAATATTTAAGATATTATAGCTAAATCGTAAGTATTCTTTTCTAATAACTTTATATACTAATTAATATTAATATATAAAGAGATAGTATTAATATATTTTAAGAGTTTCTTCTAATTATATTACTTTTTAAACTTTATAATCTAAGTAAGAGTTTTTATATAAGTACTTTTATTTTTTAAGTAGTAAAGTCTCTACTAAAGCTTTCTTAAGTTCTTATTATAATAAATAGTAAAATTATCTATAATATATTAGTAATATATAAGAGTATAAGCTTTTAGAAGTCTTTAAAAGAGCTTCTTTCGTAGACTCTTTTAGTAATTACTAATTATTATATATTTTTCGCTCTTTAATAATATTATATAAAATACTAGAAAGATATACTTTATATAAGTAAAATACTACTTCTAACTTTTTTCTCTCTCTCTTAGTATAAGCGCTTAATAAATTAGTAATATCTTATTATTAGTATTAATATAAATCGTAATATAAAGAATTATTATATACTTTAACTAAGTATATATACTATTAACTTCTCTAAAATAGTATATATAGCTAATAGTATTTTAAAAAGGTCTTTAGAGTAAGAAATAATCTATTTTACTCTTAAGTAGTTTTATTAGTTTAGAGATATATATAGTAATTAGAATTAACTTTTTAGAATATCTTAGTATAGTAGAGAAAGAGTATAAAAGACTTCTTCTTCTCTTTTATACTCTTATTATATTACTTTTTAACTATATAATCTCTCTATTATAAAAGTACTTTATAGCCTCTCTTTTTATTATTAATATTATAGCTTTAAAAGAGTAATCTTAATTAATAGCTTTATTATCTTTTTAAAGAATATATTAAATACTATTCTTAACTTAGTTAGTTCTTAGTATATTAATATAAAGAATACTTAAATAAAGAAAAAATAAGTCTTCTTTTTATAATCTAATACTAGATATAGTAGTTCTAACTTTATAATATACTAGAATAAATCGTAATTAACTAGTAAAAAGAAAATCTTCTCTTATATCTTCTTAATAATATTACTTTTAACTAACTTTTAGTTTCTTCTCTTCTAAGATATTATTAGTATTAGCTTTATCTTAGTTCTCTTATTATCTCTTTATTATATAACGTAGCTTAGAAGCTATAGTATAGTAAGCTATCTTTTTAATATACTTATAAACTAATATATTAATAGTAGAAGAAGAATAATTAAAAGAACTAAAAGAAATTAGATACTATATATCAAAGATTATAATTTTAAGATACTAGCTTTAATTTACTAAAAAATAGATAGTATAATATAATAAAAATAGTAAATAATAACTAACTTAAATAGTTTTTCTTTTCTAACTAGAATACTCTTATTTTTAAGAGATACTACTTAAGAGATAAAATAGTTACTTTTTAATTAATTTATAAGATATTTCAGATATTTACGATTATTTAGAGAATAAAAGTATTAATTACTATTATTAATATCTTAACTATAAGAAGTATAGTTATTATAATATAAGAGAGAGTATAATCCGATTTTCTAGTATAAAGTACTTTTTAGTATTTCTAGTAAAAGTAAGCTAGAAACACTAGTTACTAACATAGAGATAAGATAGTAAGATATAGAAGACTCTAGTATTATAATAATAGTTTAGACTTATAAAATACTAACTCGAGTTTATTTTAAACTCTTTTTTAAGAAAACTATTCTTAATAATACCGCTGTCTAAAAACTCGGTATTCTATGTACTTCTTTTTTCTAATAGACTTTAGAGAATTTAAAGAAAGCTATAATAGATATTTAGAAAAATAATTAAACTTATTAATAAGTTTATAAGTATAATACTAGAGAAGCTCGATAAAGTACGAGTAAGAAAAGAGAGGCCATCTAACTAGTAATAATATAATATAACTTAAAGTATATTACTCTAAGTAGCAGAATATATAGAGCGACAAGACCCACTGTCCACTCTATTCCGTACAAAAGTCGTCATCCCGGTTCATAGCCGCGTCAATTGTGGATCTACACCTTCGGGTCAACTCCTGGGATTCGGTTCTTATCGTGGCTAGAGAATCCGGAAAGTGGATAAATGCGCATAATTGAGAAACGGAAAGTGGATGTATGCGCATAATTGAGAAGCGGAAAACGTTCGCATAGAGGTGGAAATCCCGATTATTAAGTCAGTATTTGTAAGAGATGATACGTACATAGGGTACCTAATC
Organism: Hymenoscyphus infarciens; assembly: GCA_001414345.1. Taxonomy (NCBI): domain Eukaryota; kingdom Fungi; phylum Ascomycota; class Leotiomycetes; order Helotiales; family Helotiaceae; genus Hymenoscyphus; species Hymenoscyphus infarciens. Next base: position 24,934 of record LLCB01000012.1, read on the forward strand.
TAGTCCTCCACTCCACTTCGGCGTCGGGGGTTTCGCTCTTTGTACTAATCCGGGAACGAGACGGGAGCTGGTATCAGTCATAGAAGAATGAACGGTGATAGGACAATTGAACTGTGACAAGGCGGTGTAAACTTTAATCATTGAGCTAAACGAATTGAGTTATCGTGGCTCCAGTATACTTGCTTCTTTTCTATGTCTGATACTTGCGGGAGTAAACCAAGGTTAGGTATAATACTTGGGAGTGGAAGGATTTCCAGAAGTCTCACGTATGAGATTGTACAACCGGGTGTTTTTGTCCAATATATATTCATTCGTTCACTCATTGATTACCTGCGCCTCTCCTTCTGGATCCCCACTTTGCCTATCACGTTGCCTTCGCAGACTACCCAAGATACTCTCATTACTTTGATTATTGGTCAGACCCATTTTCACATCCTGCTTTTGAAGTACCGCTTGTCTACCAGGCACGTTGTCTAAACGTATGCTGGCGTTTCCTTTCGGGTACGCACGACTGAATGCCCTCGCTCCAGTCTCTCTCGGGTATCCGTCTACTCCTCCACTGTATCCGTTGGAACTGTAGTTGCTGCCGTGAACCATGCGTCTCCAGAGCGGGAAGAGGACTGGGATCGAGTTGCAGATGAGGGTCACTGCCCATTCGGCTGCTGTCAAAATAATTTGGTTGACTTGGTCGTCTGGGTTGAGAAGATGGATCAGCCAGGTGAGTCTTGGACAATTGCCTACCTAGATGCTGCGGGAAGATAGTATCTTCGAATGAAGACCTTGAGTAAATGAAGCACTTACAAGTAAAGTCAGAAGGGTTAAATTGTGGAAGCTCGTATGTGCGTGCAATTCCGCATGCTCCAGCACTATGAGCTTGTGTTAGCTTTCATTAACAACCATTCGAGGAAGCTTAGCTTACAGAACGCCTATGCCCAGACCAGTGGCAACTGTGATTTTCTCTTTTAACTTGACTTGGAGTTCCCAGATGAAGAAGGAAGGGAAGGTTGCAAAGTAAAAATCGGACACAAGCAGAATAACTATGGTATAATTAGCACCAGCGAGATAGCTTCTCTGCTTCTAGAGTATTTACTGCTGTGTGAGAGGAGAATTGGTAGTTGCTGGAAATGCGTGGCTCCCTCTACTCTGGGGTCATAGAGTGCAGCGACGGGTGTGATTTGTGTCCACTGGGAGGTATTGGAGTTAGTATGTTCTTTCTGGAGAAAGTCACGCAGGGAAACAGGGATTTTGCTCTTCCAAGTTGTGCGAAGCAGGTGTGTAGAACCTGGCATTTGCATCGATGGTAGTGGGAAAATGCAAATTATTCTTACTAAGAGCACAACCGCGACCGCACTTATCACCAACATGATAACCATGGGGATTATTAGAGCAACCTTGTGCCAACGTTGGAAAACTATGCGAAGCAAGAGCAAGCCAAGAGACAACTTCGAGATGCCCGCGCCGACAATCGAAAGAGTTTGGGCGACTAACGCATACTTCCGGACCGTCGCGATCGCCTCTAGGTCTAGGACGTCCAAATGGTCTCCCAGTCCAGCTTTCGCTCCTAGAGTTATTGTGATTGAAAAGCCGAGAAAGAGGCCCTGGGAGTGTCAGTTTGGGTAGTCACTTTCATAGATAGACAAGTATGTAAGAATAGGAATGGGAAGAGGATGGATTTACATACCGAGGCCAGCAAAACAATGTAGTCGTCTAAAAAAATCCGCTTCTTAATGAACATCTGCGTATAAAGACGAAGAGCCAGAAACGACACTGATATAACAAACAGCAACCAAACGCACCAAATAAGCAGCGGTACTTTGGTATCTGTCGCCATCACGAAGATCGAATCAAAGTTCAAGTCAAACTTTGAGGCAGAAAGCCAATTTTGAGTTGTGTGAGGAGCATTGGATCGAGCATTGGAGCAAGAGCTGCGGGGGCAAGGAACATTTCCCTATTCTTCCACGGCCCGCGGGGGACTTCAGATTCTTGCCCGGGAAAAAACGAATGTGAAATCGATAGACGCGACTTACTTGGCTTACTTGTTGGGCAGCCCTGCCCCGGCCCCCGAGAAAAGGTCTCAGGGGGAGAAATAACCTGTCGATTTGTCGATTTGAGGAACGGCGGCCCTACCCGCCCTACCAAAACCTCAATCTTTATACTATACTATATTACAGCGTATTCCAAGGCCAAATAAAGCCGTAAAAATATAACAAAAATCCTAATCCGTCCCTGGAGCCGTCTTAAAGAAGTGTATTGAATCTTACAACTTTATAACAACTGGTTGTAGTTGCATCGAAGTAGAAGCTGGTGTGCCTCAAATCGGCAGGTTATTTCTTCCCCTGCATAAGTGTGGAGCCGCTCTGCGGAATATGCATCCAATAAATACTTTTTGTGAAACATGTCAACGGAAATGCTCTCGGCTCGTGCCGGGCCAATTAGTATGGCCCTGATACAGCGAGTGTGAAGCTTTCCAAGCAGGTGGAGGTCTCTCACTCTCAGACTGGGAATTCAACAATGAGGCGGACTGACAAATGACCAAGACGGGTTTTGAGGATTGGGAATTGGAGTGATAACCGCTTGTTCGAAGGCCGAACTGTTTGTTAAACGAGAAGGATGGGAATTTGTGTGTGAGCGTGAAATTTGAGGAAAGACAAGATTGAGGCGTACTTGCCAAGGACCCGGGAGTGGGAACGGGAAGAATAAACATTGCAGAAAATAAAGAGGCGAGACAATCACTTGATTCTCCACCTCTGGAGGAACAAGGCTATGGATCGTTGGGATAAGCTGTGATGCTTTCGGATGATTATAAATTCAATCAGATCGTGAGATCCCTGTGATGCCAGGGATATGAAGTCAGCGCCTTCTTCGCAAGGCTCAGGAGACAATACAGTACCATGACAACAAATACCAGTGGCTTCAAAACAGCTTTTGCAGACTGGATGACGTTTGTCAGCTTATCGGAGCTTCTTCATTTGGGCGTAGGCGAGCAGAGATAGCGCGGGCAAGTGTAAACAAAACAACAAACTCGCGTCGAAATATCATACACTTCGACATCGTGCTTCTCAACGACCCAAATTAATTACTTCGCGATGCCTCGAGTTGCGCACACCCGACGAGGAGTTAACTTCTACTTCCATGGCTGCGTCTCCTTTCAAATCACCTGTCAAGTGCGATCACCAAACAGTAGCATGCCAGTTGTCGTCTCTGCTAACATGACACCGGAGGCAGAAACAAGCCACCTTCGATACCGCAGACGGCTCCCACATTGTCAAGCACCAAAACACCGGAACAGATACTAGGCAAAGGAAATGATGTTGATGGAGGGTTCCTTGTAGGGGGAGGTAATAATAGGAAGGGCGAGAATGAAGGAGGAGACAGCGAAGACGAGGTAGAAGTGAGTTTCCCATGCTTAATATCAACTTCTCCGTATTTCCCTTCGAAAATATGATTTTGTCTACAGGGGAGAGCGGGAAAAGCGGCAACGAGAAATCTAAGCTCCGAGATCCGGGCGAGTCACCAATCACCGGTCCCTCGATCTGACGAGGAGAATAGGGCATTCCCCGCCGTCCACCGTCCGCTCTGCCACACACAAGCCTCAGATCGGCAGATTAGTAGTTGGGTGGGTGACCACTGACCACTAGCGAATACTGTACAGTAAGTACCTGCTGTTGTATGTTTTTAACTTTTTTTTTTTGACTGGACTTAAGTAGGTTTACATATCAGCCAAATCCAGATCGCCAAGTGGTGCGGCGACGAACTTAGTCTGCGGCAAACTCTGGGAGACCGCCACTGGCGATGTTTGAGTCTGAAAAACCATTGTCAATCCTCTCATGCTCTCACCTCACGGCTGTACTAGTGTACATGCCAAAACTCCTCGGCTCTCATGCCATCACCACTCAACATCCGATATCCGCTGGTGTCATCTGGCTCGATACTCTAACACGACTGAGGCGGTCCTTGTCCTCCAACTTGCTGCGCTCGAAACGTCTCTTTGTTTTTCGGACCAATCCAGCTGAGTTCCTGCCATTTCTTCTCATTGGCTCAATCGCTCCTCGGACAGCCTACCTTCCGCCCCCATTGGATCAGCCGATCTCCCGGCGGGCGTGGAAGCTTAGTAGAGGACGGTTCCCGGCAATATCGACGACGTCCGTTCGCGCGCATTTGGTTTCATTTCATCGATGTTTAGACTTTCTGGTTTCATGGACTGACCAATCAAAAATCGGTATTTCGATTAGGCGAGCCCTCAGAGAGTCACACAGAATGAGATGGCAAGGTACTCGATTCTTCGTCTCTTTTTCGGATTCTCAGATCCCTCTTCTTGTCTTTTGCTCAGTTTGATCTGATCTTTCCTACAAGTCTTGAAATTACCTCTCCGTTTGAGAAGTCCAGATCTTGGGACGGTGTTTCCTATAGGCGATACGCAGTTATGCTCGTTTCTCCATCACCCACCGGTAACACGATGGCTATGCCAGGTGGCAGAGGATGATATATAAGTCTTAGCCTGACCGCCGTCACTCTTATTCCATTCTCATTATCAACTTCTAAACAACTATCATTTTAATACTTCTTCCTTCTTCAAGCTTATACTTCTTCTTTTTATTCAAGCTTCTACTTCTCTTTCAACCTTTTAAATTCTACTTCCTCCAACTCTTACTTTCACTTCCTAGAATTTAATCAATAATCGTCAAAATGCTCTTTAATACCGTCTCATTGATTGCCGTTTTCGCAGCTGGTTCTGCAGGTTCGTCATCAATATCCTTGCCCTGCAACCAGATCTATACTAAAACAATAACCCAGTCTCTTCTCCAGTCGACATAACCGACACCCCAACAGTCGTTCGCGCTGCGGCAGCTGGAGCAGCAACTTGGGCGGTTGTAGTTGGAGATCTCAACAACGCCAAAGCCGTAACCTTCACACCCAACACAGTCACCGCGGCTGCGGGTGATACCATCCAATACCAATTTGCGTCAGCCAACCACACTGTCACTCAGTCAGCTGGGCCACAAGCCCCTTGTAAACCAGTTGCGGCCGCCGTCAACAGTATGTTTTCCCCTCCACAATGAACCGGTCTTGAGTCGGCTTGAATTTGAGGCTGACAGTATCTACAGGTGGTTTCGTCCCAGCGCAATCAGGAGCATCCAAAGTTCAAACCTTCAATATGGTAGTTGCAGATGATTCGGCGCCAATGTACATGTATTGCGCACAGGCCCAACATTGTCAACAGGGAATGGTTATGACAATCAACCCGTACGTCTTGCTTCCCTTTTTATTTCCGATCCCGAGAATCATTTTGCTGATCAAATTTCCAATCCGCAGAGCAGCAGGAGGTGACCAAGCCGCCCTTGTTAAGGCAGCATCGAAAGCGAAAGCCAATGTGCCAGCCAAGAAGACAGCGGGAGGAACCATGGGACAGGTCGCTGCCAGCAAGGTCGCAGCAGTAAGCGGAGGAGGAGCCAAAGCTGGAAAGGGAGTAAGTTACCTCCTTCTAAGCGCATATAGTTGATAACTAACACCCGAGAAAGGCAGCAAAAGCAGCTGGTGCAGCTAAAGCAGCAGGAGGCAAAGCCGCGAAAGGCAATTAGAATCCAGGTTTGCTCAAGATAATTTCAGTCCGAATGATTAGGAGATAGAGGATGGATATCGAGAGGGAGTTCGATTTCCAGATTGTATATAGAACATGAGCATATTTTCAGGCATCAATGTCGAAATGGGTTGAGATTGAAATCAAAAGACTTCAAACCCGTTGCAAGAAACGAGCGTGAATCATTTGCAAGTCATGGCAGTCACTTGGAGGAACGTCCGAGCAAGCTCCTGGAAATGTCATCTAAACCTCCTGCGCAAACTCAACTCATACCTAATCAAAACACGCCAGTGCATCAACCCCTCTCGATTATATCGGATTGTTTTCGATCCACTTTCATTGACTTTACGTGTAACGTGAGTCGCCCGAGGTCCAAGTCACTCTCAATTCGTCCTCAAACTTCATCTGATTCCAATGGGGTTTTACGCATCTCTATACAGCAGAGGCAATCTACTTACATTTGCCCTACTTTATACGAGATCACATGAATTACTTTCGTGCCAAGGTGAGCAAGAAAGTTGACATTTGAAGTTTGCCTCGAAGTAGAATATCCCGATAGAAGAGAACGAGGAGCTGTAACTATTATCTATAGCCATAATAGATACTACCTTCGCTGGACAACCTCAACCCACTCACCACAGTTTCTCCTCCCTCGAAACCCCAAATTTAACACTCGCCCCCTTCTTCGCCTTCCAGTTCTGATTCCCATTCACAAGTCCATGCCCTTTTTCAACTCCAGCCCTGCCAGAACCAACACCCCCCTCAACAACCGCATCCCGATGTCTCCTCCCCGCCATAATCTCCTCCCTAACCAACCACCCAACCCCAACCATCCCCCCATTCCCCACAAGCACAGTCCCCAAAACCGGCGCGAGAAAAATCACTAACCAGTTAACACTCGCCATCCCCGCCCGTTTTAAATCCCAAAACATCATCCAAACCCAGAAAATATTTGCGAGCACGAAGAAGACTTGATCCCACTTTAGCAGTTCCCTGATTGCCTCCTCAAACGTGGTGTGAGAAGAGGAAAGGGGGATGGGGATGAAGATTCGGATGAAAGAGTGAGAGTGCGAGGCGAACCAGAGTGTATACCACCAAACACCCGTGGAAAAGGCCGAGAGTATGAGGATTGTACGACGGATCGTTGGGAGATCGCGTGTTGGATTGTGAAGGCGATCTTGTGTAATAGTGCTAATTACGAGGAAGCGAGCGGAAAACCATTGGCCCAAACAAATCCCAATAGGAAACATACGCCAAAGCCAGCCTGCGATATGTCGATGCTCAAGGACGGGAGAGAGGTACGAGTCGAGGTATGTGGTGTAGTATATCAAAACCATGATCGGAAGAACACTGTTCGTATACGACAGATCTGTTAACCTCATATCGGAGGCCTTGAATGTTGAGAGGGGGGTGAGGATGTAGTGCACAAAATTGTAAAGGGGGGCGAAGACTCCGATTCCATGGAGGTTGAACATTCCCCATAGCAAAGCACTATCCCATCACACAAGGAATTAGTTCAAGGTCTTGAGCGAGAGAGAAGGGAGGAAGGGACGTACAATCTCAGAACCCCAAATTGGTTCCCCCTCCGAGCAGCCTCGATGAGCAAAATCGCATACCAAACCCCAAAATCCGCTAAGAAAGAAAACATCTGGAACCAACTCCCCTCATCGGCACCCATCTGACTAGGCGTCGTGACCAAAGTCCCTGGTCTTGCTTGTTCGTCCAAAAACGAGATGTGATAAAATTTCTCCAGGAGCTTCAACTCCTGGCCCTCGCCCCAACGATATACACCCTCCCCCAAAATCTTGAATCCCTCTTCATAAGGCACCATCCCGAACATGATATGGAAACAGGCCCAGCCCATAACCAGCATCGGTAAAGCCCTCAATACCCTAGGCCAACGAGCTTCTTGTTTCCCAATTCCTTGCGAGGGGTTGAAGGGCATAGTCCCAGTAAGCGAGCGTCTCGTCAGCGGTAAAAAATCAATCTTCCCCGCCCCAACCCAATTCTCACAACTTTGATCGACAACGAAATCTCCCGCGTAAGGTATGATATAATGGGCAAGAATTCTTTCCTTGACCCCTCTCAGGGCTTGGATCCTCGTCACCTCGGCCGCGCCTCGAATCGCTTGCGTTGCTCTAGGTTTCATCCCTTTTTCGAAAATCTTCAATGCTCGAGTAATTTCAACTGTATTTGGAGGAGAGGAAGAAGAGTTGGCGAGAGTGTAAAGAGAGTTAGCGAGTGCAGCAGCAGATTCAATCGCCGTCATCCCCCCACTACCGGAATTAGGCGTCATTTTGTGGATGCTGTCGCCTAGACAAACGATTCGACTTGCAGTCCAGTGTTTGAAATCTGCTTCTTCTAGGGCGACTAGATTTGCGTTTTGTTGGGACCTCCAGAGATGATGCATTCTCACCAAGCCTTTTGGGAGGATTGGTAAGTCCTTATGTTGGGACGCAAAAGCAGCAGCATCTTCGGGAGTAAAATGTGGGATCTCGTGGCTTTGATAAGTACGATCCATGAGAGCGAAGAGGAACCAGTAAACCTTCCCGCCTTTCCCTGTTATAACGAGGGTTGAGACGTCCTTTGCATGTGTAACGTCGTAAGAACCTGCTGCTAGTCCAGGGATCGGGGAAGAAATTCCAAAGAGGCATTTGTATTCTGCCTTCATAGCTTTCTCATCCATTAGTCCTTCAAACTGTCGCGTTTCGAGAGGGGGTTTGGACTTACTACCACGTTCCGTTCCCACGTTAAAAGTGTCCTTCTGATTCTCTGCTGCCTTCCACATTTCGTGACGAACAGTGCTGTTCACTCCATCTGCGCCCACGACGATATCTCCGCGGTATTGTGTCCCATCTGTGCAGAAAACGGTTGCTCCTTTTGGGTCTTGTGAGATTTTTTGGGCGCGTTTCTTGGTTAAGATGCATTCTTTTCTTTGGATCTGATTCGCGAGGATTTGCAACACACTCCGACGCTCTAGAAAAGCGACGGGGTAATTCGTCCTACCCCCGACTGATCAGTAAGCTCTCCCAATTTCCCCCTCCTCACAAACTATACATACCTAGCACCAATAAGCTGAAAAGCATCACTCCTTCCCTTGATCAGATCATTCCCATTTTTGTCATGCAGTCCAGCACTTCTCACGGGCTCAAGCAAAGCCTCGATATCTTCATAACAGCCAAGTTGATCGAGAATTCTACACCCATTTGGTGCCAGGCCAATCGAAGCACCAACCTGGGGAGCAATGGTGTCTCTGGACTCAAGAAGGAGATATTCGATCTTTACATCTGCCTTTTCGAGAGCATTTGCCAAAGTGAGACCTGCGATACCTCCACCGACAATCAACACTTTTATTGGTGAAGCGGAATGGGAATGGGGCGAAGACATTTTGAGGTTGAAAATTGAAGAGAAGCTTTAAAGAGGGGTGTCTTGAGTTAGAGTTTGCTTGGGTGGGGATGGGGTGTTGTACGAAGTACCGTGACTATTCCCTGTCAACAAATGAACCTGGCTCTGGGGAAAAGCTGGCAATGCCCTAAGACCGAGTCCTCTGTTCTTGAGTTCCCGAAGCTACGTTTTTGCACTTGCTCATTGCGGATTCGCTTACTAAATTCAAACGGCCGTGTAAAGAATGCCTTGCAACTTCCTTCGATGGAAGGATTTATGCATAGAGGAGAAAAAACCATAAAACACTCGAAATCACACTAAAATAGAATACGGTGCTCGCTCACTGAAAATATCGAGATGATGGCAAGGAAAGAATGGATTGCTTAGCAGTGGTATCAAATTAAAGTCATCGGTCAATAGTAGCCCATGCAGTAGGCCAACTATGCACCAAAGCAACCTTCAGGTCACTTCAGTCATACAACGCCATCAGAAATTACCAGCCAAATTGAGTACCCTCGTCGGCAACCAAAGTACCATACAACTCCTTTGGATCACCCTCAATGGCAGCACGAACAATAACCTTGGCACCATCACTTGCCTCCTTGACACCTTGTCCACCGGTGAAGTCGGTTCGACAGTAGCCACTAGAGAAGTTAGTTGCCATTGCCTACATTAGATGCGACTAATGATTCGGGAAGCTCTTACGGTGCAGCACAGATGACCGAGATATTTTCTTCAGCCAGTTGAACCGAGTAGACGGCCGTCAACATATTGACACCAGCTCGGCTACATCGATAGGCAGGTACCGGGAGGGCTTTGGCATTGTATGGGAAGTCACGTTTACCGGCCATGCCAATTTGACCGAGGCCGGTAGTCTAGGAATGGAAAGGTTAGTATTGAATTCTTTGGAGTGAGGTTCTACTAACTCACCACGTTGACGATTCGCCTATCATGATACTTATCGGCTTTCAAGAGGGGCACGAAAGCGTCAATGACGACCGCCGTTCCGAACATGTTGGTTTCAAAGACAGCACGAAAGTCATCGCGAATAGTAGCTCCCTCGGGACCCGACGAGATTCCGGCATTGTTGATGAGAATGGCGATGGAACCGTATTCATTGGTCACGAGTTTGACAGCTTGGGCGATGGAGGAGTCGTCGGCGATGTCGATGACCAAAGGGGAAACATCTTCCTGGGCGATGGTGGATTCGAGCTCCGTGAGTTGCTTGACTGCGGTGACTGCTTTGTCGTTGTCTCGCGCGCCCATGAGGACGTGAAATCGGCCAGTTTGCGAAAGTTGTTGGGCGATGGAGAAGCCGATGCCCTTGTTGGCGCCGGTGATCAAGACTCTGGGTTTCGTGGATTTGGAGGCCATTGTGGAAGGCGGGGGGCGGGGTTGCCAGGGGGGTCAAAAATGAAGCTATTCCGAGTATGTGTTTGGTAGAGTGCTGAGAGTTTCTCAAGATGTTCGGGAATTGAGACTTTGTTAAAAATCAAAGAGGATTCCATTTACTGTACCTTACCTAGGTATTCACTCTCGACGTACCTACCCCCGCCTAAGGTACTTGCGTCATGCCTCGTAGGCCTCGTACCTCGTACCTTCCTTTCCAACGTTTGTATGGTCGCACAAAGGGACGAGGGATATCCCACTAACTCCGATTGGTCAAACACGTCACCGAGATCCACCACCGAAATCCCGAAGTGCGGACCCTGGCACCTGGTGGGTTTCACCTCCCATCTCTCACCACGGCACCACGGGCATCGCCAGCTCGACCACAATCTCCCGATCTATCACCATCACAATCCACTACTCCAGGTCCATGGTATCCCCATCAATACCCGATGTTCTTGGTCGTCGGGTCTCAAGCCCACGCAATGTATCCCCTGAACAATGGCAGCTCGGTCTTTCGTGGAGGCATTGTGTCAAAAGCAAAAGGGGTTAACCTCCATCGTGACAATTGATACCCACACCATATCCTCCTGTAATGAACTTTCATAGGCGAATCACTTTCCACTAAACCACCACCATGGCTGAAGTAATACAACAACCACCCGCTACGGAGGCCTTCAAGGTAACTACGACACGTGACCTTGCTTCCAATTGTACCCGACGTCTTTGCAACAAAGCTAATTTTCCATCTAAAACAGGCTGAGCCCGTAGTTGAGCATCTTGAAGTGGTCTCGCATCCTTCTCCTGCTGCTGTAGAAGCTGCACCAACACCTGTTCCCACCCCGGCACCAAAAAAGCCAACCCAGGCATGGGTTGCGGTTTCTCAATGGCTTCCACCTCGTACGCCAGACAGCCACTACTGGTGGCAGCTCACCGGTCCTCATTTGGCAGCAATGGTGCAGGAGGCCGGATACTCGATGGAAAAGCAGGTCGAGGCTCTCATCTTTCACTACAATTGGACTGTGAGTGATCTTGAAACGAAGAAATACCACGAAACCTCGTCTAATGCTTCATATAGGTTCCCTATCTAGGCCCAGCACCACCTGCTGATGGCATTGCAAAATGGAGATCTTTACTTACAGTCGATGGCACTCCAATCGAATACTCCTGGAAATGGAATACCCCAACCAGCGAGCCAGATGTGCGTTTCACCATGGAGCCCATCAACAAGTACACAGGTACAGCTTTGGATCCCCTCAACCAAGCAGCCTCTCAAGAACTTCTCTATCGTCTAAGTGCCATTATGCCAAAAGTTGATCTAACATGGTTCAACCACTTCCTCTCCACATTATTCGACCACGACAAGACCAAATATATGCAAGAAGCAGCATCCGGAGTCCATCTCACAACCACCATGTCCCTCGCCTTTGAATTCGTACGAAAAGGGCTTTCGCTCAAAACATACTTTGCCCCCCGTAAAATCGGCCAACAAGGTCTCATGCCCCTCGCAGACTGGGAATCAGCAATCGCCCAACTCGACCCCGAAAATTCAGCTCGTGCCATGCTTCATGACTTCCTTTCCACCAGTCCCGAGGGGAAAACTCTCAACCCTTTCATGTTGGCGGTTGACAATGTGAAACCGGAATCTTCGAGAATGAAGTTTTACTTCCAGTGTCCGAAGACGAGTTTTGATTCCGTTCGTGAAATCATGACTATGGGTGGACGAATCACCGGGGTCAATGAACAATTGAAGGACTTACATGAACTTATCAAAGCCATCTCAAATTTACCATCTGATTTTCCCTCCGATGCAGAGGTACCGTCGGCTGAACAATATGATCCCTCCGCCAAAGACAATTTCGTCGAGCTCCCTATCCTCTTAAGTGGATACTTATACTACTTCGACATCGCACCCGGTGCAGCCCGTCCAGAAATCAAGTTCTACACCCCGGTCCGACGCTACGGCCGTGATGATCTCAGTCTCGCAAAGGGAATCATGGGATGGATGGAGTCCAAAGGGAGAGGAGAGTATTGTGAGAGGTATCTGAATATGCTTGAGAGTTTGGCTGAACATAGGAGATTGGATGAGGGACAGGGTTTGCAGACTTATGTTTCTTGTCTTTTTAAGAAGGGGGGCGAGCTGGATGTTACTACATATCTGGCACCGGAGGCTTTCCATCCTGTTAGGTTGGCTGGCAATGGTGGGAAGTAAGTGCATCGTCAAGGGCTCAGGATGAGTTTTGAGTGTAGTTGGAAATAGATCTTCACTCTTTTAAACTTCTACCCCTCCCATGCCATTCGTCCCTCCTCCCCCACAAAACCCCCTCCTCCCTCTATAAAATCAAATAACCACACCCTCTGCAAGCAAAAGACAAAAAGGTCACAATAGTGCAACGGCGCAGTTGTGTTCCTCTTAGACCGGTTAATTCAAAAAGTACAAATATGTCTCACTCGTTCTTGGCTGCTAATGGCTGGGCCTGGCGGAAGTCCTAACGACTCGATAGACTTGAGCTACCCGTCTAACTACATGCGAGAATAACCAACTTCTTGAGACTGGAATCCTGAGTGGAGCGATACCTACAAGATGCAGAGTTTTCGGGGCTCGAATGGGAGCTTGTTTTTTGCCTTTTTTTGTGATTGTTTAGGTGGGGGGAGGGGTGAAGGAATTAATTGAGTTGGAGGTGGATATGGCGGGTGTGAGGACGCGTCGAACTTGGAATGATACAATGAGGTCCCCAGACTTAAGAGCCCGTTTAGCTCGCACATTTTCCTACTTTTTTAAGATATATATCACCAAAAATAATAAGGTAATATATAATATATGCATGTAAGTTATGATATATACGAACGTTCAGCTACCATATATTATAGTATATACTTTTGCTTAGACTTCCTGAAATATGTATATAAAGATATACACTACTAAAATTAAATAATATGCTCTTTTAACCTCTTGAACTTTAACTTTTAGTTATATGTCTATATTCTTAAAACTCCACCAAGTCGGGGCCATCTACGATTATATACACTGATATATATACGACGAGCTAAATAGTAAGTAAATATATTCATCAAAATTCTATAATATAGTTTAAAATATACGAGCACCTTTAGGCTATGTACTCGTACACAAATCAGATATCTTTATAATAAATTAAATACATGCCAAACAGGCCCCAAGAGACGCGATGACAAGATTTTGCAAGAACTTACATAATGGTTGAGGTGTTAAGTGAGTTTCAAAGGTCATACGTAGCCTTACACAGAATCCTTGAGCAAGGGAGATATGCATTCACCTCGCTCTAATCTTCATTATATGCGGCTTGTAAAACGTCGGCCTCTCTGATTGGGTGTTAATATCGTGATGAACCGATAAGAGGCCTTTATGGTTGCGAGTGAAATATTCACTTGCAAGTGACCTCGACAAAGTACACCCACCCGCCCCACCTAGGACCCACAAAAACAAAAGGTTCCTGAAAATATCAAATAAGGAAGGTCCTATCAGTCAATTGTAAAGAAGCCTGTATAGCCTAATGGTTATGCAGGCAACACCGATATCTTCGATATGGGTGCCTGCGCCTTAACGTGTAAACTAGTGTGGGATTGACAGCCTAAAATATAACCCGGGTAATGCTGTGTTTGACTTGGCCGTCTCGCAAGAGCACGCAGTTTTTTTGCAGTTTTTTGGTCCTCGAGTTTTTTGGTCCTCGATCATATCAATCCTGACGTGTCTCGAGTATTCACCATGTGGTATCTATTATGACTCGCGGTTTTTTTGCACCATGTGTTAATTTCTTAACTTGTTTTTATGCTTCACCTTTTGCATTCTTTTCGTAGGGTGAATCCGTGACCTGCGCTGGTGATATAACAGCAGAAAAGTCTACCAGGTAAGATATCACACTTTCACCACCCTTATAAGCTAACCAGGGGAAAAAGTCCCATCCCATCTTCAACTCCCAACCTCCTATTCAGCATACCTCAACCTAACCCTCGCCCCCTCCGCCGCATTACAGGTAAGCGTCGAATTATGCTTAACACTCCTCGTACTTGTGGGCCATTCTCCACTCAATTCAATGCCCTCAAACCTCTGTAGTATCCTGATAACAGCATACGCAGAACTCGTAAGCGCATACTGCTGCCCAATACAAATCCTCGGTCCCCCATTAAACGGTAAAAACTCCCACCCACTCTTCCTCCCCTCCCATCGTTCAGGACGGAAAGCATCGCTATCCCCACCCCAAAGTTTTCTTGAACGCTGCATGGAGAAGGTGGAATACGTGATATCACTTCCTCTCGGAAGGAAGATGGGGTCTTCGCCTAGGGGCCCACCGCCAAAGGGGAGTGTCGTGTCAACGGTTGCGACACGGGCGTTTAGCGGGACGGCGGGGAAGAGGCGGAGGGTTTCGCAGAGGACATGTTGGAGGTAAGTGCATGACTTTATTTTTTCAAATGTTATTGAGCCATTTGAGCCGTTAGTGTCGCTACCGAAATGGTGGAGGATTATGCGGCGGAGTTTTTGGAATTTTTCGCGGTGGGTCGAAAGCATTAGGAACACGTAGCCAAGGTGGCCGGCTGTGGTATCTCGGCCTGCGAGGAGGAGGTGGAGGAGGTGGTGGCGGAGTTCGATGGGGTCACGGGTTTGTCGGACCAGCTCTTGGAGGAGGGATGCTGCTGTGGATTCTGTGGGGTCTCCTTTCTTTTCTGTTGGGGTTCTTTGAAGGGCAGTTGAGACGTAGGTGTCTACGAAGTTGTGACAGTCTTTGCAAGCTTTTTGGAAGGCTTTTGGGTTGTAGAGCCAGCATAGTGGGCCTAGGCGTCTTCTGATTGCTAGGGAGTTTTGGGCTGTGTCGAAGGCTTTTGTGAATGCGTCGTCGTGTCGTGGTGAGCCGAGTGCGGAGTTCTTTTCTATTTCCAAGACGTCGAGTTGGGAGTTTACGCTACTTCCGAATAGAAACTCGGTTGAGGAGTCGAGTGTTAAGCGAAGGAAGAGAACTTGTAAGTCGACCGTGCTTGTCCAGGAATGGTGTTTTGGTACCGCATCTATTGTCTGGAAGAGGTTTTGTATATGTTTCTCGGATTGGAGAAGACTGGATACTCGATCTCGGATGAAGGATGGTCGGATCATTGCTCGGGAATGGGACCATTCTTGACCTTCGCTTGTGAACTATCAAGGAATTCCAAGTTAGCCTTTTTGTTTTGTATTTGAATGTAGCGGTATCCCTTACAATCCCTTTCCCAAGTAACGGCTCAAAACTCTTCCTCCTCACCTCCCCCAGCGAAAAGTTCTTAAAGTTCGTCGCAAGAAAAGCCTGGATGTTCCTTGGATCACTTGTCACTATTTCAAAAGTCAGCACAACTCTTCTAACCTTTCGCAGTTGTTCCCCGTCTTCCCCTCTCTCATTTCAAACTTGACATGGATTAAACCACTGACCAACAACCTCCGTTCCCAAAATAGGAATCGAATAAGTCATAACATTCCTCCTCTCAACCCAACTCAACCACTCAGCCTGCGCCAAAAAATACTGCGGAAATTTCTTCTTCTCCGTAGACTCGATAATTGCTCGCAATTGTTGGATTCCTAGGATATCCCACCATGGACGAGGATACTTTGGGGGAGGCTTGCAGCCTAGGGATTTTATTTTTTTGCATCGTCGGTGGGAGCGGATGAAGAGGATTAGGAAGAGGGGGAGAGCTATGAATGCTAGGGATATCATGAGTGCCATTTTTGTAGAATTATTCGAGGAGAGATTCTGGGGGGTGGCGTATTTTGTTTTTGGTTGTGGAGAGGTGTTCCCGGGGATAAGGGGGATCCATGGATCTCGGTAACGCCAGACTCCACTTTTTAGGTATCGGGGATGCAGGTACGTGGGTAACACCCCATACCAAATGTTGGTAGGAGTAATCCCATTCCATTTCCATCGTTCCGCCCAAATTTCAGCTGGTCTAGATCAATTTTAGCTCAGGTCCTTGGGTTCAGGATTGAGTCAGCCAGATCAGTCCTCAATTGAAATCGGTAAAACTCAATTATGACCCAGAAGTAATTACTTTACGTGCACGTTTTACAGCATGGATTTCGAACTTATGAAGTGTTTCAATATCATTTGGATTCCCAATTTATGTGCTAAACCTTGCACCAAGCCATGTATATTGACATCTTCCTGACAATTCTTCTCATACAAGTGCCGCTATCCCATCCAGCGCAAACCTCACGAGCTTCTCCGGATCAATGTCCAGGAGTTTCGTGTACTCCTCCAGCTCCTCGATTCTCTTCTCAAGAACCTCATGCTCTTTCGACCATTTCCTAAACCAATGTTTATCCATAAGTTCATCCTCCAAGCTGTCAAGCCATCGCTGCAAGATTTTATAATAAGGTCGCCTTTTCACAGCGTCCATCTTTGCAATGTCCCGGCCGGTCGGAATTTTCCTCAGCAGATGTGACCAAACATTATCCTTCTTCACTATTTGCTCCCAAGAGTATTTCCCATCTGTGTCCGTCTTGATTGAGTCAACGGCATACCAGCCACTTGGAATCAGTTGGCGAAACATGTTGAGTTCATATTCAACGAGTTTCTTCCACCATGTGAGTAACTCCTTGCCTAGCTTTTGTTCCCCGATAGACGACACGATACACTTGTTGCAGCGCCACTCCTCGAAATGTGGTCCATTCCACCCAGGTATTCGCCATTCCTCGGGATCTGCTGGTGTTGCTTTAACAGCATAACCATTCCCCTTTCGAAATTCAGCTCTCTCCTTCCAGACCTCACAACCTAGACAACGAATCCACCATAGTGTCCACCAATCACAATTTTCCTCTCGGTAAATTTTCCACCTCCATGGGTACTCGCAATCTTCAGCGATGGGGAAGAGTCCCCAAAAATATCTCTCGGTAGCATCATGACATCTTCGCTGTCGACCTTTGATCACGGGAACTTGTGCCGTGCCAACATTTGAGTTTCTGTGCGAGCCTCTCCATCCAGTTTCGACGTCTAGATTCCTCGACCAGAAACCGGTGACGAATTTACATTCGTTGCACATACGTCGATCTCGAGTACTGCCGATTTTGTAAAGGTCTATCAATTTCGATTCTGGAATGTAGGAGGAGTGTTGGGATTTCCAATTCTCGAGCGTGTCATTCCGAAGGTCGGCTTGTCTTTTCAATCCTTGAGCTTTCGCGTCACCAGTTGTCCAGCCGCAGAGTTTTTGACTCGCTCTAGACTCAGGAGGTGGTTTCCGGAAACGTAGACGGAGAAGTGCATGGTTGTCGAAGCGGGTGTGAGATAGGAGCTTGAGGCAGTGGGTACAGGCGTATGAGACTTTTTCCGAAGGAACGACGATTTTGGATTGTTCGTTGATTGTTACTTCCCCACCGCATTCTGGGAGACACTCCAACTCTAGGAGTCTGTTCACGAATTGTTTCCTTTCGGGATTGATGAGTTGGCGGAAATGTTGGTTGGTTTGGGAGAGTGAGATGAGGGAAGTTGAAGTGAGGAAAGGTAGAATTAAAATTTGTATATCGACAGGTAGTGACCGCATTATGAGCATTCGTTATTTGATTGATGGTACTTGATGGGTTTGGGGAAAGAGTTATATATAAATGATGACCTTCGTAAATTTGAATCGGTCTGAATCATCTCACGCAGTAAGGTGGCGCAGTCACACCAGCCCCTCACGTGCGCGGAGTCCTCCAACTTGGGCTGCCTTGATTTTGACATAGTGTAGGCAATATTGTAAAAAGCAATCCTTTTCATCTCCTCTATGCTCATTATTTGGGTTGGTTCTCTCCTGTCTTGTGAGGATATATAGTCCCCGAAAGGGGTCGGATCTGTCACGTGCGCCAATCGCACATCTCTTGATCTGAATTCTACTCTCATCTGATCTTTGTTTCGGGTCAAGAAGAAAACCGAAAAATCTCCTAACAATATGCGTCTTCTCAACGTGAGCACTCTGAAACTGGAGGAGTTTTTCGGGTCTCAAATACCACCTTATGCAGTCCTCTCTCATTGTGTAAGACTTCCAACTCTGATTTGAAACTTCTTGCAGCTAGCTAAGTATCTCATGTCTAGTGGTGCAAGGAAGAGGTCACATTTCAAGACCTTCAAAAGGGTTCAGAGTGGCATCAGCTTCTGGGAGCGAGCAAAATCAAATATGCCAGTTCTCAATGCAAGGAGACGGTGTCACAACATCCCACTGAGTATATCTGGATTGACACCTGTTGTATCGATAAACCGAGTAGTGCTGAACTATCCGAAGCAATCAACTCGATGTACAGCTGGTATGAAAAGTCGGAAGTTTGCTATACCTTGCTAGGGGACGTCAACAGTAGTGGGCATAACCCTGGATATACTCCTTGGGAGAACGAGATTTCGCAGTGTCGATGGTTCACTCGAGGATGGGCACTCCAGGAGCTGATTGCGTCCAAAGAGATGCTCTTCTTCAATAAAAACTGGCAGTATCTTGGAAATAAGAGCACCTTATTGCCCCTCTTAACCAGTACTGCTCTTAACGAAAACCACAAAGATTCCGCGCGATGTCTTGGAAAATTCTCATAATCGCAGATCTTCAAGCGTAGCAGGGAAAATGTCTTGGGCTGCCAATAGGGAAGCGACGCGGTTAGAAGATTTGGCATACTCGCTACTCGGGATTTTTGAAGTAAACATGCCTCTACTTTATGGAGAAGGGGACAGAGCGTTTATGCGTCACCAGGAGGAAATCATAAAGAAACGAATGACCAGTCAATTCTCGCTTGGAACCCACTCAACGATTCCGGACTGTATGGAAAAAATCATTCCTCAAGCGTTCTCGCCAAAAGCCCGAAAGCTTTCGCTGATTCAGGAAATATTGTTCCCTTCCCAAGTACGGCTGGAAGACAGCCCCATACAATAACCAACAGAGGCCTGTGGATTGACGTACCCATGCTAAAGATCGTGTCTAGGTCCGTCGTGCACCACGTTGCTATCCTCGATTGCCACATGGAGAATGACTTTTCAGGGCCAATCGGAATTCCTATGTTTTCAACTTACGTACACTCGGTTTTTGTGAGGCAATCCGACATAAAAATAGCAAAGTTTTCTACATCCCAAGTAGAAGATGCCAAAGTTTGCTCAATACACATCGTAATAAAATCGGCAAAGCAAATTCCAAGGAGATCTCTACAATGCCCGACCACTTGTTTGCTACGTGCGGTATCAATGAAGAGTCATGGATATGAGCTTCTACAAGTTGTCACAAGGCCATCCCATGAATCGATGTGGTCTAGAAATTCCAATGTATTGCAGATGGCCTTTGAAGATGACAAGCTGTTTCAACCCAACATAATTGGATTTGAGTCAGATTTACCACGACAACGAATCGAAAGAAGTTCTGCGGCGTTTGTTTTCTATAACAAAGAGATAGAAAATTACTGTGTAATTATGTGTGTTGTATACCATGAGAAGAGCACACACAGTATTCTTACAGCTGTGATAATTGTTGCTGAAGGAGATCAAGCTTTGCTCGTGTCAGAGATTGAGGTTTCGCTTGGTATTTGGTTGTTTAAATATTTTTATGAGCCTTTCAAAAGTTTGAACGGCGCTTTTGATAAGCGTTTTGAATATGAGGAAGCGAAGATTCCCACAAAGAGAGCGAATGGTACTATCGGGGCAAGCATAAGTCGAAAAGAGATCATGAACCAGAATGTTTTCATTTTGGATGTTGGGACACCCCGGGAGAAAGGGAAGGTGTTAATGGTCGGGAAGTGAACAAGGCGAATTAGTGGAAACCTCTGTGAGTTATGTAATTTCTAATCATCCATGGCTACATCCTCTCCTTCTTGAGATCCAAGAATCTGAAGTCTCTATCTCTAGCTAATTAAAGGTAATAGGGTTGTAGTAATTGAACCGCCCAAATGGATCATACTTCTTCTTCAAAAAACGAAGTTTTTCCAATCGCCATGGTTCATGTCCATACATTTGTTCCAAAGGCTCGGTTCCGAAAGCGTAATTTACGTATGTTGTTGGTTTTCGGCCAGGTTGTCCTTCATTCCACATTTTCACAGTCTCTTGGCCCCATTCGATGGCGTAGGCGTCAAGTGTTGAGTTTGGTGGGTAGGAAACGTTGATATCCCTTTTCGTAGTTAGTAAATCGTAGTTAGTAAAGTTTCGTAGTATTTGAGCAATGAGAGAACACAAACACGAGTAGATGATCATCGCGCAAAGCATATGCTGATGATTTGGGATCGACTGCCAAAACACCCTCTACAGCATATCCCTCCATCACCACAAATGAGTAAACCACATCTGGATTCGCTAGAATTTTGCGGGTGAAGAGATTGTAAATTGCTCGTTGAGTTGTGATGTTGTACACCTGTAAACCAGCTGGGAATTGCATGCGTTGAAGGCCTTTGCGGCAAAGAGAATCTTGTGTCCCCGTTCCAGTGGCATGTGGGATTTCAGGATAGGGAATGTTGCCGTCATGCGTCGAGATGGGGCCAAGTGCGTCGAATGGGGCTAAAAGAGGCTCTGCATCTGCTTGAGAGCCAATATATTCGAAAGACCAGAAGACGATTGGCTGTCCACAATAAGTGTCAAGAATAAAAAGGGATTTCATAGAACTTGACTTACATCCGTTGTGCTAACATTATAATCAAAATAGTACAAACCATAATTGTTTAGGTGCTTCGGTTGCGTACCATTTCCACCAAGGATATTCAGAGCTTCATGGACTTTCTCAAGTTTATCTTCCGTGAAGATATAACTCTTGTGATACCAAGTATCCAAATTCCTCGGGAAAATCTTCGCGTTGAAAGAAGTGACAACTCCGAAATTGTGACCAGCTCCTTTCATGCCCCAAAACAAATCTGCATGCGACTTATCTGAGACAGTGATTGGAGTTCCATCTGCAAGAACAACATTCAAGGAGATGAAAGTATCACTGATCATCCCGTAAAGTCCTTGGTATCTGCCGTGACCCCCTCCGAGCCCCGGTCCCAACATGCCAACACAACCGCAACTTCCAGTGTCTGTGAACAAAATGTTAGGTGGAATTCCAGGCACGGAAATAAAAGAACCTCACTGGTCACATAACCTCGATCCCAAAGATATCCAATGGCCTGTTCATCCCAAACTCCTCCTTGGAAGTGCGAAGATTTCTTGTCCTCGCTAATAGTGATGCTATCCAAGACATTGATATAAATCTCAATCCCATGGAATTTACTCAGAGTGAGAGTAGATCCATGAGCACGATTAACAGTCAAAAATGGGACACTCTTGCTGTTTGCGTATCGAACCTGTTTGCACTTCAAGTCAGCTGCCTGCTAGAAAATTCTATAGAGAAAGTAATTGGACATACAATATGAGGAATATCCTCCTCAGTCCCAGGTTGCACCACAACGCTTATCGTTGGCGGCATATAAGCCTGCCACCTCTGCGTAGCATTCTGAAATCTCGGATCATTCTCAGCATAAATCACCGCCTTTGGAGAAAGTCGAGGACCCAATTGACGTTGAATATCCGAAGCTGTTAAAATAGCGGGTGTAGTTGCACAAATATCATCTGGGCAACCAATTGGTGAAGCCTCAAGGAAAGCCGGTAATAGCGTGAGTGCGCAAGCCACAAAGAAATAGAATTGGAACATCATTGTACCTGCGTGATGATGATCTCGAAGTACATGGGAATAAAGAAGAATTAAAAGCTTATAAAGTTAAACTTTTTCAGTTCCCATCGCCCTGCTGTAGCTGTGCCGTAGCATCATGTATTGCAGCATTACTTCAATTACCGACCGAGCAATGGTGTATATCGGTCACACGGCTGGAGCGGGAAATGGAAGGATGCCAATCCCGGGATGCCAAATTCAATAATTCATTTCGCCTTTTCTAAGGGGGCTTAGTGCTGACGGGTTTGGGGAACCTTGTCTGAGCCATGTGTTGACAGTCTTTCAGGTGGTATTACCGGGATGATGAGATCTAGGTAACCACTACGCTGGAAGTTAGCCGAATTGTTCAGGGTAGTGTCCGTATCTGGGGTTTCTTCACCGCATTCCCCGCACTTCCAGAGAAATTTCTCTCTTCCAATTGAATCGGAAGCAAAAACGGGTTCAGACTCCAGATTTTGTTTTGTTAATTGGCGTGGTACATAGGGGAGATTTAAAGGCAACTTGGATGACTACTAGGGCACCGAGTATGCAACTCAAACTTTGTGATTACTTTTACACCCCAGACAACTATCGCATGTGAATCCAGAAAACTGGAAGCCAATGAAAATTAAGATAGATCAAAGATGTTTCTTTCCCAAAAGAACACAATTGTCCCAATAAGTGGCACAAACCCACTCAAGCCTATGTTTCAATCTTAGCTGGTTTGATGCTCAACCACTGATCCCAATAAACCATGATCGCCCAGTTCTCCTCCCTCCAGGGTTTCTCTGGCGAGACAGATTGAAAGTCGAAGCGGCGGAAAAGCTAAATTCATTAGTTCTGGTCCCAATCACACCTTTCTCTCTCAAAAAAGTCCTTACCTCAAGGCATAATTTCTGCGTCATCATCTGGGCAATATTCTTCCCAAGACAAATACGAGGTCCATACCCCCAGCTCAAAATATACTTATCCATCTCCTTCGACCGCTCCTCGCTTCCCAACCATCGCTCCGGATTGAACTCAAAAGCATCTTCCCCAAACACCTCTTTATTGCGATGGATGACATAAGGATTAGCCCCAATTTCCGTTCCTCCAGGCACAAAAACACCATTGATTTCGATTCCACCCCTAGAAACTAAACGAGGCATGATGAATGGAGTGGACGGGGTAAATCTCAAAGACTCCTTGATACAAGCAATGAAATAAGGGAGATGATTTGTTTGCTCATGAGTAGCGATTTCCGGGGAAAGTTTTCCTTGGGCGTCGAAAGTTTGGATTTCTTGACGTAGACGGGCGTGGATTTTGGGATTTTGAATGACGTTGTTTATGAATGGTCCGATGAAGGCGGCGCTGGTATCTGCTGCGGCTACCATGAGGACGAGTGCTTCGACTTTGATTTCTTCTACCGTCATATAGGTTCCGTCACCGTTTTTGGCATTCATAACACTAGAAGTTATCAGCGAATATTCTGGAGAAAAAGTAGGGGTAATTACTTGTCCAAGAAATCACCGTGAGCCAGAGCGTGACGGTTTGCGAGACGGTCTTTGAGCATAGTGTCTCGGAACTAAAAGGAGTAAGAAGGAAATCTTGATACTGAAATGAAAGTTTTCACCTGCATGACTTTTCCAATTCCAGTACCATCACCAGCCGTAGGCATCAGATAATTCCCAAGAATTGGACTGTCCAAGACAGGATTAACAAGGTGAGGGAGGGCAGCAACAAGGCCAGCCATTGGTGCCATGTCGTGGAAAGCTCGAATGAGACCTTCCACGTCGAATCCATTTTTGACAAAGCCTGGAGATCTTCCAAAGGCCATGTGAGAAACAGTGTCGTAGACGAACCACCTCCACAGTTTTCCAAACATCAGTACATGTTGTATCTAAAGGTCTTACTTGATGCATTGCCACTTACTTAACCCATTGGGAAATATCCAGATTCTCACCAGTCTCCACATATTTCTTCTGAAATATGCCCACGAGTTGGGAGATGGAAGTATCTAAGTCACCTTCTAGCCTCTTCAAATTTGACATTTGAAACTAAATAGATATCAGCAAGAAACGTGACTTGAAAAGACCCGCCACTCACTGAAGCTGCGATACGCTTTCTTTTGTTCGCATGCTCTCGGTGGTCCTTTGCCTGGAATGGTGGTGTCACACGTCCGAGAATTCCAGCACTATAGAAATCTGTTTTATCGGCATATCTGTGATACACAACTGGAAGAAGCTTTGGATCATTGAAAACCAAGAGGTTGGGAGCCACTCGAACTACTGGACCTAGAATACGACCAATTTGGTCAGTATCACATGCTCCCGAGTGCCTATAACGGAAGGACAACCGAATCCCATATCGGTTTTTAGTTTTACTTACCATATTTATTGTGGTAGTAAATCCCCCGTGTATGACTATCCTTCCTAATACAAATGTAAAGTTTCCAAAAGTTGGATACAGATGCCCAAAAAGGACCAGGGAAATGGCGAAGCGGGTGGAAATATCTGCTGTACACACAACTGAAGATAAAATATATGGTCGATGCCAACAAAAGGGTCTTGAAAATAGAGAAAAACCCGATGTTTTCAAGATTCACAGATTTTGGTAATACGAACTGGGGAACGACGAATTTGCTCTGGTGGGAGCGAAGATAATCCATGATGGGCTGGAGTGAGTTGAATTAACTTTTTTTTGTGTTTCGGCTACAATAGCTTTGGATTGAGAAACTTCTCGATCCAAAGATTCTAGGGATCCATTCAGAACTCTTGGAGCTCGGGATTGGGTGGTTGAGATACTTCTCGGTGACAGGTTCTTGTGCGCATCTGGTGTCGGGTACTCGGTCGGCGACTTCCACACAACGCAAATTCCGAAAACTGCAGGGGCGATGCGAGAAGTGAGAACTCCCTATCGAATAATCGACAGATCTTAGACAAAGTCTCAGAACTCAGGTCTTTTACGCGTTCGAACTCACCTCTCAGCTCATAGACATCATGATGCTCGCCTCGACAATGTCGCAACCCTCTCCCGAGCTCCAGCAGAATACCCCAACATTGCGGCACACGGAAGAGAAGCATGATGAACCAATGGTTGCTAATGGCGATGCTGTCGATACTGAGCCAACTGAGAATACCAAGCAAACAAGAAGCTCGGGTTTCATTTTGGCCTTCGCTGCCCTCATGGTTTTGAGTTTCATGGCGGCCATCGATGCAAGCGCACTCTCGAACGTCCTCCCTATCATTTCACTGTCGCTCGACGTTTCTGCCATCGAGACCTTCTGGATGGGAACATCTTTCTTGCTTGCTAGCTCTGTGTTTCAATTACTGTGTGGATCATTTTCCGAAATCTTTGGTCGCAAAAATATGGTGTATACCACACTCTTCTTCTTTTTCACGGGATCGTTGGTTGCATCTCTAGCCAAAAGAGGCAATGGTGCAGCGATGATGCTTGCTGGAAGGTCAATACAGGGACTTGGTGGTGGTGGGATTCTTGTTTTAACAGAAGTGATTGCTGCTGATATGGTGCCGCTTCGTGAGAGAGGCAAATGGCTTGGATACATTGCGATGATGTGGTCCTTCGGCAGCATCGCTGGCCCGTTAGTCGGTGAGTGGATTTGGTGTCCTTTGCTATACACAAGCTGACATGCGTGACCTCCTCTAGGTAGTGCATTTGCTGAAAAAGTGGCGTGGAGATGGATCTTCTGGATCAACTTTCCTTTCATCGCCATCGGGGGAGTTCTCATCGCCATATTCCTGCGCCTCAAATTTCTCCCAGAGTCTACTTGGCACAAACTTCTGCAAGTGGACTGGATCGGTTCTATTCTCTTCACCGCTGCTGCAACTGGATTTCTGGTCCCGCTGAGTTGGGGTGGTATTTCCTACCCGTGGTCAAGCTGGCACACACTTGCCCCGCTTCTCGTCAGCTTGGGCGGAATTGTGATCTTCGTCTTATGGGAATACAAGTACGCCGGGAACCCGATCATGCCACTACGAATCTTCCAAAACAGGACATGCAGTGCTCTTTTTGTTTGTTCCTTTATACATGGCTTGATACTTTGGTGCCAATTATACTATCAGCCGTTGTACTTCCAGGGAATCAAGGGATACTCGGCACTTCTATCATCGGTAGCGATGCTCTCTTCGCGACTCACAATGGCCCCGTGTGGGATGGCCACGGCCATGATTATTGCAAAGGTTGGCGATTATAAATGGGCAATCTGGATTGGCTGGACTCTGGCGACTCTGGGTGACGGAATGTGAGTTTATATCGACTTCTTATTTGGTGGCCTGCTCTCTGACACTCTTTACAGAATGATTCTTCTCGACCTTGACACCCCGATAGTGGCATGGGTTTTTATCAACCTCGTGACTGGTGTTGGGGTAGGTATTCTATTTACAGCCATGCTGTTCGGTGTCATGAGTGCGGCGGAAGAAAAAGATGTTGCGTTTGCGGTGAGTATCTTCGCTTTTGCCCGGGCGTTTGGTCAGACAGCCGGCGTAGCAATTGGAGGAGTCATATTCCAAAACGAACTAAGTAAGAAGATTGCGTCCTATCACAATATTTCCTCGAGTGCAGCACAAGTAGCCTCCGACTCGAGTGCTTTTGCCGAGAGGTTGGGGAGGATGGCTGATGGGGTGGAAAAGACCAACTACATGCAGAGCTACGCAGATGCTCTGAGGGTTGTTTGGGCGACAATGTGTGCTCTTGCTGGTGTTGCTTTACTTCTCAGTCTTCTAGTGAGGCATCATAGTATGGATAGGAAACACGAGACGAGGCAAGAGTTTTTAGAAGGCAAGAAGAAAGAAGAAACCAACGTCAGCGCGTAGCAAGAGGGATTTTCGGCTCAAGGCCTCAGGCACCAATAATATTCATTTTCTGCCTATCTCCTGTGGAATCCATTGAAATCGTGAATCTTTTCAGAAGCTGTCAATCCTGCTCAAAGAACTTTTGAGCTCAAAAGGCGATTTAAAATATTAAGATATCATCATCAAAGTCACGTGGTGTCACGTTTATATCACGTGTATCGTACCAAGATGTCCACTCCACCTTCCGCTAACACTCCTCGTCTCTGTCGAACCTGCCGTAACTTGAATCTCAGAATTGACTCTTTCATAAGCACCGGACGGCGTTATCCAACACCACTCCAGTACAAATCGACTCTCGACTATGTCAATCAATCGACCAAGGCAAAGCATTATGCTGTCGGCGAGCACATCGAGGATGACGGAGACTACACCGATGAAGAGCTTGGTGCGAGATTGGAAGCTCCGGCTTTCGTACCAGAATTCGATGAAGATGATGGTTTGCTACGTAATGTCCCTCCAGCGAAAAGCAAAACTCTTGGAGGGCTAGGTCAATTGCGTATGAGGGCATCCAATTGTCGATTATGCGCGGAAATCGTTGAGCAAGTACGGATACACGATCAAGAACTGTCTGGCGACTTAGAGAAAAATGTCTGCGATGATGAGGATTTATGTAAAATCCAGCTCCATTATGACGGCCAAGGAGGAGGTTTTCTCTTACGAGAACTGATGGAATGCGATGAAAGTCTTCCTTATGGACGTTATGACTGCAAGATCCAAGTCGGTGATTCAGTGGGGTTCAATATATATCTTCTTCCCGCTTCTCCAGAATTATCATGGCTGGATGGGAGAACGTATGAGCCCCAGATCGACTTTTCATTGATCAAAAACTGGACTGAATCATGTGTGAAAACACATCAGAGGTGCGGTCTTCAGTCGTGGCATTCTCACATCAAAGACATATCTCTTCTCAGATTTATTGATGTCGAAGATATGTGTCTAGTTGATGCTCCGAAAGAAAGTCAATTTGTCGCACTAAGCTATGTCTGGGGAACAGTCCCAATATTCAAGGCCACTCTTCAGAACAAGACACAGCTCTACTCGAAAAGGGGACTTTCTCATTTCATGGATGAAATTCCCACAACTATTCAAGATGCAATCCAGGTAGTCCGGGAAATTGGAATGAGATACTTGTGGACCGATGCTATTTGCATTATCCAAGACGACTGGGAAGAAAAGAAACAACTCATTGGAAGCATGGATACAGTTTACGCCGAAGCAACTTTGACCCTCGTCGCCGCTGAAGGAAAAAATGCAAACTCGGGTTTGTCAGGTGTAAGGCCTGGATTGAGGAAGACTCCTCGAGTTTTCAAGTACAGTTCAGATGTGAACTTCCAGGTAGCTTCGACTCATTTGCCAGATATGTTGTTAGAATGTCCGTGGTCCCGAAGGGGCTGGACATATCAAGAAGGTCTTCTTAGTGCTCGACTTATTGTTTTCACAAATGATACTGTTCATTTCGCTTGCAATAGCACTTGTTGGTCCGAAGACTTGAGAAATATGAGTGAAACGACTCCTCCGCCATGGAAGTTCGCAACTGGTAGTCAATACGACTTCTGGTCTACTCTCACGGAACTTGGAGACGAGTTGACGGAAGAACCAGATTTTGATTCTTTGACAGATCTCTGGCAGACTGTCGTTAATATAATATTTATAAAGATAATGTATTATAATACATTATCTGTTTTAAAAATTATAAAGCGTTGTTGTTTACTAGAATTAGAATTAAAATAAGTTATATATAGACTTTATAATAAATACAAGTCTAACTTAGTATATATAGCTTTATTAACCGCAGTGTTATGTTAGCGATCGTAGTGAGTCATAAGGTTATGGTAGGTTGCAGAGTAGTCCTTGTATATAAGTTCTGCTAAGTCGTGGCCCAAATAATCGATCCCGATTTATTTCCCTCTAAATAAGAAAAGAGCGGGGTTAGTGTCACGTGAGTGGCGGGTAATTTCCAATACTAGTAGTTTACTGACTTACTGGTTGCTTATCCAACGAAAAAGAGCTTACTTAGAAGTGTTAGACAATCCGAAATCCACGATGGAAATATTCGTGAGATGTTTAGCAAACAACTATTTATGCAGAAGGATTTTAGTAACTGCCTTAATTCCAAAGTAAATCTGTCCCCCTGTATTCATTGCAAGCTAGTATATCTCTAAAAAGCCGTTACTACCCCAACTCAATCCAAGAGTACGTTTGTCACACCAGGCTCAATCCGTTCTAACTTCGCCGCCAACTCACTCCAGACCTTCTTCTGGGTTTCTTGACCATCTTCATTTGTAACCATGTAATAGAGGTCATTGCTATTTCATGTTAATGTTCTGACAACCGAAATAGAAAGAAAAACTTACTTTTGGACATCCCCGAAGCTGATATACACACCATGCGACTCTCTCCCCTCAGAAACTGCCGAGACAAGAGTACGACTTCCTTCCTCAATCGTCCAAGCCAAACAAGCTCTCATGGTGGCCATGATTACTTTGGTACTTCCTCGTGCATAACGAGTCAAGCCTGTATGCCCAAGACCGGGATTCAAATAATTCAGGATAACGAATGGTTCGGAATTGGCGGTTTGTTGAGCAATTTCACGTGCTGCGAAAACTTGAAGGAGTTTTGAAACTTGATATCTGATATTATGTTAGTTCCAGTCATGGGTCTTGTTTTGGGATGAGAGTTTGAATACCGATCGTTCATTACGGCTGTGTCTTTGTTGTTGAGAGTTGCGAATATGTTCTCTGTTTTGCGTTCGGGGAAGTTGGTATAGGCATGGACACCTGAGCTGACTGGAGAAGGGGAAGTTAGCCTTTGGATAGAAAGTAGAAAGAAAGGTATTATACCGATAGAGATTACAGGAGTGTTCTTGTATTTTTCGGCCGATTTTCGCAGGATTGGCAGCAACAGAAGTGTCAAGTAGAACGTACTAACAACATTGACAGTTATGGTACTTTCATTGTCTTCAAATAGTTCGTAGTCTTCTGTGGCAATACCAGCATTCATAATGGCATGGTCAATTCGACCAAATCGTTGGGATAGATTGGTGGCAAAGCTTTTGACGGAAGCGTACTTAGAGAGGTCTAGCTCAAGTGCCTCAATCGTACCAGGGCGGTCGAGGGCGCTCTCAATTTCCAATTTTGCAGCTTCACCCTTGTCAACCGAGCGAACGGCGATGATAACCTTCTCGGCCCCTAGGCGAATAAAGTGAGCAGTCGCTTCCTTTCCATAACCAATATTGGCACCCGTTACTAAAACAGTCTTGCCGGTAAAATCATGCGTTGGAAAGAGTGGACGTTTGAACAGCTGTGTATATACCTCTGCTAGAAGCGCAGTGCTAAGGAGGCCCATCTTTGGCTAGATTGGGACTTGAAGCTCTGTGATATTTCAGAAAAGATATAGAACTTGGGCTTGGTTGATTCGCTAAGGCCACGCAAGACTGACTCGTTTGAATAAAATCCCTTTTTCATCATGGTTGGTAGTATAAGCGAGACAAAACCACGGGCACTGGAAAACAAACGGGAAACCAAGCAAACACCGTTGGCCGGGTTTCTGTAGACAAGATGATCATCACAAGTGGTTATTCTCGGTGATTGAGGTGGCGAGGGGTTTTGGTAGTCTAAAAAGAATGGAAACAGAATACATCCCCGGTCTGGGCCCTTCGAGTCCCCGAGGAATCCTTAAACCCTGAAATGACGGCTGAGTGGCGAGGCGGCTCGGTACTGAAGTTGAATGATACAAGCATCTGTTTCCGACCATGTGTGTTATGTATGGATATCTTTAAACTCAACGGACTGCGATTCGTGGGGTAAAGATAAGACCCCGCGAAGGATGCTTGATTCAATTGGCTAAATCGTGGATGTAACTTGGCAAGGCAGGGGGGCGTTCTGGTGAACAATACGGAGTAAAAGCGGCGGTAAATTGGTACCTTGTTCTATTTCCAACCCTACAGCACAATCCAAAGTAATAATCCAGATAGTTGAGAGACCTGGGTTAATATTGTGAACTCTCCTTGATTTGCCCTAGGGAATTGGAACAACGGGAAATACGAACCTTATGTTTTGGAGTACTGAACAGTTATATGCATTTGGCTATCACCGAAGGTCACGCCAATGATGTTTAATGGATAGTTCTGGAGCAAAACAAACCAGCAGGTGTTAACTCATCTTGACTTTAATAGGTCTAGGGTTAGGGAACTATTGATTTCATAAGGATGGGCCGCGTTTTGAGGTATCACCAGTAGGAATTTTGCAGGATGACTGCATCAACATTGCCGTGCTCTGCACGAGTTTGATGTTACGTATAGGTAATGCGCTTGGGGTATCGGTATATTATACCTTCTGTTATCGAGTAGGATTGCTTCTGTTGAGATTCGGATGCAGTCATACTGAGCCCGCAGAGGTTGTACAGGACGCCCGATTGTGTTCGGCGTGGAGGTGGGCAGGTGGGATAAGGCCACGCCGTAGCCTTATTGTGAGGTAGAAAAACGGCACCTAATCGAAAGCTTCCATTATGGAAGTACACTTTAGTTTTCGAAGGGCTGATTTGACTTAGCATTAAGCTGAGCAAATTGATTATGTATCTTTCCCAAACGGCTTCGAGGCAAAACTTCGGGAATTGAGGACAAACCTAGACAACCTCACTTAAGCTTAATTGCAAAACAACCATAACAACTCAATGAGCAAAAGAGGCAAGAATTCTGCTCGTTTTGTTGCCTGTTCTGCGTCTGATTTGCAGAGTCTCAGTACTCCACTGATAAGTTGGGCTCCGTTTGGAGTAACCAGTGCCCCAGTTTCCTCACGATATATGATATACGACAGATCTAAACGACCCATTACGCCCGTATACCCACTTTCAACTCTCTCTTTTGAAGACATCCATAAGTGGCGGTCAGGGAAAACAAAAGGGAGAAGTGAATAGAGGGACTGTGCGAATGGGGTGGGGGAATTCAAGATTCCTGGGACTTCAAAGACGCAACCTTTGAGGGGCACCAAGCGGAGAAACCGATTGCAAAGAAGCATGGGGGGTATGTTGCCACGTTGTCGACATTAGCGTGGAGATTATCCTTCAACTGGGAGGCAAGTGGTTTAAGTCTTCTGATTCGTCTTCATCCTGCCATTACGAACCGTGTTTCAATTCTTCCACAGGTGCACGCCTCGAACCATCCAGCAAGGTGATGAAATGATGATACTCATACGGATTGTGTAACCGTTGCACAGCAGCTGAACCATTACAAGAGAGCTCATTTTCTTTCCCTCGCAAACCGGTTGGAGTTCATGATCACTGAATGTTGTACAACGGGCATATTTTTTTTTTAGCGGCGGATATGGTGACATGGTCACATTGGTGGTATCACCTTCTTCTGGCGGCCGTTGGCCTTCGAGCAGGCCCAAATTTCTATTCACTTTCGCTTACTATCTCCATAGCTTTTCGCAATCGCCCACGACGATGGGAATCCTACGAAAGAAATACTGGAATATAAGTCAAGAATCACTACAGCTCGCTTTATTTCTAAGATCGTTGATATCAAGTTGGTCACTTGTTGCTTACGGTACCCATGGCGGGACGACTGCTGACCAATGACCGATGCACAACGGTGCATACTCAGGGGCATCCATGTTTCTGCGTTTTTCAAGAGCACTGGCTGGAGAAGTTCCTTTCCAACTTGACCTGCAGCGATCCCTACCTCGTTTCTTTCGAGGAAGGAAGGTCCTTAAGTCCCTCGATGCCTCCTTATGCCGGTTATACTTTTTTCAGGGTTTGCAATCCTACTACTTCATATAAGTTCTCGAGGATCCATCCCCGGACTTTTGCTGTTGGGTTTCGTGTTGCCTCAATGAGCTTGTTCACTCGCTTAATTGAACTTAAGTTTATTTATCCGCACCTTAGAGACAACCAAGACTGCTCGGCAAGATGTCTGATGCCAACACCAACACCACCTCATCTCTCGAGCACATTACTGCCGGTTCAATAACTGACGGAAAAGCGGCGAAACTGAGAGCTTCATGTGACGCATGCAATGAATCAAAAGTTCGATGCAGCCAGGCCAAGCCAACATGGTAAACAACTTTTTCCATATTTTGTTGTCTTTTCGAGCTGACAATTCGGAATCAAGTGCGAGGTGTGAAAAGCAGGGAGCATTTTGTGTCTATGGTCTTTCTCGGCGTAGTCACAAGACTGCACCAAGGATAGGGGCCTCGAATGTAACAGCCTCCCCGATTGGGATATCCAATTCTTCTCGTTCTAGAAACACAACGTCCACATCCAATTCTTCGTCCACGTCCACGTCCACGTCAGCATCAAACTCCCATTCCTCCGTATTAGTATCGACATCTACAGCGACTTCAATATCAGAGAATAGAGGACAAACGGAGTGTGGAGAGATCGATTTTGATATGAATCATGGGGTGGGAGACAACACCATGTTATCCTCCATAGATGTCCTGCAAGACTTCAACTCTTACTTGCAACAACCGAATGCATATAGCAACGACAAATCAACACCCGATTACGACTTTATGGATTTTGGTAGCATGGGTAGCTTCGAGGCACCTTTCGATGTAGCTATGAGCGCGAGTGCAATGTCTCCAGAATTCCTCAATCATCCACGTTCTTTATCAGCCCCACTTCTTGACAAGTCCGGCCCGCAATCGCTATCCAATCGCGCGTGTGGATGTACTTCTGAAGTCACAAATGAACTTCTGTCGATACCGCTATCATTTCAAGACGACAATGCCTCATTTGATGTCCAACTCTCGCAACTGAAAAGAGCCATCAAGCTTTCAGAAGACTCTATTCGATGCGAGTGCACCTCTTGGGACGAAATGACTACAATGACGATCTCCATACTCGTCGGTCGGATCGTCCAAGGATTCGAGACGACACTTTTGAAAGCCTTGCCGTTGTCAGAAAATGCTGCTGAAAACAATCCCGGTGATCGTGCGCCTAATCTTGCATCTCCCAAATTCTCATGGGGTGTGTTACAAATTGAGTCGGACGATGAAGATAATCTGAAGCAGCATTTATGGTTGCTGCATTTCCGAAAACTGGAGGCATTATTGAGACAGTTCTCAGCCTCGATACGACTGATGAGAAATATGCAAGGTGCAGGAAATTCTGCTCACGTCATGGCTTGCGAATGTATTCATATGTGGCTTGAGCAAAAGGCACAGACTGTCAGAGATAGGTTCTTAGCACAAGAAGTCGCTGCATCAAGTGCCCGAGTCTGAGTATTCTTTCCACAGGGAAGGGGTTTGAGAGGGGGTGGCGGGGTTTCATTTGGCACTTGGCAACAGTGATTTGGGGTGGACTATTACAAAATGCAACATTCAAGCATTGGCGTTTTCAGTCTAGCAATCGGCAAGAGAGGACGGGCGAGAAAACCGATCTAGAGAGATGATTCTTCTGATTTCATTTCTGATCTTACTATCACTTTCTTAAAAAAATCACGAGCGAAGGGGGTTTTGTTCCGTTTTACAAACCATTGGCATTCATTTTTCCGTCAGACCGTTCAAGCTCGCTTTTATTTGGATAATTTCAAGTGGAGCAGCATGATAAACCTTAGCTGTTATCATTGGATTCAATCATATTGACTCGCGGCGACGAGTCAATCACATCAAGGAGTGCATGTATATGGTCAAAGTCGCTGTGTTTTCGTTCCATATATAATAAAAACTACCCGTGTGGCAAGAGTATGATCTGTGCAAGCGCACTACATAATTTAGTGCTCGAGATCAGCATACTCACTTGCTAAGTCACCCAAGTCCTGTTCAATTGACTTCCCGGCCACTTTAAGGGGCGTCACATCTAGCAGAACGAACAACATTCGTCCACTACGGGTTTCGTCGCAGTTACGCCACTTGTGCATGGTACCACGAT
Organism: Hymenoscyphus infarciens; assembly: GCA_001414345.1. Classification (NCBI taxonomy): domain Eukaryota; kingdom Fungi; phylum Ascomycota; class Leotiomycetes; order Helotiales; family Helotiaceae; genus Hymenoscyphus; species Hymenoscyphus infarciens. The sequence goes on from LLCB01000012.1 coordinate 59,614, forward strand.
TTACTGCTGTGGCAAAATTATCAGCCGATGGTCTGCAGGTGGAAAAACGGATGGTCAAACTTACACATGTCACCAGGCAGCATTCTTTTCTTCTCGCCACTATCAAGGGTCAACTCAAAAGTGCCCTCAACGACAATTCCATAGTCAATTGACATGGCCCGGTGGAACGGCTAAATACTCTACTCAGCTCTTAGGTTTGTGGAACAAGATATGTCACAAAGTTGAGAGAGAGAACTTACCGACTCAACACCTGGAGCAAAGTCTATGAGTCGAGCCACACTTCCGTTTGCTACATGAATTCCGGGCTATCAAGAAGAGGTCAGCAAAACCATCATACAAATAAAAAGGGGAACGATGAATATGCACCTCGTTATCTCTGGCATAGATCATGTCTTTATCATCGTTCATGTCCACAGGCGTGGAACCAGTACTGTAAATGATGTTCGCAACCCCTTTTCCTCTCACCATTACTGCGGAAAATCTCGGAGTCAGTACTGCCATTTCTAGAACATGTCTGGGGAGGAAGAGGTGGAAACAGGGCTGTGAGAGGAGGAGGAAGAGGAAACAGTGTCTCAACCCTCCTAAAACAACCCGAAAGAGGGAAAAAGGACTCGGAGAACACCAGACCTCTGTGATGCGCACCGTCATCGTCAACGACGAAAATTCCTTTTCCATTGTTATCATGCGATGTAATGAATCGACGAGCGGAACGGAGATCATCAGCTGGAAATTTGGTGATTGGCCCTTGATCGTCGAGCTCTGCGGTTGATGAGGCGATTTGATTTTTGGCAACTTCCGTGGGAGGATTGACAACCACGGGATCTGCAGTTGGAGCCATAATGTGAGATTTTCTTGGTGAAGTGGTTTCAATGAGACCCCCCGGATAAAGTCTTTGAGGGTAGAGAGAGCAGAAGAAATAGGCTTACTTGTTCAAGAGACAGACAGGTTCGGTCTTCCATTCGTCGGCCGCTTCTCGAAAACGAATTTAATCGCCGTTGTGAAGCTATTCGGGGACGTTCGGGTATTCTGCTTTCGGGAATGCATGTTTGATGGAAATAGGTAGGTTTTTGCATCAAACATACATACCTGTACCCACATTAGCAGCGCCGCAGTTCATATTACCCCCACATTTACCCCATCTTCTCAGTCTTCCCACCCCCGCGTTTCGCGAGGACGGACAGATATCAAATTTAAGACAAACCACAACAAGATCAACTTCATGCCGGCCCGAGCCGAATACAGAATGGCGCTGATCGCTTCATATTCCTACCAAAAGAAGTCTTCCCGTGCTTCCCGTAGCTTTCTGTATCTTCTTTCCTGATTTCTCGTAATTTCCTTGGTTCCCACGGTACGCCAAAAGCCACAAAAGACGCCTCGAATCCTACCTGTGATAAGCTGCCCGCCATATACTCGAGTACGTAGGAGGTGGAGGCGGTGAGCATACCTTGCTAGCTTGTAATTGAATTGTGCAACATGCAGTGGTACGCCGCAAGCCTGCAGAAGTAAGAAACTCACAAAATTGGGCCGCTTTAAGACACTCCTTCTCTTCCATTCGTTGTGTTTAGTTTGTTGTGCTATCTGTGCTATACAATGTGCGACCAGTCTTAACCTATCATGGCCAAGGCAAGGATAAAACATGTAGACAATTTTGAAGAAAGCTCAAGGTGAGGATTCGATGACTGGCCAATGGGTTATTTGGATGCGCTGTGACTGGAAGTCTTTTATATCGCAGTTTTCTTATCCGGTAGTTTTGACAAAGTTTTGACATTGGTACCATTGCCATACATTTGAAACCGACGGTTCTCTTTACTTCAAACTTTGAAAAGTCAAGTGAAAACTCCAATCTTAAAACGATTCATTCTAATTTGGTATCAAATAACGTCCCCAGTTGGTTGAACAAATTCATGTCCAACCTCCATCCAAGTGTTGAGTTTAACCTTCTTAGCAAGTCTGAACTTGAAGCGTGGTCCCTCCATCTACTAACCACCCGACCCCTTGAACCATATTAAGTCAGTCAAGTTAATATACTAATAAAATCTTTAAAAGTCCAATCAAAAGCCCATTGGGCCTATTGAAGCAAAGAGCTTGTCCAAATAATTGACGTACCTGTAACATAGCTTGACCTGGGACTTGTCATAAATAGCACCACATCCGCGATTTCTTCCGCTTTAGCAATTCGAGACATTGGAATAATCGTCTTCATCATTTGAGGAAGGTCAGGATTTCCACTAATTGCAGCATCTACCATCTAATTTGGTTAGTATTTGCAAAAGCGAACGGAGGGCCGCAATAAAACCATTCGAAATGGAATTAAACAATCAAAGAAATCAACCCACTGGTGTATCTACCCAACCAGGGCAAATTGCATTTACTCTGATCCCGTGACTTGCATTATCGAGAGCTAAAACGTGACTCGTTAATTTCTAATTTCCCGACGACAAACAACTCCATCACAACATACCAGCATTTCTCGTCATCCCCAAGACTGCGTGTTTCGTAGTTGTGTACTAGCTAGGTCAGCCAGGGAAGGATCACTTCAATCGCAATACCTTACCTGAACTATGTGTGGCGTGGCCACATAGGAGTTGCAACTACCCAAGTTGAGAATCACGCCACGTCCAACCTCACGCACTCTCCTACGATTTGAGCATGTCGCAATGCTCTGCTCTTTCATCACCTTGGTTACGGCTTGAATACAATTCAGCGTTCCCATCACGTTGACCTGCCAAAATCGGTTCATCTCGGCCAGGTTTGTATCTTCGATGGGTAGCGCAGTTTGAACACCAACTCCAGCGCTGTTTACACTATAATCAATACGCCCGAAAGCTTCCACGGCTGCGTCGACCATCTTCTTTACGCTCGAAGGATCGCTCACGTCGACTGCGACAGCCAGTGCTTTGTAGCTGGCGTGAGTAGCGATGCTTTCACTCTCATGGGCAGCTTTGAGCGCAGCCTCGTAGTTCAAATCTGCAAGGACAACACCACGAGCTCCCTCAGCGGCATATGCGAGAGAACATTCTCTCCCAATACCACTTCCTGATCATGACTGTCAGAATGTACCTCAAACCCGGGGGTCTCACTCCGGGGTTTGACTGACCAGCTCCGGTAATCAACGCCACGCCATCAATCTGAAGTGACATCTTATAAGGCACTATCAATTTTGAAGGAACAGGAAGGACAAAGTTTTGACAATAACACGACACTCTCTGGTATATTTTCTTGGGGTGTGGGTTGGGGTCATCTCTTCAAGCCCACGGCTTTCGGGAATCGCCGCAGTCATCACGGCCGCATACCGAAAAAATCGGCTTTACTTCGATGCCCCTGTTTTGTCTACCAATATAATTGTGGCAATAGCTATTCTCTGTCCAAGTCGTCCAGATCGGGGGAAAGTTTCTCGGTTGTTCGCAATGCGCTGATTTTGGTGGCATTGCTCCTTTTATGCCAATGTACGAGATATCTTTGGTAACTACAGCTATTAATCGAGAGGGTTTAGGAGAATTGCGATATCAAATTTCTGAACTATCTCGGTTAAAATTTTTAGTTATTTTAATTGTCTCGGGGTGCATACAATTTGTGGTAGGAGCTGAAGAGCAATGGCCCGCTCGCCTTACCATCAAACGTGGCCCACATAGTCATCACACACCATCTGAAAGCCGGCAAGCTCTCATATTGGTACTACTGGAAACCTACTTCAGGATGTTCAAAAAATGGCCGGCTTTTCATTCGCTAGAAGTTCTCATACCTATAGCCAACAACAAACACAAAAATTCGGGACCCCTTCCAGCTCAGCCCAAATCAAAACCAGCACAAGCATCATCTCCAAAACCAAAGCTAGCCTTGTGATGGTCATTTACTTCTCAATTTATTGAGATTAAACATCCGCGTAAATAGCCAGTCCTGATTTCACGTTCAGTACTTATTAGGGACATGGGACTGAGGATTTATTACCCAGAAGGTCCTTGGTAGAAAGTTGTCACCGAATCTAACAATCGAGGTGGAGGCCCCCGTCCAAAACCAAGCGCTGGGGTTCTTTTTCATCACCTCATACACTACCGCGGAGGCATATTTCTGAGGACTCGTGGTGTCTAATAAATATTAGCTTCGCACTTAGGTCATCAGATATATCCTCACTTGGTGTTCTTGTTACGTGGTTGCTAAATTCCTCTTCGAGTGGCATATAAAGTGATCCTATTGGAAGTTTCCTTCCTTGGTCTCGTTTCAAAATGTTGGTGGAGACTTCACCTGATATTATGTTTACTACAGAAACGCTATATTTTTGAAGTCAGCTTTATATAAATTTAAGGAGGGAATGAAATTACCCAAGTGGTTTCATTTCAACCCTCAAGGTATTGCCCCAGTGGTGTAAAGCCGCTTTCGTTGCGTTGTAGGAGCTTCCGTATATCTAGAAGATGGGGAGTTAGCATTTTTCTATCAAGAAACGTCTCGGGATTCCGCCTTAGAATACTCAAGGGTGATTCAAGAGAAAGGATTGGAGAACCCACAAATGGAACTATTCCTCCCACCGACCCGATGTTCACAATCTTTGAAGGCGTATATCTTCCTCCAGCCTTAACAAGCAATGGATAGAAGAAATGTACCATTCGCATTGGCCCAAAGACGTTGACGGCGAACATCTTTTCCACTTCCTTCACATCGGTATCTATCGCGGTCATGGTATAGCCTTGAAAAGTTAGGTTTATACCCATTTTGCGTGGTTTAAGACCTACAAATTCCACTGGAACAGGGTCAGCTCGAGTCATTTTGGTTCAGAAAGTTATACTTACGCGTTATTGACTAGTACATCCAGACTTCCATGAACGATATCCCCAACGTCGTTTCGCAATTCTTTTACATCGTCATCCTTGGTCACGTCCGCGTTGAAGGCGTGGATTCCGAAGTCCGTCAAGTGATCACGGGGCTCGTGAGAAAGCAATGTCGTAATAACGGTGTATCCTAGATTTTGAATCAACTCCTATTTAGGCTTCTGATGAGAATTTGACAACCTTTGGATTTGAATTCTAGGGCTAGAGCATGGCCAATTCCACCTTCCCCACAACTCCAGTTTCCGTTAGCGTGGTGGCTGCAGATTTCGTCAGAATTACAATACCTACCCTGTAATGAGGACTGAGGGTGGTGAATTTCCTCCCATTTTTCTTGATTCGGCAGATATAAATTACGATGATTGCAAAGATATCGCTGACAAAATCTTCAGTTCAGAACAAAGCAGCGAAAAGGAACAACAGTGATTGAAAATCAACGTCTCGGTGATTGGAAGATGCGAGACATACCGAAACCTTGCTTCATCAACTCTTCCCGAGCAGTTCGGGATTCCCAATGCCAGGCCCGACATCACCATACTTACCGCTTTCATGCAAGTATAACCCTAGTAGCATCATGCCCTCGGCCATCTACATTCCAATTCCCTGATCCAAAAAGAGCACCTTTATATACGCCCTACTCCTCTGCTACAAAAACGAATTTCAAATCTCCTTATCTGCATGATCTTTGAGGATCATTGGATTGTCTTACTCTCCTGTGTGCAATTTCGTTGTATGGTCTTTCACCTAAAGACATTCTTTCACCATGGCTCCAATGATGCTGTCTCAGTCGAGTGAGGGCTCTTCCAGTCCCACTTATTCAGCGACTCCATCCTCCACTTTACCTCCGTCAGAGCCCATCGCTATCTGTGGATTTGGTATGAGTTTGCTCAATCCTTTGACACGCACTATTGACTAACCAGAATGTCAGCATGTCGTCTTCCTGGGGATTCGTCTTCGCCACGTTCTTTCTGGGACCTCATTTCCAAGGGTCGCTCAGGACAATGCGATGTTCCCAAATCTCGGTTCAACGTCGAAGGTTTTTATCATCCAAACGGTGCTGATCGTCCAGGAAGTATGAATACCAAGGGGGGTTATTTTCTTCAAGAAGATATTCGGGAATTTGATAATAGCTTTTTTGGCATCAACAACCTCGAGGCAACATACATGGATCCTCAACAGCGAAAGCTACTCGAAGTAGTCTTTGAATGCTTAGAAAATGCCGGGATACCACTCGACAAGGCTTCTGGGTCGAATACTGGTTGTTACGTAGGTAACTTTACTGTCGATTACCAAGTTATGCAGACTCGTGATGCCGATTATCTTAACCGGTATTCGGCCACTGGAATGGGCACGACGATCCTTGGAAATCGAATAAGCCACGTATTTAATCTTCTTGGCCCTAGGTAAGTACCAAAACCTTTTGGAAGCTTATTGCAATACTCATTTCCTGAAGTCTTGTCCTAGATACCGCTTGCTCTTCTTCGCTGTATTGTCTCCACGTTGCGTGTACGGCGTTGCAAAATTTGGAGTGTGATTCTGCAATAGTTGCTGGAGCGAATCTCATTCAATCCGCAGAGCAACACATTGGTACACTGAAGGCTGGCGTTCTCTCTGCCACTAGCGAGTGCCATACGTTTGATATCTCGGCCGATGGCTATGGCAGAGCAGATGGGATCGGTGCATTATACGTCAAGAGACTTTCGGACGCTATTCGTGATGGTGATCCCATCCGTAGCATTGTCAGAGGTTCTGCAATAAACGCGTAAGTATTAGGCAAATACAAAGCATGGCTATGACATGACTAACTTGAAGTTTCATAGAAATGGAAAGACAGCAGGTATTAGTCTCCCAAGTGCTGACGGGCAAGCAGCCGTCATCAGGAAAGCACTTGCAAAAGGGGGTCTTGACCCTGATGACATTTCATATGTGGAGTGTCACGGCACAGGAACAAAAGTATGTACCATCCTGCTTTTGATTGAGGAAAGCTCACCGATATCGTGACAAGGTCGGGGACGGAATTGAAGTTGAAGCATTATCACGGGTGTTTAAACGTACACCAGAAAGAAAACTCCTAATAGGCTCAGTCAAGACCAATGTGGGACACGGCGAAGCAGCTTCTGGGATATCCAGCGTCCTTAAGTCAACTTTCGCTCTCGAAAGGGGACAGATTCCTCCTACCTATGGTCTCAAAAACATTAACCCAAAGTTAAAAGCTGATGAGCGCCACATTTCCATACCAACCGAGCTGACCGCTTGGCCTGGGCCTTCATCTCAGGTTAGACGTATTGGTAAGTCCCAAATAATATCTCCGCGTTTTTGAATAGGTCTCGGAGAAAATGGGTCTCACAGAGAACTTCTCCGAAACTTCCCCGAGACCATTCTAAGAGGATTGGCCATTGTTCTCCGTCGCCTAAGGATTCGCAAAAAAGCTATTATCCGAAAAGGTTTGGGGTAATGAAGAAACCGAGTTTCTAATTCTTATCGAACAATGCTTTTAGTTGTCCTAGACTGTTTCGTAAAATGAGAAAAGGAACAATGACCGATCATTTTTAACACCAGCCGGAATTACGATGCTCAATTAGGGAAGAAACGAAAGCTAACTCCCCTATAGGTATCAATTCATTCGGATACGGCGGTGCAAATGCCCACGTAATCCTAGAAGAAGCAACGAGAAGAATTTCCTCCGAAGCAGAAGTCAAACAATTAGCAGTCCCCCAATCATCCCTCGTCCTCCCACTATCAGCAACCACCACAGCTTCACTCGAAGCCCGAGTCGCAGACTTCGCCAAGTTTGATTTCGAGAATGCGGATATTCTAGATCTCGCCCACACCCTTGGCTCTCGACGAACGCACTTCCCCGTACGATGCTTCCTTGTTGCGTCTCGAGAAAATGATATCAATCATGCATTTACCTCTCAAACATTAACAACAGCCGCCTCGCCAGCTCATGGAAGTGCTCCTCCATTTGCATTCGTCTTCACCGGTCAGGGATCGCAATGGCCAGGCATGTGTCAAGAGCTCTTTTCCGAGTTCTTGGTTTTTAGAAATGCTATTTCGGAGATGGACTCAGTTCTTCAAACTATCCCTCATAGCCCAAGTTGGTCTTTGAAAGATGCCATCCTGGATACTGAGAATCTGGAGCTTATGCATACGCCTCAACGATCACAACCATGTTGTACTGCAATTCAGGTTGCATTGGTACAGCTTCTTGCTTCTTGGGGAATCCTTCCGGAAATGACGGTTGGTCACTCTAGTGGTGAGATAGCTGGCGCTTTTGCAGCTGGTCATGTTTCTGCTGCTGAGGCGATTGTGATTGCCTACTACCGAGGACACTGCGTTTCCAGAAATACGCAAGATGGCTCCATGATGGCGGCAGGCTTATCCGAATCTTGTGCAGCGGAAACAATTTTTGGCCTTGGGCTGGAAAAAAATCTCAGAGTGGCCTGTGTTAACTCTCCCGAGGGCGTGACTATTTCTGGGGACTCTGAGGCCATTGATAGACTCCTCGGAATACTGCAAGAAAGAAGTACGTTTGCACGAAAACTGAAGACTGGGGGACAGGCTTACCACTCACATCATATGTTACTTTTCGGAGACGAGTATCAATCCCTTCTCGACACAGTCCTACCGAACTTGGCTCCATCGTTCAAGCTACCAATTGGTTCGACCATGGCGATGTCTTCAGTCACTGGCCAACCAAAAAGCTCGGGGTTTACGAGTAGCTACTGGCGTAGCAACCTCGAAAGTCAAGTCCGGTTCTCTGAAGCTATCCATCAAACCAAAAGCCATTCAGAGCATTATTTCATCGAACTTGGCCCACACTCTTCTCTCGAGTTGCCCATCAAGCAAACTCTCGCCAAGGCTGGTGTTGCGGCAAGCGCATTCAAGTATGGAGCACCAATAAAGCGAAACACCAATGCTCTAGAGAGCACTTTGTCATTCGCAGGGAAGTTATGGCTCAACGGTTGTGACATCGATTGGTCCAAGGTCAATGGACTTCAAACTCCATGGAAGTCGTCTAAGAGTTTGTTCCGAGTCTTAACCGATCTCCCACCATATCGATTCAGCTACGAGAACATGTTATGGACCGAGTGTCGAGCATCCACCGAATACAGACATCGGAAATATCCTCGTCATGAACTCCTTGGGATCTTGATGCCCGGTGGTAACGGTGATAACAAAATCTTCCGCAATCTGATCAAGGTTGATGAGATAGAATGGCTCAAAGACCATAAATTGGAGGAGACCGTCGTATTTCCAGGAACCGGGTACCTTGCCACTGCTATGGAGGCAACCATGCAAGCAACAGACGTGGACAGAACCGCGATGCCGTCCTTCGAGTTCTCAAATGTGAATATCCTGAATGCTCTTGTCTTGTCAACAGAGCACACAAGTCAGACGGAGTTTTTCACTTCTCTTCAACGTTCTCCGATTTCGAACGCAGCTACCTCGTCGAAATGGTGGGATTTCAGTATATCCTCGTACCAAGATGGTTCGTCCTTGGCACACGCCAAAGGTTCAATCTCTATCAGCATCAAAAAAGCTGTTATGACTTCGAAATACCAAGCACCCAACGGTTGCCTTGAACCAAGCGCAACGCGAACTTGGTATGAAAAACTCATCAAACAAGGATTGAATTTTGGCCCAGCCTTCCAGTCCATCTCCGAATTCCGGATTCCACGAATGAAGTCAGCTTCTTTTTGCAGCACAACAGCACCTCTACTGACAGTTTCCGGGGATGTCTTGTCCGTGTATCCCATCCACCCGTAAGCGAGACCTTCCCCTATTTCGTCTACTCTGCTCCTTAAAACTGACACCAATGATCTAGAATCACACTCGATACCATGCTTCAAACCTCCATCGTAGCCACTACTAATGGAAACACTAAAGACCTCAAAGCAAAAGTTCCCACTAGATTCGGCTCCGTGAAACTGCACACCGTGTCCCCAGGTCAACAAGCCCTCATCAACTCCCTCGCTCTAAGCACAGGGTTCGGATCCGCAGAAACAGGAGCAGAAATCGCCACTCCATCAGGAGAAATCGTCGCCCAATTCGACCAAGTTCGATTAGCTCCCTACGAAGTCGGCGGACAAGTAGAGACAACGGGTAAACGACATCCAATTCTCCGAACACTTTGGAAACCAGATGTCTACGGTCTGGGATTCATGGAGGTGTCAGATGCCGATAAGCATCTTCAGAAGTTCGTCGATGAAGCCCATTCCGGGGTTTCGGATGAGAGTTTACTTAAGATGGGAGCAATGTTGGATTTACTTTTGCATAAGGAACCGAGACTGAGAGTTTTGGAGTTGGGCAATGAGGTTCATGATATCACTTTGGCGACTTTGAATCTCTTGTCTTCGAAGAGTGATTTTAAGAGACTTTCGATGTATAGTACTGCTTCGTTTTCCGACGATGGTTCGATCTCTGGGGGCGTTGTCGACCTTGAAACCGGAGAGCGGTCAAAGCCTGCTTCTTTGAGTGAGGAACGTTATGATCTCATCATGATTCCAATCATTGAACCTTGGATTGAGACCAGGATGGACAGAATCAAGAGTCTGCTTGCCGATGACGCGACACTGTTGGCTCTTTGCCCAGGCTCCATGGTCGATGCGATTACATCAAGCGGTCTTTCTTGTCTGTCTTGCCCAGTCACTCAAGGTCGGGCATCTCTTGTGGTTGCCCGACAGCCATTGACATCCAATGAAGAGGCACTTCGGAAACACAAATTCTTGATCGTGGAACGAGAGAGATCGCAACTTGGTTCTGCCCTTGGGGATGCTCTTAGAAAGGTTCAGGGGTATTGGGTACTTCGAGTATTACTCGAGGAGCTTACCGAGGAGCACTTCACCCCCGGAATCGTTGTCTTTAATCTTGCTGAGGTCAAAATTCCTCTACTTGCCACCATTTCCGGTGAGCATATGGCCCGTGTGAAGCTCATGACGGACAGAGCAAGTTCCATTGTTTGGCTCACTAACGGTAATATCTTGGAGGGTTCGAGGCCAGACTTTTCTCTTGTGAGTGGGTTTCCTCCTTAGTTGTCTCTTCTGGAGTTCCACATTGTCTTTGAAAACTTGTGCGCTAATATATTTTCGTGTCGTAGGTGTCTGGTCTCTCCCGTGCACTGGTCCTGGAACAGCCATCTCTTAAATTCTACACCTACGACATCGACGAGCCCGAGGGAAACGTCCAATTAACAGCAAGTCGTCTCATCTCAGTCCTTAACCAGCAAAGCAGAAACCCAGACTTAGAATTTGTACAACACAAAAATGTGGTGCACGTCAGTAGGTTCATCCCCGACGATGAGATCAACACCGCCTTCCGAGCCAAACAAGGCCTCGAGACCAGCACCATATCCCTAAAAGCCTCAAAAGACGTTCGCCTATCAATAGAGAGTGTTGGTCAATTCGACACATTATTCTTCAAACAACAGGAACCTCGAACCTCCATTGCCCCAACAGATATCCGCATAAAGGTTGCTTCCGTCGGTCTCAATGCCAAAGACTTTTATGTTCTAGCGGGTAAGGTTGATACCATGAATGCAACCTCACAACTTGAGTGTGCTGGTACTGTCGAGAAAGTAGGACCAAGTGTTACGGAATTTAGTGTTGGGGATCGCGTTGTTGCGATGGCTCCTACCCATTTCCAGACTATCCATGATTTGCCTGAGTGGGCATGCCATAAGCTTCAAGATGGGGAGAACTTTGATATTTGTGCGACTTTGCCAGTTGTTTATGCCACTGCCATTTATTGCTTGCACCACAGGGCTAACATTCAGCCTGGGGAGAGTATTTTGATACACTCTGGTGCTGGGGGTGTTGGTATTGCTGCAATCCAGTTGGCGAAACAAGCTGGTGCCGAAGTATGTGGACTGTCCCCAGTATGAGTTCATACATTTGCTAATGTCAGGTAGATCTTTACCACAGTATCAACAGAAGAGAAGAAGAAGTACCTCGTTGACACCTTCGGCCTCAAGCCCTCCAACATCTTCAGTTCCCGTGATACTTCCTTCCTAGAAGGTATCCTCCAAGCAACATCCGGTCGCGGAGTAGACGTAATAATCAACTCTCTGACTGGCGACCAGCTCCACGCAACATGGAGATGCTGTGCTTCATTCGGCCGCTTCGTCGAAATCGGTAAGATGGATCTCTCCAACGCAGGAAAACTAGAAATGGACCAATTCCTCAAAAACACAACTTTCACCGCCTTCGACCTAAGCTATCTCTACAACACCACCAACGAGAATCACCATAAACTTTGGAAGCAGCTACTTTCACAAGTCATGAGCCTCTACCGGTCGAAGAAAATTATTGGGATTGAACCGCTTGCCACGTTTGATGTCTCCGAGGCCACGAAGGCATTCCGGTATTTCTCTTCGAGAAGCAGGATGGGGAAGATTGCCATTAACTTGGAAAATCCCGAGTCGGAGATTCGTGTGAGACAACTTAAACATGAGAGGAGATTTGATGGTGAGAAGAGCTATATCATGGTTGGTTGTTTGGGTGGACTTGGTCGTACTTTGTCGAGGTGGATGTTGGAACGGGGTGCAAAGAAGTTTGCGTTCCTTGGACGATCTGGCCTTGATAAGCCCGCTGCACGCAATTTGGTGGAAGACCTCGAGGCTTCAGGTGCAGAGTGCACTGTAGTTAAGGGGAATGTTTGCAATGCTGATGATGCGTTGGCGGTTGTGGAGGCAACGAAGGGGGACATTGGTGGGGTCGTACAAGCTGCCATGGGATTGAATGTAAGTTGTTTCAGCTTCCTCCACTTACATCTTCTCCTTCTTGGTCTCCAATTCAATTCCTGAATTTGGGAATCTTACTGACTCGAAACAGGAAGCACTCTTTACCTCAATGTCGAATGAGTACTGGCACACCGGAATCGACCCCAAAGTCCAGGGAACATGGAATCTACACAACAGCCTCAAAGCATCAGGTCGTGATTCAAATCTCGACTTCTTCCTCATGACCTCTTCCATCTCCGGAAGTGTCGGTACCGCAACCGAATCGAATTACTGCAGCGGAAACCACTTCCTCGACATATTCGCCCGCTACCGTCGAGCTCAAGGACTTCCCGCCGTCTCAGTAGGCCTAGGGATGATCTCCGAAGTTGGCTACTTGCACGAAAACCCAGAAATCGAGGCTTTGTTGCTTCGAAAAGGGATCCAAGCAATCGACCAAGATGAATTGCTTCAGATAATTGACATTGCCTTGTCGCCCAACAGCACCATGGGAATCCACCACCCGCATGACAAACTCGCTGAATCACATCTCCTTACAGGATTGGAACCCTTTGGCCTCAAAGAACTTCGGAAGAAGGGATTCGAAGGCACGAATCCAACGCTTGACGACCCCAGAGCGAATCTTCTAGCTAGTGCTCTCGACGGACAAGCCGATATGCTCCGACACGCACAAGATGGAAAGCTTCCAACAGAAGTTGCGCAGGGAATTGAAGCTGGTCAGACTCTATCGGAAGCTGTTTTGGAGCATATCCAGCGGAGGTTCGGAAATTTGGTGTTGATGAAGTATGAGGCTGTGGATGTGAAGAAGCCGTTGGCGGAGTATGGGATGGATAGTATGATTGCGGCGGAGTTTCGGACGTGGTTCTATCAGAGTTTGGTTGTTGATGTTCCGTTTTTGACGTTGTTGAGTAAGACGTGTTGTTTGGAGGCTTTGAGGGATATGGCGGTTGCTGAACTGGAGAAGGAGGAGGATGTATAGATTGGTTCTTGTTTCCGTTTTGTCTTTCTTTAGGGGTGGCCAAAGGCGTATATAGTCATTCGCGATACATTCGCTCATGAGGCAGGCTTGATTGGGAAATATATGGGGGTCGGATATATAGAAAGAAATGAAGATAAATCAAAGTTGTTCCTGTCAGCTATGAGCTTCTGTGTTGGTGGCTTGGTGGAGTGATAGGTGATAGTTATACAGTAGCAGGTGCGAAGCGGGGTAACGAGCCCGGAACCACGGGTCTGTGCGTTCAGGGCATTTTGCCGATTTTGATGATTTTTAGCCTCTTACTAACAATATGCCTTCTACCACCCCCTCTCTAGACGACTGGTACTACGATAAGGGCTACGAAATACGTATAAAACATAAGGAGGCTATGTGCTAGCTTCACTGGTTTGGAAAAGTCCTTGTTTATGTCTTATAGTAATAATATAAAGACCTCTTATCTAGTTAGCCTCTTAGAGAGAGTATAATATATAAAATACTTAGCTATACTACCTCTAAACGAGCCTGCGTGAATTATAGTAGTTCTATATTCCTTCTTTTAGATAAAGAAGTAGATAAGGTTATCTTATATACTTCTAAAAGCTAGGAGAATTACTAAATAAACTAGAGTAAACTAAGAGAGTATAATAGCACGCTATCCTAGATTATTATATAATAGCACTATTCTGAATTATTAGTATTCGTGAAACTGCTAATATCTCTAAGTACTACTAATATCTCTAATATATCTAAGGCTGAGATTATAAATAACTAATACTTATATAAGTAAAGTACTAAAAGTATTAATATCTAATATTTATATATAGAAGAGATTAAGGTTTAGATATTATATATTTAGCTTTTTAGCTCTTATTATTTAGTATTAGCTATATTAGATAAAGCTTAGTTATTATTATTATTAGAACTTAGTAGCTTTTAATCTCTTATATATAGACGTTTATATTTAGTATAGAAGAGAGATAGTTATTATTTTCTTCTATATTAATACTTAGTATTTATATACGTTATTCTACTATATATACTCTTATATACCTCTACTATAGTTATATATATTTTATACTATTATATAAAAATAATAACTCTTCTTTACTAGTAATAGCTTTAATAATATCTTCTTTAAGCTTATTACTACTCTTTATTTAGAAGTCGATTTACTCTTAATTTAGAATATTATAATAGTATTCTTATATAGCAAGGTAATTAGAGACTACTTAGATAGCTAGTAATACTAGGGTTTAGTATTTATATAGATAGCTAGTAAAAATCGTATTATAAATACGTTAAGAGATTAGAATATACTAAGTATTCCTAAGAGTTCTAATAACCCTAGATTTAGTAAATAAGTCGACTTATAATAGTTATCTAGAAGGCTTCTAAATCTAATCTTACTCTCTCTCTCTCTCTAAATCGATATCTTCGAAATATCAAACCTAGTTCTACTATAAAGCGTTAAACGCTCTTTTAAAGCTACCTCTCTTTCTAAAAGCTGTCTAAATAGCACTTATATACTAAGATCTAGAAGATTCTAATAAAATAATAATTAAAGAGATTAGTAGGACTTCTTAAATATAGACTAGATATAATTAGTTATATAAGCTTTAGAAGTAGAGAATTAAGAAATAAGGAATTAGCTAGCTAAGCTAGAAAGATAGATAAGTAAGCTTATAATTTAAAGTTAATAAAATACTTTGTTTCTAAACTCTCTCTAATCTAACTCTCTTCTACTTCTAAGCTTAAATTCATACCTCTTTTAGCTATAAGCCTCTACTTCTAATACCTTCTAATAACTCTCTTCTAAGGCTATCTCTCTTTTTAAAAAACTCTCTAAACCCTCTCTAATCTATAACTATATACTAAAACCTAGAAGATTCTAATAAAATAATAAGTAAGACTTCTTAGATATAGATAATATATTAATAAGATAGTAATATAAAAATAAAGAATAAAATAATTAGTTAAATAAGATAGATATAATTATAAGTGAACTATAAAGTTAATAACTTAAAAAACACTCTACTTCTAAACTCTTACTAATCTAACTCTCTTTTAAACCTTTGTTTAAACTCTTCTTTACTTTTTAAAGCTAATATTTAGACCTCTTTTACTTATAAGCCTCTATCTCTAATACCTTCTTACTACTTCTCTTAAATTAGATATAAATTAGTTAAAATACACTTTCTATTAGAATAAAACTTAGAAGTGAGCTCTTAGCTAAGTTATTACTATTAATCCTAATAGAATACTATCTAACTCTACTCTAAACTTCTCTTAAACCTCTACTAGCGGATATTCAAAAAGACTACAGTTATAGACCGAGTCCCCGCTAATATAAAGGTTAAAAGAGATAGAAGTTAAAAGAGAAAGAAGTAGAATTAAGAGAAGAATACGCTAAAGAAACTTTTACTAACTTTAAAAGGTTACTTTTCAAGTATAGCTATACTTAGAGAGATACTAGAATTAGAAAGGTTCTTTTATATATAGAATAAAATAAGATTATACCTTAGCTTTAAAACACGTCTACTACTCTTAAGAGATACTAGAATTATAACTTCGCTAAGATAGTAAACGATCTTTTAGCTATAGAGAAAGAGAGATACTAAAGTACTAAATATTCAGAAACGACTACGCCTATTAATATCAGCACTTTAGTTTAAAAGAATACTCCTTTATTCTTATCTAGTTTAGCTCTAAACTCTCTATAATATAACAGCGAATCGTTCTCTACTTTAGAAGTAGAATTAGAATTAGAAGATAAATAAGTTCTTAAGTACTCTAAAGAGAATAAGATAGCTTATAGGCCTAAGTAATATAGTTTATATAATAGTACTAATAAATATTATATCTAAAACTATTCCTTTTATTATCTTAAACGTTAGATAATAATTTTAACTTTAATAACTTTAGTATTAAGTTTATTTAACTAGCTAAAACTACCTCTTTTATTATTCTTAGATACTTAGATAATAATTTTAACTTTAATAACTTAGCTATAACTTCGCCTTTAGCTAGCTAAAACCCTACTAACTCTAATAAGAGTTTTATAGTCTTTACTTTCTTACTTTCTTTTACTTCTAATAGAGCTAGAAGTTCTTTTTTATTTAAATTCGACTTAGATATAAATTAGTACGCTCTTAAAAGAATAGTAACCTCTTAGCTAAGTTATTACTATCTACGATATTATTAACTTTTCTATTTCCGACTTTACTCTAAGTCCCTGCTAACCTTAGATAAACTTATACTCTTTTTTTATTATTTTAATTTAAATTAGATATAAATTAGTACGCTCTTAAAGTGAGCTTTTAACTAAGTTATTACTACCTCTTAACTGAACAACTTCCGACTCTATTCTGAATTCGCCTCTATCTCTACTTTAAACTTTTTAAACTTTTTAAACTTTAAACTTTTTCCGATCTACTAGATAGGATTAGACTATACTCTTTTAGTAAACGCGAATACTTATACTTTAATATTAAAGGATTAGAAACGAAGTCTCTTTTATAAGTATCTACGAATTTGTGATAGTATATCGTCTTATATAGCCGATATTACGTAGTATATGCCGTATATATTAGCTTTTAGTAGTTGTTATTTTATATTATCTAATTTAAGAAGATTACGTACGTTCGTACGTCTATCTAGACTTTCGAACGTACTTCGTAGAGTTTAGGCTTTTATATTAGCCGACGTATATAGTTGTTCAGTTTCGTACCTCTTTTATATTAACTGAAACCTCTTATATATAATAGCCTACTCCTAGAGTTAGAAAAGGCTAGTTTAGCCTTTTCTTCTATATTAGAGCCTAGTATTTATATACGTTATTTAGTCCTAAACGTACTCTTATATACCTCTTCTTCTATAGTATATATTTTATACTATTATATAAAAAGGCTAAACTCGACTTTACTAGTAATAGCCTTTATAATATCTCTTTTAAGCTTATCGTCGCTCTTTTTATTTTCAAATACGACTTAGCCTAGATTTAGACTAGGACGATAATATTCTTAAATAGCTAGGATTCTAGAGATCTCCTAGATAGCTAGTAATACTAGAGTTTAGTATCTATATAGATAGCTAGTAAAAAGCGTGTTTTATATATTAAGGAAGCGGAATACGCTAAGTGTTCTCGAAGCTTCTAATAACTCTCTCTATATAGAGACTACTATATATAGATTCGGTAAATAAGTCGACTATTACTAAAAGTTATTATAAAGGCTTCTAAATCTACTCTTATCTCTCTCTCTCTCTTTTCAATATTATATTAAATTTCTAAGAGACCTTAGGTCTCTCTAAACCAGCTCTACTATAAAGCGTTAAGTAATAAACACCTTCTAAGGCTACTTCTCTTACTAAAAGACACCTTTTTAAAAGCTATCTAAATAGCATTTATATACTAAGATCTAGAAGATCTCGACGAAAGAATAAAGATAAATAAGACTTCTTAAATATAGACTAGATATAGTCGGTTATATATACTTTAGAAGTAGAAAATTAAGAAATAAAGGATTAGCTAGCTAAGCTAGAAAGACGGATAAGCGACGTTTAAAATTAATAAAGTTAATATCTCGCTTTGCTTTTAAACCCTTCTCTAAACCTTCTCTAATCTAACCCTCGATTAAACTCTCTTTTACTCCTAAGTCTAAAATCATATCTCTTTCAGCCTTAAGTAGCTGCCTCTAATACCTTCTAAAATTCCTCCTTTACCTAATATAGTACTAAAGCCTCTTTAAATACTCTCTAACCTTAACGAAAAAGTAAGATAACTAAAAAGATCGAACCTTTAGATAATAGTATTTTACTTATATACTAATAATAGAAGATATTAGTACGAGATAGACTCTATATAAATACTAACTACTACGGTTTACCTCTAATACGTAAAGCTCTTATTTAGAATACGATAACTAGACTAGCTAGGAACTACCTAGAGCCTAGATATAAGTTAGAGTTAGACCTTACTTTTAAAGATTAAGAAGACATAGTTACTCTTTTAGATACCTACTTTTTAACTAGTTATAAAATAGAGGATACTTAGAATACTTTTATAGCCTTAAAGATAAGAGGAGAAGAAGATAATACTAAAGAAACTTTTACTAATTTCAAGAGTTACTTTTTAAGTATAGCTATACTTAGAGAGATACTAGAATTAGAATAGTTCTTTTAAATATAAGATAAGATTACGCTACGGCTTTGAAACTTAGCTACTTTAAGAAAGAGATAATAGAACTATAACTTTATTAAAATAGTAGCTAATCTTTTAGCTTTAGATAAGAAGATACGCTAAAACGCTAAGTTATATAATATTAGCACTTCGGTCTAAAATACCTCCTCTCTAAACTCCTTATAATTAGATAGCAAATCTTCTACTACTTATAAAGTAGAATTAGAATTAAAAGATAATAAATAAGTCTTTAAGTACTCTAATTTAGAAGAGAATAAGGTAATACGATAAAATTTAGTAATAAACTCTTTTAACTAGCTAAAACTATCTCTTTTATTATTCTAAACTTTAGATAGCATTTTTAACTTTAGTAATAACTTCGTCTTTAGCTAGCTAAAACCCTACTAACTCTAGTATAGAGTCTTATATTCTTTACTTCTTTTTTTATTTAAACTCGAATTAGATATAAGTTAGTATACTCTTAAAGTAAGCTCTTAACTAAGTTATTATTACCTTTTAACTAAACAACCTACGACTCTACTCTAAATTCACCTTCGACTCTATTTTAAACTTTTTAAACTTTTAAAATTTTTTTTTTTTAAACTTTAAACTTTAAACTTTCTCTAACCTACTAGATAGATTAGACTATACTCTTTTAGTAAATATAAATACTTACTTTTAATATTAAAGGATTAGAAACGAAGTCTCTTTATAAGTATCTACGGTTACGATTTAGACCTAATATCTTAATATCTCGTCTTACTTATAATAAATTATAATAAATAAAGCATCTATAAACTCGACTAACTTATAATAATATAATAATATAATACTTATACTATCTTGATTTAGCCTTAAACGATAAGAGATAGATAGACTTAAAGACGAGTCTTTTTTAAGAGAGAGAGATATAATAGTATACTATCTTATATAGCTAATATTACGTAGTATATACTATATATATTAGCTTTTAGTAGTTGTTATTTTATATTATCTAATTTAAGAAGGTTACGTACGTCTATACGTCTGTCTAGACTTTCGAACGTACTTTGTAGAGTTCGAGCTTTTATATTAGCCGACGTATATAGTTATTCGGTTTCGTACCTCTTTTATATTAACTAAAACCTCTTATATATAGTAGCCTACTCCTAGAGTTAGAAAAGGCTAGTTTAGCCTTTTCTTCTATATTAGAGCCTAGTATTTATATACGTTATTTAGTTCTAAACGCACTTCTATATATCTCTTCTTCTATAGTATATATTTCGTACTATTATAGAATTAGGTTAGATATAATTCAGATTCTACTTAGTATTCTATAGACAATTTTCAAGGTTTACTATATCGTCTAAGAGACTTTTATACTAAATATCTAGAAGAGCTAAGACTACTCTAACACTTCTCTAAATAGATTAATATATAGGAATTAAATAAGAATTAAGTAAAAGAGTTAATTTATAAAACTTTATTAATATCCTCTAATTCTAGTTACTCTTAATAAGGAACTTATAATAAAAACCTAAGATAAAACACTAACTAGTAGGAATGTTTAAAATTAATAAAGTAAAGAACTAAGACTAAGTTACTACTAAAACAGAGCTTATAAACTCTCTCTAAGCTATAGCCTTTCCTTCTTCTAACTTATTATCCTTCTCTCTACTCTCTCGAGTATAAAGAGCTTAAATTAGCTCTTCCTTTACCTTCTTCTTATAAGCACGCTTCTTACCTTAGCGACCTCTTATAACCGGCTTTAGAGAGGACGCTTATAAACTCTTTAGATAGACTTTAAAGAGAACCTAAACCTAGGTTTAGATAAAGGTCTTACTCTTTATAGTATAGTATAAGAACTATTAAATATTAATAACTAAAACCCTTCTAATAAGTAAGAGGTACTTATAGTAACCTTAGCGTAAAGCGCCTAAGTCTCTTCTAAAAGAGTAAACTATACTTTTAAACTATTCTTTAATACCTCTATACTAGTAACGACTAATACCTTATTTAAGGCCTTAGTAGCTCTCTTAATTTCCTTCTTCTTCTTCTTAAGCTTAAGCTTACTAAACTCCTTTCTAATAAACTATAGTAACTACTTAAGTTAGAACGAATTTAGTATATATTTAGAATTAAACTTACTAAGATATATATAGTATTCTACTTAATATAGTATCTACACTTCTTCGACTTTAGCTTCTTAAAAGTATATATATAATCTCTATTCTAAGATTTTACCTAAAAGTACTAAATATAATAGACTTAGTAGATAGCTAAAAGCGTATTAGAAGGATATAGAAGAAGTATTTTACTATATTAGATTAGCTCTAAATTAGGTCTAATTAAGAAGAGAAGAACTTACTTTTATATATATATATATATAATATATATATATGTTCTAAGAGATAAGTTAGTATATAAAGATATATCTAATTAGAAAGTATTCTTACTATTTATATTATTTAGATAAAAAGAAAAGAAGAAGAGAAGTTAAAATTAAGAAAAAGTCGCCTACTAATATAATACTTATAATAATAACTATCGCTTTATAATTATTATTTATTACTTAATAATTACTATTATAATATATAATAATAGTAAGAATATAATAACTTTATAGTAATATACTACTTTCTACTTAATAGCTAATTATTAGCCTCTCTTCTATTTATATTCTATTATTATATAGTATATAGTAGTAAATAAAGAGCGATTAGCTCTTAAATAATAATACTACTAGCTACTAACTCTACTCTAACTACTATATACTATAATAGTAGATAAATTATATTCTTTATAATAAAGAGATAAATAATACTCTAATTAATCTAATACTATACTAATCGATAACTAAAGACTTAGAATAAGTCTTTTTAAAAGAGAGAGAATATAATAGTATACTATTCTAGATTATTATATAATAGTACTATCTTAAATTATTAGTATTTATAAAACTACTAATACCTCTAAGCACTACTAATACTCTTAATATATCTAGGGCCGAGATTATAAATAACCGATACTTATATAAGCAAAGTACTAAAAGTATTAATATCTAATATTTATATATAAAAGGGATTAAGGTTTAAATATTATATATTTAGCTTTCTAAAAGTTTAGAGGTTATATATTTAGCTTTTTAGCTCTTATTATTTAGTATTAGCTATATTAGACAGAGCTCGGTTATTATTATTATTAGAACTTAGTAGCTTTTAACCTCTTATATATAGATATTTATATTTAGTATAAAAGAGAGATAGTTATTATTTTCTTCTATATTAGTACCTAGTATCTATATACGTTATTCTACTATACGTACTCCTATATACCTCTACTATAGTTATATATATTTCGTGCTATTATAGAGAGGATTTAGAGCTTAGGTATTTAGTTTAAACACTTAAGCGTAGAATATACTAAAGAGGCTTCTATTGTTATATAGTATACTAAAAACCTTATTTAACTACTACTTAAGTTAAAGCCTGTTTTCTTTAGAGTCTTATATATATCTTTTAATATATAAAGTAGCTAAAAGTTCTATCTTTCTTATTAGAGAATAAACTACGAAATAGAAAGTAACCTAGAATATTTAGAAGAGCTATTTAGAATAGTTCTACGATACTTATATTTAATACTAATTCTATTAAGACTATATAACTCCTATAAACGCGTAGAAAGCTATTAGTTATAGGTATAAATCCTCTCTTATTTTTATTAAAAGCTATAGTAAGAGTAGCGTATTTCTATAGTAAGACTATCTTATATAACTATTAGAGCTCTTTATCTAAGAGATTCTTAAAGCTTTCGCCTTAGTTATATATACTCTTCGTTCTTCTATAGAGCTATTATTTATAGAGAATAGAAACTCTATCTATAAATATAAATCAGTTATAAACTATTATACTAAATTCTAGATAAAACATAGTATTATCTTAATACCTTATCTCTCTACTTTACTTAATATAAATCCTATAGAGAAGTGCTAGCAGTAGATTAAACAACGACTTTATAGAAGATAATACTAATCTACTACTATAGAGGAAATACGCTAAGCAGTTATAGAGGAATAGAAGGCTATATCTTAGGATTAGATAAATAAGTTGATTTTAAAGCAGGAATATTAGGTTACTATACTTATATAACGCTATGAGTGGTGTACTCCCAAAAAAATAAGTTACTATTTATTAATATAATAATTTATCGTGAAAATGCCCTAAACGTATAGACCCGTGGTTCCGGGCTCGTAAGTAGTAGGTAAGTATCTTACCTATTGTGCACCTATCGTAGGTACATATCAACACCCTCCTCATCCCTCCTGTAAATTCACAATGCAAGAAAAGATAGAGAAGCAGTCATCACCGGTAGCTGAAAATGTTGTGGAATTGGGAGTTGGTATTCAGTTGCACAAGCCCCTTTCTCGGAAGGGTCAAGGCCCGCCCCTCATCATCGTGGTCCCTGAAGCTCCCGCAGGTGTGAGGGGTCAAGGTCAAGCTCCTACACAAACTCAGTCAACTCTCTCTTCGCTGCAGAAATGGGCCGAGGAAGGATTCGCCGTTGTCGGAATCCAGCCCTCTTCTTTTGAGGCATCTGGCGGAGTAGATTCTGTCCTCAAGAAAGCTTTCGAGGGGTTGGATGAATGCACATCGTGCGATGGCGGAAATGCTGGTTTGATCGGTAATTTGGACCACCCCTACTCCCTCGAGGCTGCCAGTGTACTAATTGATCAAATCCACAGTCTATACCTCGGAATTCTGGAACCTCGTCGAGCCAGCGCTAGTCTCCAACCCTCGAGTCGTAGCAGCAGTAGGATATGGAGCCTTCGGAAACGAAACCTCAGATGGCATGTTAAACTACTCAATCCCACACATATACCACTTTGCAAGCAGAGCAAAGGCAGCAGGAGAGAAGAAATATGAATACACCGAGGACAGGATATTACACGAATACCCCCAAGCTGAGCACGAAAGCTTTGCGGATCCTTCGAGTAGCGACTTCCAACCCGCCTCCGAAGCCCTCTCCCATACGAGGAATCTAGAGTTCTTAAAGAAACACATTGGGGGTCCATATTTCGATTTAGAGGCGATATGGGATGAACATACGAAATTTGAATTTGGGGAGCGTTCGGTGGAGAAGACTATGGCTACGATGGTTGAGGAGCCTTATGTGAATCATATTCCTACTGTAGGTCCTTCATAACCCCGCGCGGACGAATTGCTAGCTGATCTCAGGCCACAGATGACCGGTGGTATCGGACGAGAAAGACTGACGAATTTCTACCGTCACCATTTTGTATTCAGTAACCCAGATGATACCGCGTTAGAGCTCATCAGTCGAACCGTGGGAATCGACAGAGTAGTAGATGAATTCGTGTTCTCCTTCACACACACCATGCAAATCGACTGGATGTGCGTCCCCCTATCCTCCTATCCTCCTATCTACCTTCCAGCTAAAGAAATACAGATTACCAGGCATCCCACCCACCGGCCAAAAAGTCCGGGTTCCCTTTACTTCAGTAGTCAATGTTCGAGGGGACAGACTCTACCACGAACACATCGCCTGGGATCAAGCCTCTGTTCTCGTGCAATTGGGTCTGATGCCTGAGTATTTAGATTTCCCATATCCGTTACCTGATGGGAGGAAGCCGGGCCCTGGCAAGAAATTTCAGTACAGGGTACCGGCTGCGGGGGTTGATACTGCGAAGAAGATTTTGGATAAGAATAGTGTTCCTTCGAATGGGATGTTTGAGTTTGGAATCCGGGAAGTAGATATTTAATTCTCTATATGCTAATGAAAAGGATTTGCCTTGTAGAATAATGTAGTCTATTAGACCTGTGTCCATAAAGTTATAGAGTAGTATAAAAGTGTACTTATTACTTTCCCTGGCTATCTTGCTCTTTATGATTGGCTGGCGATTGGGTCAGATGATGTGGTGCTGAAGCAGAAGACTTTGGGGTGTGTTACGGCTTTTATCATAAGAACCGAGACAAACATAGCGACAGAAGAAGTCATTCTATGTCAAAAGGCCCATGCCCGTACCAATCTCCCGTCACTATCACCGCCAATTTGCACAATGCTCTTCTCAGTATCAGGGACAGCTCAAGAACCATCCGGTTGTGGGTTGATGCAATTTGTATCAATTAACAGAACGACGGCGAAAAGTCCATACAAGTAGAGATGATGGGCAAGTTATACTCCACTACACATCACACCATCATCTACCTTAGGTCCATCGAATCCGATATTGTATCTGCTATAACATTCGGTGATCCTATGCCACAGCTGGTTTAAGAGTATAGATCAAGCAAAGAATAGTTCACAAGAGTTTGGGTGTTCCAGGAGTTGGTGTTGTCCAATGATCCATAGTTACAGCTTACTGGCCATCGTTGGAAATGGGACTACATCTATGCAAAAAGAAGCCGGGGGAACTTCTTCAACCAATATCCCCGGAAAGTATTGGAAACCTTTTGACGAAGCAAGTGGAATTACTCGTTTTTCTCAAATGGACCTCGCCTGTCAGAAATATCAATCTAGAACCCCTATAAGGCTGACCTTGTTTGACCTTTTGTAAGCCCGACGCGGTCTCCAAGCGACAGATCCGAGGGATATGATCTAGACACTTCTATCACTCGCTTCCAATGCAGATGCTACCTCTGATGCAGATCACACAAAGGAGTGTTCTCGCGTGTTTGAGGAATATGCCGTTCAGGAACTCCTTCACTGCAAAGATTGTCAGATTCTATTTCAAGTGGGGGACCCCTACTCTCCCCAAAGAATGAAGAACTTGCCGACGTGGGTGCCAGTGTGGTCTTAATCTATCCTGCCTGAAGCTTAATATATACGTCCCGGTAGCGAAAGTGATCCGGCTGTGGAGACTGGAAGGGTCATTTCAGGCTCCAGATTCAGTTTCCAGCCATCGGCTCTTACTTTGGTTGGATGTAAATGCGACACAGTCATGCAAACGAGCGAGCCCTTGTGGAAATACGAGGGAAAAATGTCCGATTGCTTCTGTAGGATGGACACTTTTGTTGACGAATATTCTCGCTCTAAAGCAAATAAAGATAACAAGCTATACTGGGATATCATCAAGGCCTGAAGTGATATCATTGGTGAAGAAACCTTACCTCCGCGTTCCTTCATGGACTGCTCTACAGATAAAACGAGCTCTGATTTAATGTATCACTTTCGTCGCGATGACGATCATTCCCATACATCATTTCGCGATGTCCTTAAGAGTCGCGCAATAGAAGATATAATGGAAAATTATAAATGGTTTGGATTGCAGCGACACCTTGGTTGCTTCTCTGCTTCCGGATGTTGGTAAGATCATTCGCGAGCGTCTCTTAGCAGTACTTTCTCGTGGAAGACTCTTGGTGGTTCCTCCGCAAATACGGATTAGTGGCTTTATATCATCGACTAGTCTTGAAGAACATATACAACAGAAGGATGAGGACGAGGACGAGGACGTGGACGTGGACGTGGACGATGATGATGAGAAGGAGGAGGAGGTTCACCCTTTAGCAGAGCCTTTTGTTCTTCGACCAAATCTAGAATTAGGGGTGAATACAGATGATGCGTCCATTCTCGCCAAAGCAAGTAGGAGCTTATATCAACGAGGCGTTACAGCTTGCGAGTAAACCTATCTATCTCCAGAATCACCACTCTACTACTCCCACCACCTCTCTCCTCTCTCCAACAATCTCAGCCAGCGCAGCGTCACCTAACCCCCTATAAGGTTTATATTATACCTTTGTATACCTTCTTCCTATGAGTCTGCTTTCGATAGCGATGCTGTGTTTACTATTTGTTACCTAGGTGTAGCCGTGGTCGGATAATAAGTAGTAGAGTAAGTCTATAGAGATAATAATATACTCTTCTTACTAATACCGACATTAATATGTCGTTATCTACTTACACCAGGAACTGATTATATAATTAATAGACTAGAGTTATACTAGATTTTAGTTTAGTTATTCTCCGATATCTCTAACGATATTTTAGTAAGGGTTACACAACAACGTGACCGCCGCGGCGCTCCACCGCCTTTCGCGTTTCAATCAACGTTAGTTCAAAAGGACCAACAGCTTACTATTTTAGCGCTCTATCTCGCAACGCTCTTCGTCTATTTGCTCATAATGACTCTCCCATCTCCTATCCAGTGGAATACTCCTTCTCCCGCTGTACGACAATCTATGGACCAGTCAACAGATAAAACGTATTGGGCCGAGTCCCTAAAGGAATGGAGGAACCTCCTTGTATATCACACCCCGCCATACATACCCATCCCCTTATTAACCATAAGTAGCTCGCTCGTAATAACTACGTTCGTGAAAGACTCGAGCGAGGCGGTCTCACAGTCGCTCAGTTCAAAGCACTTCCCTTGGGCCCAAGACGATCACGGATCGCGAGGCTCGAATTCGCTTTCTCGGCTGAGTTTTTTGCGTATACGAGAGATGGTGAGTGGATGCAAGATGCTGTTGGAGAGGATAGGAGATGGCTTGATGTGCCTGGGATGCGGGAGTGGCATATTAGAGCTGCGTTGAGGGCGCTTGAGGGTGCTGAGTGAATTATCGGGAAGGTTTTGGTATTGTTGTGTTTTTTCTTTTGATATGGCTTTTGGTATTATGTCCGACTGCTTTGGTATACAGGGTTAAACCTGCAGGTCATATTGGTTCATCGGGGTGCCACGGAACTTTTAAATTGGTCTTAGCCGAACTGAATCAAATTGCTTATTGCGTCTCCAGCTTTCGGATGTGAGATATTTCGGCTTATTCATTGCATGTCTCATGGAGTTTTCATCAGGTGGTCTTTATTAGACTTCTAATGGTACGTCAAAGTTGATGTTGGTAGTGCAGTATCGATTAGTGATCGCTCTGTCAAACGCGATAGTAATCAGGAAGTTGGTTATGATTGGCCAGCCCTAGTTTTACACCTGAATGCCGCAAACGGGCATCGTGCTGGCAGGGATGTTGGAGATGTGCTGGAGTCTTCCATAATCGTGGGAGTTGTTTGAATGCCGAGTTTTTTTTTGGTGGTTTGGATTGTTAATCGAGACTTGAGATACTTTTCTTTGTTATGTAAGATATGGACTGACCGTTTGTAATTTTGTTTATTCATTTCCAACTTGCTCAACATCTCCAACCACATC
The DNA here is from genome assembly GCA_001414345.1 of Hymenoscyphus infarciens. Classification (NCBI taxonomy): domain Eukaryota; kingdom Fungi; phylum Ascomycota; class Leotiomycetes; order Helotiales; family Helotiaceae; genus Hymenoscyphus; species Hymenoscyphus infarciens. The sequence continues at coordinate 87,454 of LLCB01000012.1, forward strand.
TCCAATCATATCGATCTCAGAAAATCCACTCTAGAAAAAAAAACATTTTATCTCAGTTACTCGACCATTGACCTCGGAGAAACCCTCAGAACTCTCAAGATGGTGGACTTGATTCGGGAAGCACCGCTGGGCCCGGCAATACGATGGATTACGGGCGATCGACCTTTTCAATATCCAGAAGAGAAGCCCGGATTTGAACTTCTAGCACAGTATCTCACCCAGATCGACTCCGAAAAAACATGCTCAGCCCTTTAGTTCTCCAATCAGTACGAAGAGTTCGAATCCAGCTCGTGATGACACTACCACTTCCGGCGACAGTGATCTAGAGGGTTTAGGCATTGCGAAGACAAAAAGCCGAATGGATGCCGAGCCTTACAGCAGCGAACGATTCAACGTTGAACAACAACTAGCGCTCGAACGAACGAAGACACTCCCAATAACACCAAGAAAACTTCTGACCGGGTTAGATTGGTTGATTGGTATAGGACTGATGACCCGGCCAACCCTCAAACCTGGACAAGCGGCAAGAGAGCATTTGTCACATTTCTGCTCTGCGCATACACCTGGGTGTTTTATACCGGATCTTCTATTTATGCTGCTAGCGAGGGTGGTGTTATGTCTCAGTTTTCCGTCAACGAAACAGAAGCCGTGCTCCCTTTATCACTCTACGTTCTAGCAATTGGTTTTGGGCCACTTTTCTTCGCGCCCTTGAGTGAGATATCTAGCATTGGACGAAACCCAGCTTACTACCTTACATTCATCATCTTCTTCTCCCTATAATTTCCGACAGCTGTTGTTGATAGTTTTGCCGGCTTGGTCATCCTCCGATTCCTCCAAGGATTTTTCGGTAGTCCCGCTCTTGCAAAGGCCGGTGCCAGTTTCTCGGATATGTAATCACTTCTCTACGTCCCAAATCCGCTAAATTGGCGTTGGTCCCTTTGGGAAATCGTTTTGGATGGCTGCGCTTATGTTGGTTGCACTTCTTGTTCTTATGCCGGAGACTTCGACCCCAACAATTCCTCTTCGTCGAGCACAACGCCTGAGGAAAGTGTGTGGCAATGTGAAGCTTCAGGCTCAATGTGTGATTGATCAGCGGCACGTGAAAGCTTCGACTATTCTCTTTGAGGCATTGATTAAACCTATTGAGATCACTGTTAAGGACCCTGCTATATTTTTTGTTAACATTTATACGGCTCTCTTTTATGGTATCTACTATACATTTTTCGAAGGTTAGTCTCCAAGCTTGATTTTTCACTTCGTCACTTCGCAACTTATTTCCATTCCCCCCTTTTCCCTTTCGCTTGGCCTCTCAAATCAAACCATTCACTAAAATATTCACATTATTCGCTCTCGTCTTTCCCCCAATGTACTCTTTCAACCTTGGCAAAGCAGGACTCGCTTTCCTCGCTTGTCAAGTAGGAGCCACCTTCGCGCTTCTAATTTGCTTTGTATACCTCCATTTCTACATGATCCCAGACAACATCTCTTAAGGTCTCCGCTCCTAAGAACACCGTCTCGTCCCCACGTTCGTTGGTTCCTTCCTGCTACCTACGGGTTTATTCCTCTTTGGATGGGCGGCAAACCCTAAAATCCATTTCGTCATCCTGCTCCTCGGGGTCGTCATCTTCGTCATGGGGACATTTCTTATTCTACAGAGGATCTTTGTTCGTGTTCTGCTTTCGTATCCCAGGTATGCGGCAAGTTTGTTTGCGGGGAATGATCTGGTGAGGAGTGCGATGGCTGCGGGGAGTATTTTTTACGCGAGACCCCTATTTGTGAATTTGGGGGTTGGGAAGTTAGTGTCTTGGCTGGGTTGAGTACTATGGGTATTGGAGGGATATTCTTGCTGGGTGCTGGGTTGAGGGCTAGGTCTAAGTTTGCTCAGGGGTTGAATTTTGGCAATGTGTTTTCTTGGTTGGTGTTCCTTGGGATTGGGGATTAAAAAATGAGGGCGTGTTTAGAGGTTAATTTTGTTTTTCTGTTTTAGGTGAGGTTCGGAATTACGAGTGTACAGCTACAATTAATAAGTCAGCAGATCTCACACTCGAACACCGCACCAAGAAGCTCAAGGGCGGATTTTGTAAAAGAGCCACTCAAAGGACACGATTTTGAGATGGGATCCATTGAGAGGTACTTGGTTACTATTACGGAAAATAGAGTATTACGTGACTCTATTTCCCTCGATACATAGTAGAGTTTTCACCTTCGAATAAGCTCCTTAAAGCGTTTTCTACACTCAAAAATACGTGACAGTTGTTATACAATGGGGCGTTGGACTGAGCAAAGAGACTGGCGAGGAATACCAAGTTTGTGGTGATGAGCGGGTTTTCGGGAAGAGTTTTGAATTGATGAAGACTACGGGATTGGTGGGCAGGCTTTATGTACGACTTGTCCACAAGGCAACAACTCGGAAAGTTGAAACCGAAACTACTCTGGGAAGGAGAATACATGGGTTGGCTGTACCACTCGGGTACTCCTCGGAAGAACCATAACTCTGAGGGAATGGTTCATCGTGAGAGGTAGAAGATGGGTGTATGAGTCGTTGAAAGTTGGAGGAGAGAGGGGTCTTTGTGAGATTCGGGGTTCGGATCGGAGGAAGCGAGCCTCCGGGATAGTTCATTGACATCATCACTTTCTACTATCATCAGCCACAAGCCAAAACAAAACTATCAAAACATCTCAATTTCTCTTTTACATTCAGAAACTTCAAGTTATTCTAACCAAAAGAACTTCCAAAATGGGCATCCCACACTCCACCGCTCGCTGGGTCGCACCCCTCTCATTCGCCATCGATTTCGCCGCTCAACAATATGGCATGCTTGCTACACCAAACATGAAAGACGTTCACGATGCAAATCTCTCTTTTTGGTCTCCACAACCATATTTCATTGCTGGTTTCTTCTTCCCACAACAATTGTTTCAGGTAGCATGGTTGTATAGACTTTACAAGTTGGATCCCAAGAAGAGTGAGGAGACCAAGAAGGAAGTTGAGACCATGGTCAACTTCGTTCCTTATTATGCTGTGGGAAATCTTTGTATTGCTAGTAAGTACCATCTTTTTGGCGTGATAGATGAATACTGATTGAACGTGATAGCCTGGATGATATTCTGGAACAACTCCGCACTCAAGACAGCGAATGTCTTTGTTCTCATAAATTCATTCACACAACTATACTTTATCTTCGGCAAACAACCACCAATGAACACTCGTTCAACCTCATCAATGTTGACCCATATTGTTTCCAAAACCTTTGCTGGAATCGGTATTCTCGACTTCCTTCACAATGGATCAGTCGCCTACTTCAACCATCAAGGGCCAACCATGGCTGTTAAAGTACTCACCGGTTTGGGATTCGGTGCTTTGGCAGCGGGAAGCGATTGGATTTTCGGAAGCTGCTTGGTTTACGATTTGATTGCTCTTGCTGTTGGCCAAAGAGGTATCGGGGAGGTTGGATGGAGTAATTTGTTGGGAGCCTATGCACTTGGTACCGCTGGGATTGTGACAGCAAGAAATTGGGTCAAGTGAGTCACTGTGACTGTATTTTCGTGGAAATGCCATGCGATATGTGGTAGTTTTCTGGACCTGTGCTGAATCAAGTTCTCATAGACCTCCATACACTAAAAACGAGTCAATCACATATGCACCAGCTGCACCAACTGCACTAGAAGAGGAGTCCGAAGAGGAACTGTGAAGGAACTATGGTTACTAGATTAGTTCTTTTCTATTCAGGATTAACCTTCCGATTCTGTTAAATGACAGGTCAGGTGTTCCGGGTAGACATGAACCTGCCCCCTTTTCCAGAAGCATGCACTTCACAGGAAAGTCGTAGTGAATACTCTTCTTTGTACAAAAATTAATAGCACCTTTCACAATTATACACCCTTAATATGTAAGAATGTAGCTTGGTAGAGCGTCCTATATATACTAAAAAACTGGAATCAACTAAATCGCAAACCATAAATCGTAAATCACAAAACTTAAGTATTTAGTGTCTAAGCCTCTAAGCTTATTCCGTCTTAGTAAAAAAGAGATAGGAGAGTATTATAATACTTCTTACTCTCTCTTATAATAGTAAAAGAGAGAGAGAGAGAGGGAGAGAGAGAGGAGAATAAGTAAGAGAATTTAAAATATTCTATTTTATACTTATAGTATACTTGCTTAATAAAGAGAGAGAAGGTATTCGAAGATATAGTAGTTCTTTCTAGCTAGGTCTTTTATTTTAAAGAGTACTTTAGTTTTCTATTTTCTAAAATAAATAATATAAAATATTATTAAAAGAGAGGCTTAACTTATAACTTACTATATAGAAAATAATACTTTATAATTTATAATTTCTTAATTACGATTTAGATAATCTAACTTTTTAGTATATTTAAGTAGAGCGTTCTAAAAGTATAAAAGTCTAAAAATAACTAAATTATAAATTATAAATTATAGATTAAAAAAGTTAAGTATTTATAGCTAGGTTAACTAAGGTATTTAAAAGCTATAGCTAATTATAAATTATATTATACTATTTACTTACTTACTTACTTCTTATTCTATTCTTTTATATATTATATATACTAAGAGAGTATAGATAAGAATATAAGTAAAAGTATAGAAAAGAGAGAGTAAGAGAATAAGTGTAATAGTACGAAATATATACTACTAGCGAAGAGGTATATAGAAGTACGTTTGAGATAGAATAACGTATATAAATACTAGGCTCTAATATAGAAGAAAAGGAAAAACTATCCTTCTTCTATACTAAGTATAAATATCTATATATAAGAGGTTAGAGACTACTAAGTCTTAATAAGAATAATAACCGAGTCCTTTCTAATATAGCTACTAAAATACTAAAGGCTTTAAAGCGAAATATATAATATTTAATTCTTACTCTCTTTAATATCTTTCTTTATAAGTTATAGAGGTATTAGTAGTTTCACGAATACTAATAATTTAGAATAGCGTACTATTATATCCTCTCTCTTTTAAAAAGACTTGTCTTAAGTCTTCGGTTATTAATTAGTATAGTATTAGGTTAACTAGAGTATTATTTACGTATTTATTATAAAGAATATAACTTATCTACTATTATAGTATATAGTAGTTAAAGTAGAGTTAGTAGCGAATAGTATTATTATTTAAGAGCTAATTACTCTTTATTTACTATTATATACTATATAATAATAGATACGAATAGAAGAGAGGCTAATTATTAGCTATTAAGTAGAAAGCGATATACTATTATAGAGTTATTATATTCTTACTATTATTATATATTATAATAGTAATTATTAAGTAATAAATAATAATTATAAAGTAATAGCTATTATTATAAGTAGTATATTAGTAGATAACTTTTCCTCGATTCTAACTTCTCTTCTTCTTTTCTTTTTATCTAAATAATATATATATAGTAAGAATACCTTCTAATTAGATATATTCTTATATACTAACTTATATCCTAGAAAATATATATATAAAAGTAAGTCTTTCTCTCCTTTATTAAGCCTAATTTAAAGCTAATCTAATATAGTAAAATATCTCTCTTATATTCTTCTAGTATACTTCTAGCTACTTACTAAGTCTACTACGTTTAGTGCTTTTAGGTAAAATCTTAGAATAGAGATTATATTAAGAAGCCTAAATTAAAGAAGTATAAGTACTATATAGAGTAGAATACTATATATATCTTAGTAAGTTTAATCTTAAATATATATTAAATCTACTCTAACTTAGGTAGTTACTATAGTTTATTAGAAAAGAGTTTAATAAGCTTAAACTTAAGAAGGAGAAGAAGGAGATTAAAGAAGCTACTAAGACCTTAGATAAGGTATTAGTTATTACTAGTATAAAGGTACTAAAGAATAGTTTAGAGGTATAGTTCGCTCTTCTAGAGAAGACTTAGACGCTTTATACTAAGGTTACTATAAGTACCTCTTACTTATTAGAGAGGTTTTAGTTACTAATATTTAATAGTCTTTATACTATATTATAGAGAGTAGAACCTTTATCTAAACTTAGGTTTAGATCCTCTTTAAAGCCTACTTAAAAAGTTTATAAGCGTTCTCTCCTAAGCCGGTTATAAAAGATTACTAAAATAAGAAGCGTTCTTATAAGAAGGAGGTAGAGGAAGAGCTAATTTAAACTTCTTATACTTAGAAGAGTAGAGAGAAGGATAATAAGTTAGAGAAAAGAGAGGCTACGGCCTAGAAAGAGTTAGTAAGCTCTATTTTAGTAGTAACTCGGTCTTAGTTCTTTATCTTATTAACTTTAAACATTCCTACTAGTTAGTGTTTTATCTTAGGTTTTTATTATAAGTTCTTTATTAAGAATAACTAGAATTAGAGAGTATTAATAAAGTTTTAAAAATTAACTCTTTTATCTAATTCTTATCTAATTCTTATAAGTTAATCTATTTAAAGAGGAGTTAGAATAGTTCTAACTCTTCTAGATATTTAGTATAAAAGTCTCTTAGATAATATAGTAAACCTTAAAAATTATCTATAAAATACTAAGTAAGATTTAAATTATATCTTATCTAGTATTATAGCTATCTTTTAAAAAGTCTACTACTAAGTATTTCTTAAATCTCCTATTCTTATATACTTTAAATAATATCTAGTAGAGGCTCTAGAGCCTCTTATTCTAGTAGAGAGGTATTTAGATTCTTTAAAAGTATATTAGAAGTAAAAACATTATAAATTAATAATCTTTTTAGAAGTTTTAGCTTATAGAAGTATCTTATATAATCTAGTATTTTAAAAGGTTCTATTTACTATTTAATAAGCTTTTAACTAAGACGATTTATCTTAAGATTCTTAGTAGATAAGTAGACTTTATCTCTTATATCCTAGTTAATAGCTCTTTAGTATTAATTTATACTATTCTCTATTCTTTTCTAGGTCTTACTTATATTATCTTTAGCTATTCTCTAAGTAGAGTATATATATTAAGCTACTTTTACTACCTTATTATAATTAAGACGTTCTTAAAGAATAAACGTCTTTAGTATATTCTAGTCTTATAAAGTCTTTAGATTAAGTCTAAACTTAAGCTAATAAGAGGTTATACTAATAGATATATATAGAAGTATTATTTATACTCTATTTATTAGAAGGATTAATTTACTCTAGTTATCTTAATAGTAGATTATAAAGAGCCTTAGTCTCTAATTAATATATTAGTTTATTATCTTTATCTATCTATCTATTTATTTATAGTAGATAGTACTAAGCTTAAGCTTAATACTAATTATTTAATAAGATTTAATCTAAAATAATAATATAAATTAAAGTCTTTAATTAGACGTAATTAATTTAAAATAGTAACTAAAATAGTAAATCTATTAAATAAAAAGTTTAACTAGTCTTTTAGTATCTATAGTTAAGTAGTAGAGTATTAATACTAAATCCTTTCTAAGTTAGTTAATAAATACTAATATAATATTAAATCTATATTTATTCTTTAAAAATAATTTAAAATCTATATATAAATATTATATAGAGTAGTTAGATACTAGAAGAGAGTAAAGAAAGCCTTATTACTTAGTCTATTAAAGATAAGAGTATTTATAAGCTTAATAATTTACTATATACCTCTTATAGTCTAAACCTAGTTTAATCTAGTAGTAGTATTATACTAATAACTAGTATATCTTTTTTATACTTAGATAAGTACTAGATACTTAGTTATAGACCTCTTAGATTAGCTTTATATAGAGTTTAGTATTCTTTTAAATATAAAGTCGATTCTTAAAAAAGAGTAAATTATCTAGTAAGATAGAGTATCTATTTAGAAGTTTATAATATTCTTTTTAAAAGAAATATAAGTTATCTTCTTTTAACTTCTAAATTATATTTAAACTTAACTTTAGAATAACGTTTAATTAAATTATATTAAGAGATATAAACTATTCTTATAAAAAGATCTAAGTAAGTTTAGTATTAATTTAGAGGTCTAACTAATTAGATCTTAAGAGAGTATATAAGTAGCTATCTAATTTAGCTTAATTATAGGTTTTTAGGTCTTATTTATATTAAGTTAATATATCTACTTTTTAATTACTCTTTCTAGATATAAATTAGATTTAAAAGTTAAAGTCTAATAAAAACTCTATTTATTAGACTTACTTAGCTATAAGTAGCTTATTTATTATAAAGTATTCTAATAATCTATAGTCTAAATATATATTAATACGCTTTTAATATAATATAAGTTTAAAGCGCTATTTCTTAAAAGCTTCTATAATAGTAGATAGTTCTTTATTATAGATCTCCTAGTTTAATTTATAGCTAACTAGGACGTATAAGTAGAATCTAATAAAGTACTAAAAGCTATTATATTATTATAAGATAATATCTACTATTACTTCTTCTAAAGAGTCTATTTCTACCTTTATATTATAATTAGAGTTAAAGTAGTATAAGATTTATATAATAAGTAGCCTAGTTCTTAGTACTTTAAAGGCTTTATTATACTTAGACGTCTATAGAAATAGCTTTAAAAAGCGTATTATTATAGTTAAGAGTTTAGTAATTTTCGTATAACTTTTAATAAATTATCTATAAAATCTAATAAACTCTAAATAAGACTTTATATCTATTATAGTAGTAGGTTAGACCTAGTTCTATAGAGGTTCTACTTTTTCTAGATTAACTTTAAGTCTTTTTATAGTTAAGATAAATCTTAAGTATTTAACTTTAGTAATATTAAATTTACTTTTCTTAATATCTACTTAGAGTCTAGCTTCTTAGAACTAATTTAGAACCTTCTTAACCTATTTCTTATATTCTTTAATAGTATTTAAATAAATTAAAATATTATCTAAGTAAGTAATATAGAAGTTGTCTAAATAATTAATTAAAACGTTGTTTATATAATATTAATAAGTAGTAGAGCTATTATAAAGTCTAAAAGAGAGGACTTTATATTTATATATACTATACCTAGTCTTAAATATAGTTATCTCTTCTAAAGTAGAGTCTATTTAAATATAATAGAAAGCTTATCTTATATCTAACTTAGTAAAGATTTTAGCTATTCTTATTCTTAAAAGAAGCTTATTAATTTAAGAGATTAGATAGGGATTATTTTAGATTAAAGCGTTTAGCTTCTTATAATTAATATAGAACTATAACTTATTACTATTAGCTTTTTTAATAAAGAGTACTAGAGAGATAAAAGAGCTATTACTATTAATAATAAACTTCTTATCTAGGTTCTTTATAAGATACTCTTTTATAGCTTTAAGCTCTATAGTTAACTATTAATATAGAGGTAAAAAGAAGTTAAGAAGTAGTTTATTTAAAGTAATCTTATAGTTATATTTATAGTAAGAAGAGAGCTTATTAGAAGCTACTTTTAAGAATATGTCTTTATAAGAAAAATAATATTTTAGAAGTTAAGCTTATATTAGAGCTCTTATATTATTATTATCTTAAAAAGAGGTTAATCTTTTATTAATAATCTAATCTAGCTTATAGATACTAGTTATATAGAATTCTAAGTTAAGTTATTTTATATTAAAATATATAATATTTATACTTATTTTACTAATAAAAGAGTATAGAGTCTAGTTTTTTAAAACTATACTAGTAGTTTAAAGAGGCTTTAGACTAGAGTTAGAGGTTAAAGTTTTAAGAGATATTATTATTATAAATAAGAGTAATAACTTAGCTATATTTATAAGTCTACTCTTTTTATATCTTTCTTCTTAGTAGATTATATATTCCTTTTAATTTATATTTAACTAATAATTTAAAATAGGTTTCTAGTTCTAGTTAAAAAGTAGAAGTAAGCTCTCTTTACTAAAGTAGAGAGTTAGAGAGTAATTAGTTAGCTAAGTAATCTAGCTTTTTAAGAGATTAAGAAGGACTTTAAAATAGTTTAACTACTTATTACTAATAATTAGGTCTTACTATCTAAGGTCTAGGATAATAAAGAAGTAGTTATAAATATAACGTTTATTTATATTTAAATAGAGTTATATAAACTAAGTTATCTAGCTTTTAGTACTATTATTATATCTATAAATAGATACTAAATATAATAGTTTCTAGATCTATAAACCTATTACTTTAGATAATTATAAAACTAGAAGTTAATTTAGAAATAGAAACTTATTTACTTCTATATCTACTAAAGCTTATATTTTAATACTATATCCTTATATACTAAGAGTAGTATTTATAAAGAACTATTTTCCTCTTATAAGCTTAAAAGAGTTAAGTTTAATTAAATTATATTTATATAAGCTTAAAAAGGAATTTTTACTTAAGTCTCTTTATTTTCCTTCTAACTTAGATTAGAGTTAGAGTACTCTTTAGATAGTTATTCTTTTTTAAGTTAATTATCTATCTTATTAATACTAGAAAGATTAGAGTAATTAAGTTTAAAATATCTAAGCTTATTATAATAGTAGTACTTTATACTAGTAAGAACTTAGTCTATTAATATAGTCTTTAATTTTTTACTAGTAGAAAATAGTCTTAGAGTTTATAAAATCTTCTAAGAAGTAAGATTAAGTCTATATTATAACAGTCTAGTTCTGGTTTCAGACCTGTCACGTGACTCTTTCACTACCTAGTAGAATCCTATATATTAGTATTATTTAGAGCTATCTTCGCTCTTTACCTTTAGTTTTCGTATTAATAACTACGAATAGACTACTTCTCTACTCTACTCCTATCTTATTATTATATTAAACTAAAGGTTACTCTTCTTATTTAGGCTCTTAACCTTACTTCTATTCTAGCCTCTCTACTACTAACTCTACGAACCTCTTTAAACAGCTTCTTAGACCTCTTACTAGCGACTCTCGAATCGATACTAAGCTTAAGACTCTCTTCTAGTATCTTTAGATCCTCTCTCTCTAGCGCTCTTAACCTTACTTCTATTCTAGCCTCTCTACTACTAACTCTATAAACCCTTTTAAATAGCTTTCTAGACCTCTTACTAACGACTCTTAAATTAATACTAAGCTTAAGACCCTCTCTCTAGTATTAGACCCTCTTCTAGTATCTAACCCTCTTCTAGCATCTTTAGATCCCTTCTCTCTCTCTCTTTAAATAGCTAGTATCTAACTACTCTAATAATAAACTCTAATATCGTATACTAGGTATATAACTTTAGCTCTCTTATTAAAAAGAAATATTAATACGCTTATATAATTAACGCTTTAATAAAATAGCTTATCTAGCTTATTATTAGTTAATCTAAGCCTCTTACTATTAAAGAGCCTCTCTACGCCTTAATAAAAGAAGCCTTTTAAGTAGACCTCTTTACTTTTACTTATATTGTTTTCTAATAACTCTTAAAGCCTCCTCCTTCTCTCGATATTACGAAAGCTCTTAAAGCCTATACTTTAGTAATCGACAAAATTATAGAAGTATATACTAGTTACTTAGTAGATTATATAGATTAGTATTAGAGAGCGAATATAGAGAGTTTTAGGTAACTAGGCGTATAGCTAGTACCTTACTACTCTTATAGAGCTAGTATCTTATAGCTGCCTTAGTAGATAGAAAGGAAAGAGTATAAGCGACTAGTAGATATATAGATAGATAAGATAACCGACTATATCTAGTCTATAGGTTTCTATAAAGCTTAAAAGCGAGCTTTATTAAAGAGAAGGAAATATAATAGTCTAGTTTTAGTTTTAGACCTATTACGTAACTCTTTTACTACTTAGTAGAATCCTATATATTAGTATTATTTAAAGCTATCTTTGCTCTTTACTTTTAGTTTTCGTATTAATAACTACGAATAGACTACTTCTCTACTCTACTTCTGCCTTATTATTATATATATAAGAGTAGAAAGGGTTTTAGAGTAGAGCTAGATAAGAATTAAAAAGTACTTATCTTTTTAAATAATAAGATTATACTAATTAGTTTAACTATAATACTAGTTATAAATAACTCTATATTTTAATACTTCTTCTTATTTAAAACTAAAAGATCTACTACTATCTTATTAAAATTATAATTCTAACCTCTCTTAACTAAATTAAAGCTATCTTAAAGCTAGAGTATAATCTTATTCTATATCTAGTAGAATCTTTCTAACTCTAGTATCTCTCTAAGTATAACTATACTTAAGAAGTATACTCTAAAATCTAAAAAAGTTTCTCTTATATAACTCTTTTTACTTATTTATAAAGCTTAAAATTTAATCTAAGTATTCTCTTTCTTATAACTAGTTAGAAAGTAGGAATTAAGAAGTTCTATTATATCTTATTAGTCTTTAAAAGCTATATTACTTATATCTAACTTATATTAGAGCTCTAAGTAGTTTTTAATAAGTTTTATAGTCGTCTCTTAAATAAGAGCTTTATAAGTTTTAAATATATAATAATAGTTAGTGTTTACTTAGAGTCTATTATATATAAATATCTTCTATTACTTATAAGTAAATAAAGTACTATTATTTAAAAGTTTAATTTTCTTTATAATTTTACTTTTAATAGATTATTAGGCTTTTAATAAGGTTTTAGCTTATAATTATAGAGTAGATTATTATAATTATTATAAAAGAAGAATAGTAGAAGTAGAGTTTCATATTTAAAAATAGTCTAGTATAATAAGAGAGTATAAAAAAGAAGTCTAATTTAGTTAATAAGAACTCTAATTATTTCCTAGTAAGTATCTACTAATCTATTATACTAAATCTACTAATTAGACGATTTATCTATCTTACTACTAGATTCTTTTATCTTTTTCTTAATCTTTAGTCTCTATAACCTAGATTACTCTTTAGAAAAGTCTTAGTTATCTCTCTAGCTTCTAAGAGTAACGCTTTTACCTTTATTACTTTAGGACTTTTTATTATTTTTTAGTATATAGTATTAAGTTAGAGACCTTTCTATAAGTACTTAACTTTCTTCTCTAAAGGAAGGCTCTACGCTTTAAAGCAGAGCTTAAAAGAGATCTAAGGTTACTTCTAAGTCTAATATATTAAATATTAAAAAAGAGAGAGATAAAGAGGTTAATTTAAGAGTTTTCTAAATAACTATTATAAATTAACTATTTAAATCATATATAGTAGTCTCTATACTAGGAGAGTTATTAGGATTCTTAGGAATACTTAGTATATTCTAATCTCTTAATATATAAAATACGATTTTTACTAGCTATTTATATAGATACTAAACTCTAGTATTACTAGCTATCTAGATAGTCTCTAATTACCTAGCTATTTAAGAATAGTATTATAATAGTCTAATTCTAGACTAAATCGAAATCGAAATAAAAAAGTAATAATAAGCTTAAAAGAGATATTATAAAAGCTATTACTAGTAAAGAAGAGTTTTTCCTTTTTATATAATAATATAAAATATATACTACTAGTAAAGAGGTATATAGGAGTATATTTAAAATAAGATAATATATATAAATACTAAGCTCTAATATAAAAGAAAAGGAAAAACTATTCTTCTTTTATACTAAGTATAAACATTTATATATAAGAGGTTAGAGACTACTAATTTCTAATAAGAATAATAACCGAGTTCTTCTTAATATAGCTACTAAAATAATAAGAGCTTTAAAGCTAAATATATAAGATCTTAAAGCGAAATATATAATATTTGATTCTTACTCTCTTTAGTATCTTCTTTTATAAGTTATAGAGGTATTAGTAGTTTTACGAATGCTGATAATTTAGAATAGTAGACTATTATAATAAGAGAGTAAGAGAGTAAGAGTAAGTAAACATTTTAGAGAAAAGTTTTTCTTAGTATAGATAAGAGAAGTTTAGCTAAAGTAGTAAGTAATCTCTTTCTTCTCTTTCTCTCTTTCTCTTACTCTTTTTTACTCTCTTTCTCTCTCTCTCTCTCTCTTATAATATTTTTATTTTCTTAGCTAGATTAGTACTTCTATTCTTTCTAAAGGTTCTTATTTATGTCTTTTCTTACTTTTAAAGCTATTCTTTCTTATTATATATACTCTTTTAAGTGCTCCTAGTCTATTATATTCTATCTCTAGCCTTTAATACGTCTATCTCTTCTAATCTTATATAAGACTAATTTCCTTTCTATACCTAGTAGAGAGAATAGAAAGGTTTATATATTATTCTATTATAATTTAGTAGAAGTATATAAAGTAGGTTAGTTTATAAGAGATAAAGTAAGTTAGTTTATACTTAGAAGGAGTTCTATATTTAGTACTACTTTTATAAACTAATCTACTTTATTTAGAGATACTCTTCCTCTTCTAGCTACTTCTATTCTATACTTCTTACTCTTCTCTCTCTTTCTAGTCTCTCTTTTTAGCTTTCCTAGCTACTCTAATCCTTCTTTTATAATTATCCTTTCTCTTCTATTATATTCTATAAGTAAAGTTATTCTTTTCTATTATATTCTAAAGAGAGAGAGTATTCTTTCTTATTCTAATACCTAGAGTTATTTAGATAAAGAAATCTAAAATACTAATACTTATTATCTCTCTCTATTCTTTAACTAGCTAGTTACTATAGTTAAGACTATCTAGTCTTAATATAGAGAGAGAGATAAAGAGAGAGAGAGAGAAGAGAGAGAGAGAGAAGAGAGAAAGAGAGAGAGAGAATTTAATTATTATCTTTTTTACTTATAATTTATAATTTATAATTTACGATTTACTATTTACAAGTATATTATTTTTAGACTTATATATATAAAAAAACCTATATTAGAATATTATACTTAGAGAGTCTAAGTCTTATAAAGCGTATAGCCTTTCTCTAATAGATAACTCTTATCTACTATTTTTAGTCTAAAAAAATTAACACTTTACTTATATAGAGAAAGTAGAAATAAAATTCTTAATTATTATATATAAGGTTTTAATAAATTCTAGATAATCTTCTTAAAAGAACTAGCTATTAAAATCAGTAGCTATAATATAATATTAAGTAAAACTAAGCTATTTCTAAGTTAGAGATCTCTTAGAATATATATAAAATAGTAAGCTAAATACTAAGAGAGTATATATAAGAAAGGAAGTTATTATAGAGTAGATATATATATTCTAAAATAGTCTTAGTATCTTTAATAAACTTCTCTATGATTTCCTCGGTATTATAAATATAAAAGTAATATACTACTAGATAGTATATAAGAGCTAAAAGATTTAAAAGATAATATAATATATAAGCGGTATTAAACTAAAGTATCTTCTTATTCTTAAAGATAAATTACTTAAGTAGAAGATTTTAGGTTATTAATCTATATAATAATCTAATATATAAGCGTTAATATATAAGCTAATTAGAAATAATACTAGTTAATAACTAATAAGATTCTTAGTATTAAGTAAAAGATTACTAAGTAGTATAAAGATATATAATTTCTTCTACTTAGAAGCGTCTAATAATAAGATATAAAATAAAAGCTAACCTTTATTTATTTTATATATCTAAGATTAACTAACTATAGATAGAATATTACTAGTATTCTTTATTCTTAGAAATATTTTCGAAAAGTAGAATAGCTTCACTTCGTATTTCGTATAGTAAATCACCTAGCTACTCTTATATATTATTATTTTAAAGCGATTTAATTATACTAACTTTAGAAAAGAATTCCTTTATACTTTTATACTCTTTTAAATTCTTATTTCGCGTATATAAGATTACTAAGTTATAAGCGTTATTAGAACTGTCTTAGTAAGGCTTAAGAAGTTCTCTAACTTAAGATCTAGAGTATCTTTAAGGTTAGAGGCTAGATAAAGCATAGTTTAGTATCGATGTGCGCGGAGCTATGTAGCTTATAGAGTTACGTACCTGTAGAGGACATGGCTAGATTGTTAAAGTTGAACAAGGAGGTTGAAGTAGACAAGCAAAAGAGAACAAGATGATCAACGATACTTGACCCTTGATCATTACTAAAACAAATTGAACTGAACTGTCTTGATTCAGTTCACTCCCATGAATCACATAATCCGTTTGACTCACGAATCAACCTAATTCGTGAATTGCCCCAATATGGCACCAAGGAAAGAACCTTTGTTCACACTCATTCACTGTCGGGTACCCATCATCACCAGATCCCAACGCCAATCAGTATCACCCAGGCTCCCATCCAGCTAGCCCAATTACCCCTCAGCCTCTCCGCACTAGAAGGCTTCCTACTCTTCAACCCCACATTCTTCGGCGTCAAGCACACCATCGCCGTCTTCCCCCAAATTGGTGTCGTAACCGTGAGGTTCTTTGTGAAAGCGACTAATATCAGAGGAGTCGCCTGCGTAACCCACGAATCATACGTACTCGTATCGCTAAGTGGGGAAGTGACGCCCGAGGAAGTGGTGATGAGATTCGCAGTGCCGTTCCAGATGCTGGAGGGACAGGAGGAGTTGACACTTGCGGAGTAGGTGGGGTTGCCGAATGGTTCTGAAAATCAATAAAAGATTAGCTAGTGAATTAAGAGGGAGGAGGGGGGGGCTTACGAGTTGCAGCTACCGCGGTCCAGGGAGACTTGTTGCACTGCGCTGGCGGGGTAGCGATGAGGTTCTGACAAATATTTGGCCTCGTGTCGGCGCCCTCCAAGAGCTGCGAGTTTATGGTGCTAAAGATGGCATCGGAGCAAGCTGTTTCCAGAACGCCATCACAGCTATTCGTCCCATTTGTGCCCGTCGAAATGCGGGGTTTCGCGAAGCCCTTTAGTAAGATGGCACAACCCGTATAAGGCAGCGCATCGGGCGATTCATCAATCCGTGGGACAGAGGAGAGATGGAAACTCTGGTCCATCACGTAGCTATTGCCTTGCACATTTCGTCGCTGATTTAGGGCGGTGGAGAGGACCCAGGTGCTGTTGTTTAAGCCGGCTGTGTTGATGAAGGGTTGGAAACCGGGGATTGAGATGGAGCCTGTTGCGTTGGCTAAGCTGTGCTCGGGATATTCGCAGGTGAGGGCTTGGATCAGTGTTGTTTGCAGGATGATGAAGAGAAGGGCACAACATAGACGCCGGTAGGAAAGAGCCATGATGGGCAGTAGGTAGTTGCTGGTAGAAAAGGACTCTGCCCGCAGATGAGGAAGTTGGAAAGATTGGGAGATGTCAAGGCATCGAGGTACTAATTAAAGAGGTGGAAGCCGCTCTGGGCTGGAGAAGAGAAATGAAATGGAGTAAAGGGCGGGAGGGAGATGTTGTACATGGTGATACAATCGGGAGGGTGAATAGAGGGAAACACAAAGAGAGAAAGAGAGCAAGAGAGAAAGAGAAGGAAAGAGGAAAGAGGGCTGGAGAGTGGGTGGTAGCAGAGGAGATGACTTATCTTCCATTGCAGTCGTAAATGAGTGGTGGGGAGAGTGGTAGGCAGAGGTGGCTTTGAGTAAAGGTGAAAGGTGAAAGTTGATTGAAGTGAAGATGACGGAGGATTGAGTGATTGAGTTGGCGCGAGGCTGCCAGGCTGCCAGGCTGCCAGGCACAACTGTGGCTGGTTTAGCCCCATCTTGGCGGCGGTGAGGCTTATCATTGGCCAGCCTTATTGTGGCTCATCCAGAGGGGTTCTTGCCCCAATCAAAGATGGAAATCCTTCGCGATTTCTATGAAACGAAACAATTTACCCTTCGCCCATTGAAGCTGTTGACAATTCGACGTCCCACAGCATAAGCTCCTGTCTACTTGCTGTTCCGCGGGTAAACATACACCTCAGGAAAGGTTAAACACGGCGTACTCCCTCTCCCTACCTCTTGCGTCCAGGTGGTCCTGCTGACATCAAAACTTGACGGCAACTTGCTTCTCTGTCTCTCGTAAATCAAGTAGCAAACCCCTCAATCCAAGCAGAATGCCCGGTTGCCAAGTATGACATCCATCCTCTCCAAATCAATCCAACAGAGCTGCCTGTTCACCGAATTCCTTCCCCTCCTTCCGAAGTTCCACCCCCAATTCTTATTTCGTCGAGGATACATTTCAAGGGGGAGATGTTGTCGACGGACAAACAACTCAATCCTTCATGTTCCACAAGCGCTTACAAGGCGCTTACAAGGCGCTTAACTTCCTGTCTCACTGGAAATGCGGGAAGGTGCCGCCGGGGTTGGTGGCATCTCTTCCCTTCTTCACGCTGCCTCTAATCAAAAGCTTAGCCTTCTTTCGGGTCCCCGACGGGCCGGCAATTGCGAAAGGGCCCTGAATTGCCTTGCGAAGGAGCAGTAGGATTGTATGCTATTTCTGATTTCTTACGACGTTTTCTGACGGGTTTTGATGAAGAAGAGAGCTGTTTGACATACATTATGTGTTGGTTTTTGTCTTTTTGCATCACTGTTCACCTTTTTTCCTTCTCTATGTCAATTTTTCTGGTTCCAAACTCGCTCCGATCATGAGTACGTTGCATGGTTAGCGGGCCTTCGTATTTGAACCTTCTCGGTTGCACAACAAATCGAAGGCCGTTCTGTGCGTGTGGCGCTTGTCTAAAGAGTTAGAAGCCCCAGATGAAGTACACAGGTTCTTCTCGTGGTGCTTTCTCCATTACAGAATAACCTTGCGAGTATTTATATTATTCTCTTACTCTCTTTTTCTAACTTCTCGATCTCATATAGCCTGTGAGGTTAGGGGTCTTGCTTATTTAGTTCTAATAAACAACGAATGCAAAATCTCATGAGTTTATCGTGTTGTACAATCTCATTCTAAGCGCTATCAATTCGGTCCAAAGCCAGCGAATAAATGCACGTAGCAGAGCTACTCCGTCTTTACACTGTGACATGAGACGCATCTTGTTCGTACCTCATTTGCAGAGGCTATACCGTGGCTTATATTCTCGGTTCGTGGGTGTGATTGAGAGTAGTGATGGTCATATTGCAGTTTCTGTCTGAAGACAGTGAACTCAAACCCTCTTCCTTCAAAAATGATGGATTTGCAAAGGTTTTTTTGTTGGTTCTTTAAGCTTCCTAATAAATGATAAGGCTCAAGAGATCTTGAGGAAAACACTTTGCATTTAAAGTCCATCCAGTCAAAAAAATTTACGATCTCCAGCTCTTGACTAACATTCCACGCTGCCGGTAAGATCCGTCCCCCGCCACGCACCCCTTTTTCACAAGCGAAGAACGCCTCTTACGGCATTGCCAAACCCCCACTTTCTCACTGAAACGCCCCGCATACCAATGCTTCGAGCCCACGCCGTCATCTTCTACATGGCATTGTGGTATGGGAATCATGGTGGCTCAAACTTCTCCTCGAGTAATGGACGGGTTCTAGTCCACCTTGTCTAGATCGCCCTCTGCTACTCCCCTAGCGGATCGTGGCACCTGCGTGGTTTAAAAACAAGTCCACTAGACTACCGAACCAGCCCCCCTTCCGCGGTTTCTGTGTTCCGGTGTTAGTCTGCATTTTGTTTCTTAAAGCATACTGGCCCTCGCCTCCGTAGAAATATTTTTTTTCTCTTCTTTCTTCCTGGAGAGGGTCCGTCTTTTTACACCGGCTGTCGGCTGTCATCGAAATTTCTGTGGTTTTGGAGCAACTAATATTCTTTACTACGGAAGTACTAATCTGGCTGGATCGATTCGAAATAATTTGACAAAGGGGACTCCACGACTCCACGTATCTCACACATCCATACATCCATATCTTCTAATTTCAACATTTTAATTCCAACAACATATCCATTGACAATGTCCTCCCCCCGAAAACACGAACTCCCAATCTACCACGCCCAAACCCAACGCGAACACCGCAACCCCCATCGAAATTCAATCAACTCGCACCGTTCCCACCATTCCTCTCACCGGCCTCACTCAGCTCATTACCAACCCCCACAACAACAACCTCCCCTTCCGCGCACCGCCTCCATCGTAAAAAGTTTCAAGAGCAAGACCGCAAAATGCCATTTCATCGCCGCATCTGGGGAGTTTATAGGAACATTGATGTTTCTTTACTTCGGATTTGCGACACATATCATGGCTATTAGTGAGATGAAGGCCGGTGAGGGGGTGACGCCGCAGACGGTTGTGTTTATTAGTTTGGGGTATGGGTTTAGTTTGTTGGTTACGGTGTGGGTTTGGTATCGGATTAGCGGAGGACTTTTCAATCCCGCCGTTTGTCCCCCTCTCCTATTTCAAATTCAAGAATGCTAACATATCCCAGATAACACTAGGACTCGTCCTCTCAGGCGCTCTCCCCCCAATGCGAGGACTCATCCTCTTCCCCGCACAAATCCTCGGCGCCATCGCAGCAGCTGGTCTGGTGGAGGGGATGTTTCCCGGTCCGATATCGTTGGTCAACACCACTTTGAGAACGGGAACTAGTATCGTCCAAGGACTGTTTATCGAGATGTTCCTCACTTGTCTCTTAATGATCACCGTCCTTATGCTTGCAGCGGAGAAAAGTAAAGACACCTTCATTGCTCCAATCGGCATTGGACTTGCTTTATTCGTTGCTGAAATCGCCGGTTTGTCTTCCCCTCCTTCCCATCAACTTAAAGCCAGACCACGAATAAAAGAAACCTTCTAATAATCATGGATGTAAAGGAGTCTTCTACACAGGCGGCTCCCTAAACCCAGCCCGTAGTTTCGGTCCCGCGGTCGTAAGTGGTGTTTTCCCGGGTTATCACTGGATCTACTGGATTGGACCTGGACTGGGGGGATTGGTTACCACTGGGTATTTTAGGCTGGTTAAGGCGCTGAATTATGAGGAGGCGAATCCGGGACAGGATAGTGCGGGGGGAGATTTTGGTCATAATACTTAGGTTGTTTTGGGAAGAGGGCAGGGGTATAGTACTTGTGGGTAGATTGGAGTATGGAGTTCTCTGTAGCTTTTGGAGTCTGGGATTGGTCTAGATTGTATTTTTTAATTTTTTTTTTACTTTTTTAAACAAAGCGGTTGAAAGTTGAAAGGGGCAATCTGAGATGTTGAGTCTTCGTTCGTCCTTCTTTGCATCTTACCTCGCTTAAATATCGAGCTCCCGGTGGACCTTGCATGTGGCAGCAATTAGGCCTGCTCTACACCGCGTCCCAGCGTGAATAGCTCAACGTACACAAGATAATATTCTTCCAAAGACTGTAGTATAGTACTTTAATCTATTGCGTATCTAGTGAGATTTTTATCCTCTTTTTACGACTGTTATTTGTTGATAAGTAATTTTCATTTCTAGGGTCGCCTATTTACTACTACTTAAAATGTCTACTAGAGGGAGATCGAGCACAGACACCACTCTATAAGCCATGCCTCGAATATTCCTTCTATAAAGACAAGTTCCTCTCCCCGCAAACATCTACGCGCTTTTCAAAACCATTCGCGAAATCTGTTATAAGCCGTGAATATGTTCCACTCTTAAATCCTCTACTAGATTTCTCGTCATCTTCATAGTCGAGTCTTATATAGCTAGAGAATTTATATTTCTATACCTATTTCTATACCCCTTCAATCGCCGGAACACACAATAAATAATTTAAAACTTCGGACTTCATATAATGAAATAGAAAATCATGTAGTAAACTTCTTTAAACTTCCCTGCTTCCCTTGAGAAAAAGTACTCCTCCCTCTGATCCTCGCCCTAGGAAACCAAAAATATTTTTCTATAGTATCGGTATCTCAACAGCGATTGAAAGTACAGCTAGTGAAGTTCCTAAGATGCTTAGTTTAAAGCACTTAACGACGTTGGAGCGAGAAGTGGGAATGCGGATGCGGATGCGAATGCGTATATTGTGGTAGAGTTAGTACCTACAGAAAGTCTGGATGTTGATGTTCTACGAACAACTTACGGGATTTTAGAAATGTGGTTGCTGCTGAGACAGACGCGGTATAACCTTACGTATTGCTATGGTATTGGTCAGTTCCAAAGACTTAAACGAGAGAAAGTAGATTGCTCTTACCCGAGTATATATCAAAGGTATACATAGTACTGCGTTGATAATAAGTTAAACTCTCTATTATATAAACCCCCACATCCGAATTCGGAGCCCAAGCAATGATGATAGTCATCGCACCAAAAGTTCCTATGCAAGCGGGGAATCTCCTCACAAAAGACCACCACAACTTCAATTCCAAAGCAGCAGCTAAGGACATGATTGCGAACCCTGTGGCAGAAAGAAACATACAAGCAACAACGAAATAGCCTCGTATCTGTTTCTTGTCCGACACCCTCGCCACGATAAAAGTCCTGATGGTGGGAACAAGATATAGAGCCATGATGAGGAGATTAAAGATCAAATGTGTTAGCCCCAAATCTGAGATCACCGTGAAGAAAAAGTATGGCACAGAAACGAAGGATATTCGAGAATGTATAGCGAGGTAGCAAGGTGCTGGTGTAATTACTAAATTGCAGCAAATAAACATGGATACAAAAATAGCATCTTCCAGAGCGAAGAAGTCCGGGAATTTATCTTTCCAGCTCGTCGAAACGTGTGGATGGTTGAATTCTTCGGAAGGGAAATTGTCCACAGAAGCAGGAAGCTTCTACTATAATGTAAGCGTGACGATAAGGCCAAGGATACCATCCATAACGAAGAGAGCTTGCCAGCTGAGGATGGACATATCTTTCATAAAGCTAACTGAAGCAGAGCGAAGTGGTCCAGCTACAACAATTTCAACGGGTGACACGGCCACGAAACATGGCAGCAGTAGTAGCCCTTTTATTGTTTGGCAGTTTCGAAACCGATACTAACAACGCCCCTGAGAAGATCGAACCGCCGAGCCCAAGCAATGATCGTATGACGAGCAAGAATTCAGTTGAGGGAGCGATTGTTTGCGCCAGAACCAACATAGCCTGTATACTCGTCGTGATTATAGCGAGCAGGCGGATATTCGCGGTCCGCTATAGCAAGAACAACCATGCGATTGCGAAAAGTACGAATTTATTATCTGTGTATAACTCTTCAGATTCCTCCTGCATCAATTTGAAGTAGGATGCTTGTCCGGCCGTTCTTGCTTATCCAACAACTATTATATGTGAGCTGTTACTCATGAGGTGAGTACTTTCATAAGACTTACAGAAATCATCTAATAGCCACCAGATATATGGGAGGAGAAGGTAGAATGTAGAGCAGTAATGAGGGGGATTAAACTAGGAGCCGATTCTTTTTTCCAGATCTTCTGGGTAGGCCATTCTTGGTGATCCAAAGTATATTTTGAGGTCAAGACTCTGAAAAACGACAATCTCAATATTTCGAAATTGAGACTCAAAACTTCAAACGCCACGTAGTTGGTTCATGGTGACTTCGAGTTTTGGGGGGTGACTTGACGCTCTATTTCCTGCAAAATGAATGCCACTAAGAAGAAAGCCGAACCGGATGGTGCATTCATGGCAAGTTGTGACGAGTTAGGTCCAATTTTATAAATATCCACCAATCGTATAAATCTCCGAACACCCCTGTTGTAAGACCGAAGGATATCACAGCACAAGGAAGTGCAATTAATAACGTTTTGAAATGCCGCTGGGCAGTGATTTTAAGTGAGAGGGCTTTAGGCTGTTGTACTGGTATTCACGTCTACGGGGAGGAACTTATTCTAAGCGGTTTAGATAACTAAAGTATTAATATTTGAGTAAGACGAGTAGTGGTTTAATTCGCGCAATTACTACTTTCACTTCCAAAATCGACTACTTATCGTAGTAAAAATAGACTATATAAGAGGCTTATTCCTATAATTCTATTAATCTTGTTTCCCCTAAGTACTGCTATAGAAGTAACAAAACTAGTTTTCGAATTTTAGTTTACTTATAAGAGACCTAGGTATGCTATTAGTTAAGTTTAGCGAGAGGCAAAAAAAAGGAACATACTTAAGGGGTATAAAACCTATAAAACCCAGTGAGCTTTCGGTTATCGACATATCATTGGCAAGGAAAGTCTTATTATACGCGTTCTTGGTGGTTTGTCTGATCGTTTTGGCACAATGCCTAATATGATGAATGCTGCCAACCAATCCTGGGACCAGCTCCCTTTTCAGAGCAACTGCCAATGCCAATTTCTGCAAAACAAACGTGCAATGCTCATCATACAAATAATGCGTAAAAGCCCGAAGGGAGTCTCCAGATTCTAGACGCGATATGTTTGCGGGAATTGTCAAATTGGTATCGTGGAACCATGGCGGATCTCGAAAAGATTGATATTCGTCGTTTGCATCGGGAAATGTACACTCTGGAGGTGCCTAATAGCGACCCATAGGCTCATAACTACAACCTCTTAACCTGGCTTCTTGCGCTGTTTTCCTGCAATCTGTATATGCGTAGTAGCCCGATCCCCCTTCGACCAAGGTAACCGTACAATAGTAATCATAAAAGCTGCTAGTACGAAGCTGATTATATAACCGAGTAGAATTGAGAATATTAGAAAACCACGGCGTTTGACAGTATGTAATTCTAAGATATCGCTAGCGCTTTAAGAGTCATTGTCCTTATAACGTTCTTCGCCATCGAGGTCTATGATTGTTAGGGAATCAGTTAAGAAAGTGGGATAATTAAAGGTTAAGTGCAATGATTTAGAAAATAAAGAGGTCGAGAGGTATGCTAGGGATAGTGAAAAATGTTGGCGTCAAGAAGAAGAAGAAACAACTTAAGTAAGTGGAGAGGCCGTACTGGAACGAACCTAGTGAGAAACAAACTGAGGTCTCAGGGCTCTTGGTGATCGGCTACCTTTACAATAACTGTCCAATCAAATGAAAAGCGACTTATCAGTCTCCATCCACTTAGAAACAAGCACTAGTCCTGCACTCAAAATGTTATCATAAATTTTCCCAAGAATTATATGCCGAGCACTTGCCGGAGCAAATCCGCCCACTTACAGTGAGTTGCGAGTTAAGCTTGAATTTGCCTGCTTTTTTTATAATCCGAGCTTTCTTTTTTTAGAGCTTTCTCCCTCTTTTCTTTAAAAGATAGAAAACAAAAGTACTCTAAAAGAGACGAGGCCTAGCTAGAAAGAAGCGCTATATCTAATTATCTCTCTTCTATATTACTTATTAATTTAAAGTAAGTATAACAAAAGTAAACTAAAAAATAGATAATTTTAAAAAAACCCCTTTTTTTGAAAAAGTTTCACTACTAGGTCGATAAGGTACGCTAAGACCTTATAAAAATTAAGACAGATATAAAATTGTCTGTTTTTGTTATATAAAGTTTATAGAGTAATAGAGGACATATAGAGCTCTCGTTTTCTGTTATCTAGAGTATACTAACATATGTTGTTATTAATAAATAGGTGAAAGAGTGCCTAAAAAGGGAAGAAATCAAGGAATTTTTTAAAAAGCTCGGATTATAAAAAAGTAGGCAAATTCAAGCTTAACTCGCAACTCACTGTATGTACACTTGTGGTACAGTACAACAGGCGAAAACGAAATATAATTATGGCAAGCCGTCACGACAACGTGACCTGTGAGGAAGATTGCAACATCTTTGAGATTGACGAGGAAGGCCGACACGACCTCGTACCTTGTGCAATCGAACACTTTCCGGATGGGGTCGGTAGCGAGACCATCAACACATTTTCATGTCCGCTAGCCATGCATTTTTGATGACACTAAACAGAGGAGTAAAAGATATAAAGCTGATGTCTAAGAAGCTTTCATAAAGCATCATCCCAACCTCTTCACTCCAAGCATCCATCTCAACCACTCTCTACCTCAAACAACTCTCCTCACCAAGAATTCATTCATCCTTTCAATCGCAAATACGATGTTCACCATCACCACCCTTTTCTTGGCTACCATCCTCGGAATGGCTATTGCTGCCCCAGTCAAGAGAGACGACGCTGTTGCCACCACCGAGACTGGTGCCTTCGAGGAAGAGAAGACCATCGTTGTAAGTAGAACAAACTTGTATCAACTTTAACGCAGGATACGTGCTAACAGCGATACAGATTGTCCGGGTTACGGGCGAGGAGTCTGAGTCGTAGATTTTGAGCCTCCGTGATATGGTTGAGATGTTTGGAGACGCTGTGTGAAGGATGAGGGGTTACTGGGTGCAGGTCTGTCAGAGATGGCCTGTACGAGGGATGACTATGCTGGACCATTCAAAGACACATTCAACAAAAGTGCCAATGCCTCATATATTTCACGTGAACTACTGAAGAAAGACCTCGAATCAGCGAGCTAGAACCGTCATGTAATGTTCAAGGAAAGTGATTGTATCAAAACTCATGGGAAATTTATCATGGTTTTCATTTCCTCCTGGGTACACTTATGTATTCGTTTATTGCTTTTCGTCACATATACGTATTTGAGGCTATTTTGAGAATTTCTGTATTTGCTGGCTAGCTTCCAGTATCTCACTCTGTACTCTCTTATATGCCTTCTTTTTGGGCTAATTAGGAGGCTCCCTGAGTATCTCACTAATATAAGGGTGAAAAGAGTGAGTACTATCGGCTATCGCACTCATTTAAGAGGCTAAAAAGTACTAACTAATCCTGGCGAGCGTATCGCGAAAGGGTACGAGGGTGGGGTTGAAAAGAGCTTAATACGACGTCAAAAGCGACAGGAAGTGGTGTTGATGGAATAGAGGTTACTCGGCACGAGAGGTGGCCTATATACCCCATATATATGCCTCCCCCTGTTTATTAAGCTGATTCCTCAATTCACTATAAACCCCTTCTAAATTTCAAGTCTGAAGTTTAGGAATAACTTATAAATCGCCGAGAAAATCAGCAATTCTCCCCAGTGGAGGCAAGTCCAAACTATATGCTAGACTTTATTCTAGTTTTTCGTATCGAATGGGTCCTTAAGCTTTCAATTCAACTTTGCACTTGGTCTAATAGGATGAAATGAGAATTTAACTGTTGTTGTTTTTTGGCCATTTTCGTATTTAAGTCCTTCCCATACCGAACAGTTGCTACACCTCCTCGTATGAATTATCTTCCTTATGCATTATCTTCCAGTGAAGTGTTTATGCTGTCTCATAAATAGGGCAGCATTTTCTACAAATTGATACCCACTAACCCGCTTCCCAATTCGCTTCCTCAAAATAGCGATACTGTTTCCTCAAGAATTTTGGCATGCTAATTAAGAAGTCACTCCTCAAAATAAAGCAACACAACCCTTCAAGGTCATGGTTACTTTCAACCCAAGTATTTTCAAATCAGCGATTTTCTCTTTGCCATCCTCTCGAACATAATTTCGTGTGACTTTGGCGCAATGCTGAGAATGCTCCGCATCAGCGGTCTTCGAATCGATGAGCGGCAAGCGTTGTTCCATCGCCATCGCCAGTTTCCACCAAGTATAAAGACCATTCTCATCGTGATATTGCCATGTGGTATAAATGTGGCTATAAAAGCCCCTCCTCAAATCCAACATTTCCGTCTCATTCAAAGGCTGTCTGAGAAATGGATCCGCGAACCAGCTTAGATCGCTGAATACATCGTAGTCTTGTTGGGCGTCGATAAAGTAGCAGGCGTCTGGCACCCATGCGCTGAGCATAGGTTCGTAGTGGCAGCCATTCTTGATCGCCTCTTCCGGTGTTCTTCCACAGAAAGTATGGTCTGGCACTTCGGGTCGGAAAAGAATTGCAGAGAGTTGATGCATATGAGAGAGAAATAAAAGGAGGATGAGTGCGAAGAACGCAGTTGTCATTGCAACAAGCCCAAGTAAATATTTTGTTTTCGTAGAAATTCGCCGTGGAGGATTCAGGCTGTCTTTGAGATCGAGCTCGGCGAACTCGTCGGGGAGTAGGGGATGCTGAGATTCTTCATCTTTCTTTGACGCCATTTCTGCCTCCAACAAGAACAGTGAAGTGAGAATAAGACAGTTGAACGAGTGCAAGAGGTTGTTTGTTGAAATTTACTTAGCAGTGGAAAAATAGCAAGTCACAATCACTTCGGGATCAGAATCTTCTAGCTAGACACAAAAACAACAATACCGGGGGCCAGGGCAGGGGTAGTGTAGTCGTTACAAGTTGCTTTCTACTCAACAACTTGCCATGCTTAGCATGAATGCAGGTAGAGTGGGGGTGGAATGGTGGATCTCGCTTAGTTGACGTTGCATCAGGGGAGATGCCGAGGCGGGCGGCTCTCGATACCTCTAGTATTTTATGAGACAAGTCCACTTAGGTAATTGTTTGTAGTTGTTGGAACATGTTGGATATGGGATGGTTGAAGGGGGTTAAGTGTGTATTTTAAATCCTCTGCAAGACGCAGCCTAACACCCTTGTTGGTTTCTACATAATCAAGATATCCCAAACCATGAATTTCCTAAACTTTGCAGAATTGGTGTCAGAATCAGTGGGTTTCATATATGCGCTTTCCCTCCAGCACTCCTCAAGACGCCCAAGTGACCCCCGAAATGCTCCTATCACTGCGTGTACATATGGAGGAAGATGGGCATGGCTCTGAGGAATGACCCGCCGTTGGTGGATGCGAGTAATGCTTATCGGCATGTAACGCATTGCTCTGCTAGTCTGGAGAAGATATTGCAGGCTGAGACTGTCCCTGAGGAGGTGGAATCTTTTGCGTGGCCTATGATGTATCATACATGTTCTGTACTTACGTTTGAATTGGGTGGGTCGGGCATGCTGTTAGCCCAAAATTTAGCGAGACTTGCATCGGAAGACAAAAGGGATATATATACCTGATGAGGAATATTTAAAAGAGCATCTTGGACTCGAGATACACCATTTTCTACTTGGTAATTGCGCGATACCGCTCAAAACAATGGAATTCATTAAAAACTCCCAAATAACCAGTCACCCAGCAATGTCCTCATACTTCGTGTAAATCTTCTCTTTATAACAATATAGGCCGATCAATACTCAAAGTAGATCTCTAAGTATCTAGTGCATCTTTCTGGAATTTCCTCAAATTCGCAGCTTGTTTCTCAAACCAAGCTCTCTCCGCTTCAGCTTCTTCGCCCTTTTCAACATACTCTTCATACCATCCAGGGACGCAATAATCATAAAACTTCCACCCTTCCGGCTCTCTCCCAGCTATTCCATCGGCATGCTCCGTCTGACCTTCAGTCCTCTCGCCTTTCGGGAACTGTAAAGGTTCAACATGCGCTAAGCCATCCAGCTTTTCTCGCACCAAAGCCCAGAAGGCATGAGGATCATAGTACACAATCGAATTCGTGTATTCATACTTCAAAATACAACTCTTCACAATACCGACGTGTATGATGTATTGTCCTAGTCCACTCCCCATCGGGAACAGTTGTTCGACTTTGAAGAACGAGTGTTGTAAAACAGATGGGGGTTCGCCATCTCCTATCTCAACGCCAGTAACATCAAGCGGTAGGGACCAAGTATAGGAATCTCCGATCCTTCTCCGACCCATTAGATTCAGGGAATGTATGTGTTTATCGCCGGCAGGGGCTGCTTTCTCCCATTTCCATCCGCGATGCTCGTAATTTCTCTCCCCGTCAAGACCGTGATTAACATCATCCTCGCCGTTGATTCCATAAGTCTTCCTTTTGATGAAATTCAAGTCTGGGAACAGTGAGTACGCGAAGTTCCAAGAGATGATGTTCATGACAAGTGTTTGACGGAAGCCGATCAGCATTGCTTTCAAAGGTGTCCCTATGGTGTACAAAATCTGGATTCGGATCGGTTCCTCCTTGTTCGGGGCTTTCTTTACGTATGTCTTAACCTGTACTTAGGTTAGCATATAAGCCAAAGTGATTATTCTGTAGACGAAGTAAGAATTCCGAGTTTAACCCCGGTGATTACACTCATCCTCTGAGAACGTGTAGAAGAGTTCAGACCCATCATAGAGGTCTATACACACTCCTTACAAAGCAGGTAGACCCAGAGAAAAGTCCAAATCTCTTACCTGCGAAATATGCTTGACCCGTCTCGTAAACTCCACCAACCCCCCATACTCCTCCGTCCTCACATCCCCCAGCACATACCCCTCAACGTCAACCAAATACTCCCCGAGCCCATCAGAATCCCTCAAATCCTTCGAACCATTCAAATAAACATCAAGCCCCCCCTCCTCCCAAAACCCCCTATCAAAAAACTGCACCGCAAACCCCCCAGAGATAAGCGCCCCATACTTGCCCAACTGCGACCTCAACCCAATAGGATCCCCAACAAAACGGGTAAGCTTCCGATTAATATTCCACTGGCTCCGGAAAAGAGTCTCAAAAAACGGGGAAAGTTGCTTGGTGGTTAGGCGGAAAGCATAGATGTCTTTGGGGTCTAGGTAAGCACAAATACTATCAAAAATAGGATAACACTTGAAAATGTCTTCCCATCCCGACGAGCGCTTTGTTTTAGTTATCGGCATCGTTTCGTAGAGTTGGCATTTCGATGCTTGAATGTTGTCAGACGAAATGCGCCTTTTTGTTCGCCCCACCTTTCAAAACACCTGCATGCTGCAGTCAGCGAGGAGGTGGAAGCCTAAAGTGCCCACTGATCACGCCTACAAAATCCACTGGTTGCTGTAAGCAGAGGCGCACCACAGGCATACTTTTCATACCTTCTTTAAGGCCGTGCCCTTAATAAAGACACCACCTTTACGTGGCTTCCTTAGTACGAAGGACATATATAAATCTATAACCTATATAGCCCCTTATAACCCACGGGCGGTGCGGCGCTATTATAATGAAATATACGCTATAAGGTTAAGTCTATTAAGGTAAGCTACTAAGTAAGAGGTAAGCTTAAAAAAAGAGTAAGCTACTAATAGAGAGGTAAGTTTAAAACTAACGAGTAAGCTACTAAGGGAGAGGTAAGCTTAAAATAGAGGTAAGTTATTAAAGAAGAGGTAAGTTTAAAACTAATAGATAAGCTATTAAGAGAGAGGTAAGCTTAAAGAAAGGTAAGCTACTAAGAGGTAAGTTTAAAACTAACAGGTAAGTTACTAAGGAGAGGTAAGCTTAAAAAGAGGGTAAGCTACTAAGGGAGAGATAAGCTTAAAGAAGAGTAAGCTACTAAGAGAGAGGTAAGCTTAAAAAAGGAGTAAGCTACTAAAGAAGAGGTAAGCTTAAAAAAGAGGTAAGCTACTAAGGGAGAGGTAAGCTTAAAAAAGAGGTAAGCTATTAAGAGAGAGGTAAGCTTAAAAAGAGAGTAAGCTATTAAGAGAGAGGTAAGCTTAAAAAGAGAGTAAGCTACTAAGAGAGAGGTAAGCTTAAAAAGAGAGTAAGCTATAAAGGGAAGTAGGTTATAAGTAGAGTATTTATATATATAAACTACTTAACTACTTAGAAATTATAAGTATAAAGTTTAAGTAAAATAAAGTATTAATACTATAGTTATATAGTATAGTACTAAGAGAGGTAATAGCTAACCTATGTTTATAGTGCTTATATTATACTATTATACTATTACTAGCCGCCTATTTTAATAATCTTAGTAGTACTAGAAATAGGTCTCTCTATTTTTAAGTTAGCTATTATTACTCTAATACTAGTAAAAAGAAGAAGCTTATAATCTTACTAAAGTTAGTCTCTCTTAGCTCTATTTACTTATTACTTAAACCTTCTTAGAATATTATATTTTCGTTTAATAATACTAACGCTAATAATATGCTTATAAGAGCTCTAATAGCTTTAGAAGAATCTTTAGACTCGACTATTAATTAATTTAGTATATAACTTCTTAATTTAAAGACTTCTAACTTACTAGTAAGCTCTAGCTCTAGCTCTAGCTCTAGCTCTAGCTTTAGCTATAGATCTCTTTTAAGGCCTAGTATCTTTATAATCTTCTTCTTCTAGCTAACTATAATATGAAATTTTATAGCCTCTAATAAGATTAGTACTCTTAAAATAACCTTCTTTTTAGGCGATCTCTTAAATATCTTAGTAATTATATTATTACTTCTTACCTTTTCTAGCTACCTATCTATATACTTAGCCTAAATTAGAGCTTAATCCTTCTACTTTTATAAACGTACTAGCTCTTTAGTAATAAGTTTAGATTTAGTATTTTTAAAAGCTAGTCTTATAATCTTATCTAAGATCTGATTTAGATTTTTATTAAAGTTATAATTATAGAAACCTATATCTTAGAGTAGATCTTACTAGATATTATTAGGAGTATAAACCTTATTAAGATAACTAGTTTTTTAGAAAAATCGAAAGATCTTACTCTTTTATTTTATAGAAAAGTTAATCGAAGTAATACTCTTCTATATTAGCTTTAAAAGAAGAATATTATTTAACTTCTTTTATTTATCTATTTATAATTCCTTTATAGTTAGAGCCCTAGCTTAGTTACTTATTAGTTAGTCCTATTATATAATAACCTATATATTATTAGTAATCTTATTTAGCTCCTCGTTCTCTTTCTTATCCCCTTTCTTATTCTCTTCCTTATCTCTACTCTTACCTTAGGCCTTCTTCTTTATAGGCTATTTATTACTCTTAAGATTCTACCTCTTCTTAACCTTTATATCTTTTAATAGAATAATAAATAAAAGATTACCTTTCTTATTCTTTTAATATAGTGTAATTTCTCTTAAGATATTAGTATACCTCTTTAGTCTATGTTCTAGAATTAATTTCGTTATATTATTAGTAGCTCTTAGTATAATATTTATAAATAGAAGGTAAAGATAGTATTATATAAAGTAGTTAATAGTAAATTAAAATAGTAAGAAAGATAGAATTATTAAAAAAGAGTATAGTTATAGAGTAATTATAAAAGTAAGACTATATACTATGACTAGAGACGAAGTAGTAGGTAATAGTATATTTAAAAGATATTAATAATATATGAATTATTATTAAATAGAGTTAAGACTAAAAAATAGCTATTATAAGTATATAAAACGTTACTTAGCTACTATTATATTAGGTGGTTAGGTAGTTATTAAGTTAAGTAAGAAGTAAGCTAGTCTTTCTCTAAGATACCTTCTTATGTCTTAGTATAATAACTCTTCTTTACTCTTAATATACTTAAATAATCTCTCTTTTATAAATTATAAGTAAACTCTTAAAGCTTATATTAGCTTTTAAATTATAAGTACGTATACTTTTAATAAATAAGTAAGCTTTTAATTTATAAGTAAGTATCTTACTTTTATATAGCTTACTTCCTACTTTTCTACTAAGCTTTAGTTACTCTAATAGTGGCTTACTTACTAATTAATAGCTTACTCTCTAGTTTACTTATCGATTAAGAGTATTAAGTAAGCTACTAGCTATAAAAAGAAAGAAAAAGTCTATATAGTAATAATACTACTATATTATAAGATTTATAATTTAATTATTTAAGAATTAAATTATTTAATACTAGTAGAGGAAAAAAGTTATACTTAAACTAGTAATAGAAAAAGCCTACTACCTAGTTCTTCTACTTATACTATAAACGTCTTTTAACTATCTCTTAAAGATAAAATATATACTACTATCTATTATAAACAAATAGAGAAGAAAAACTATTAATAATCCTATACTATCTATTATAAATGTCGGTATATATTTAAGAGTAAATAGCGATTCGGATTAGTATACGTGGGTACACGTGATTCTCGCTTAAGAGCTACTTAAGTAGGCATCGTAGCTAGCTTTACTCGGTATATACGAACGATAATATAACTCTTTTTATATTGCTTTTATAACTATAAGTTATATTAACACTGATTAGTAGACGTATAGATTAGATACTTAGTTACTTTATATATTTCTACTATAGATATACTTATATAAAAGTAAACTCGATATTACTAATCAGATACTCAGTTACTTCGTATATTTCTACTATAGGTATACTTATATAAAAGTAAACTTAATATCACTAGTAGACTCCTCTTCTCTAATTATAACTTCTTCTACTATTTAATAACTTCGATAATATACTATAAACGCTTCTTAATATAAGAAGCGCCGATTACTACCTCTAACCTTCTACCTCTCTCTAAGAGACCTCTTAATCGCCTACTATATATAAAATCGTTAGTACTAATACTTTTAATAATACTTTCGATTTAATACACTATAAACGCTTCTTAAGATAAGAAGCGCTAATTATAAATACTAACCTCCTACTAACCTCTTACTAACCTCTAAGAGACCTCCTAACCTCCTACCTCTCTCTAAGACAATTCAAATTATCTAAGATACTCGAAACCTAATAATAACTTTTTAATAATATCTACTACTTCGAATAATAATAATATAGCGGATATACTAATAGAGAAGACGTAGTATACTACTAAATAAGAGGAGAAGTACGCTAAAGAAGAGAATAAAGACCTCCTTCTTTAGAACGAATTTTAAGTAGACTTTAAAGAATAAGACTAAGATAACTTCGCTAAAGTCTACTAGTCTACTACTACTAAGTTATAACGAACACTTTATAGAAGAGGTATATAGGTTAAGATAGATAAATATAAGATACTTATATCTTAAGCACTATATAACACTGCTACTAAGGTTAACTAAACTAAGTAGTTAGACAAAGAAATATTAAAAGCTATAGTAGCTAAGAGAGCTAGTACTAAAGAATTCAAATCCTATTATAAATATATAGTAGAACACGCTAAAAGACAACAAAAGCTATAGTAATAACAACTATAATAACAACATTCAGCCTCCTTAGATACTACTAGTAATTACTTCGACAATCCTCTTACCGACTTTAGTCTATCCTATACCGCCTAAACCTAAGATAACAAAGATAATAGAATTAGGAATAAGGACTATATCGTAGTACTACTAGGCAGTTCTATAAAGTTTCAATCTATAGTTATAAAACTATACTCTTTCAAAACTCCTAAAACTTTTAGAATAGCACTAGCGGATAGAGAAGTTTCTAGGATAGTACTATCGAATAATCTAATACTATAATCTTATAAAAAAGAAGGAACTTTTAAGTAATAAGGTAGATAAGAAGTAGAGTAGAGTAGCTAAGATATTAAATAATAGACTCTCTCTTAATATCGACTTCGTTATTTAGAAATTTATTAAGACGCCGATATCCTAGAACCTCTTTTAGAACCGCTCTAGAGACACGGACATAGCTAACTCCGAACCCCTCCTCGATATTAACTTCGTTATTCACTCTCTCTCTAATATCGACTTCGTTATTTACTCTCTCTCTAATATCGACTTCAGATTCGTTAGAATACTAATATCCTAAAACCTCTTTTAGAACCGCCCTAGAGGCGCGGACATAGCTAACTCCGAAGGCTTCCGAGGCCTCTAAGTAACTTCGAATTCAAAGTGTTATTCTAAGAGTTAGATACTTTTATTACTCTTAAAGATATTAAAACCTTTATCCCTAGTTTAAGCGATAGTAATAAATTTAATATTCCTACTAAACGTCTAGAGTATAATCGGCGACAGGATTGTCCTAGTAGAGAACCACTAGTATAAAAGAGTATATACTTCGATCTAGATTAGAGTAGAATATAGAATAATATAGCTATAAAATAAAGCTTTCTTATTAGCTAAGGATAAAGAATAGAAGGCTCTGATTAGTTAGATTAGATAGGAGATTTTAATAATTTTTAGAGTACTAACTTCTATTGTTTTAAAGAAGTACTAGTGTTAGTATATATTTAAGAGTAAATAGCGATTTAGATTAGTATACGTAGGTACACGTGATTCTCGCTTAAGAGCTACTTAAGTAAGCATCGTAGCTAGCTTTACTCGGTATATATAAACGATAATATAACTCTTTTTACATCGCTTTTATAACTATAAGTTATACTAATAATAAACTTAAACTCCTTAGGTCTACTTAAATCCTTACTTTTAAGCTATAAGCTATTACTAATTATTAAAAGGCGCTAGCTCTCTTACTTTCTTTAGTAGAGGCTAATTCTTAGTTAGTTTAGAGCTCTCTTATTTACGTCTAGTATTACTACTACTATAATCCTATATATTCTTAGGAGTATTAGAATTAGTAGCCTCTTACTTATACTCTTTAGAATCTAGAACCTTATTACGATTATTATTACTATTATCTTCTATATTATCTTCTATATTAGAGTCTAAGCTAAGGTTATAATCCTTATCTTCTTTAGCGTTCTTATTAAGATCTTAAAAGCTAGCTTAGTACTCTTCTTTTAAATATAGATAGGTGGTCTTTCTTAGATCTTTTATTTTATTCTCTTTTTAATAGTAGATTAATAATTATTTAAGGATTTTAGTAAATTATATATTTAAAGCCTATTTTTATATCTTAACTATATAGTTTTATATATAGTTCTTTATTAGATTACTTATATTAAATTCTAAGATAGTAACTATATAATATACTTAAATATAATACTTTAACTAAAGGTTCTAGGTCTTAGCTCTAAAATATAAGTTAAGATAAGTTTTAGACTAATGAAAACAGATAATTATCTTCTAGTTAATAGCGTTCTTCTTAAAATGTATTAGAGGCTTATATAACTTATAATAGAACTAACTTAAACTATGTATAAGAGGGATAATATTATATAAAGCTTAAACTATAGTATTATCGATTAATAAGCTATAACCTTTCTCTTCTATAACTAGAAATATAAAGAATAAGCTAAAAATAACTTTATAAATCGCTCTTACTATTTCTAGTTTTAAGAAGTTTAAATAGTTCTTTAGAAAAAGTAATATACTAAATCTATATACTCTATTAGGTTAAGGCTTTAAAGGATCTACTAGTTTATATTTTTTCTTAGCCTTTAGATATTACTACTAAATAAAGCGTCTAGATAAGTAATTAGTATTAATAGTTCGATTAATACTAAGGTTATTAATATATATAAGCTTCTTATTCTAGAAGCCTCTTAGTAGGTGCCTCTTTTTAGCTTCTTTAAAAGTCTTCTTATAAGGCTAAATATAATAGTAGATTCTTTTTATCTCTATCTTTTAGTACTTTATTAAAGAGATAACTTAGGTTATTAGGAATATAATATAACGTTCTTAGCTATTATTAGATATAGTCTTAATTATTAATTCCTTACTAATAGGCTTAATCTTTTTAATTATATTAATTATCTAGCTAAGGTTATCTTTTAATAATATAATCTTAGAATATATAAGACTTTTAGTCTATTACTTTAAATTTATTATTAAGTCTAGATAATGTTCTCTATACTACTTCCTTAACTTTATAAACTCTATTATCTTCTTATCTTCTAGATTATAGAGCGTCTCTTTATATAAACGTTTTAATCTTTAGATAGTTAATATTATTAGTAGAGGTGTATCTAGAGGTATAATACTTATTAGAGGTATATTAATATCTACTATACTTCTAGGTTAGTAGAGAATATCTATAAGAGGATATAAAAGACGTAGTTTAGATAGAAGTGTTTTAGGGGTTTATAAATTAAGCTAGTTATCTAGGCGTTTTAAATAAGAATACTACCTAATAAAGTAAGAGAGGTCTATAATATAATAAAGAACTGTCTTTAAGGAGTTATCTATATAAGGTACTATCTTAATATATACTATTTAATCGACAGCGTAGAGCTTTTTAACTATATAAGAGCTAATAATAGAACTAATATATAAGATTAAGGTCTCTTTAAGAGTTATATATACTAACTAGCTAAGTAAAGACCTAGTAGTAAAATAAGCACTATAATTAAGAGAACTTATAGAGAGTATATACTCTAGTAGATTCGATTAATCGACGGTAGAAGGAGACTTAGTAATAGAATAAAGATATAAGATTAAGAGATATTTAAAGGTTTATAAACTCTTTAAAGGATCTACTAATTAATTAAGTAAAGGATTAGGTAGAGAGCTAGTAGTAGAGTAAGTACTTATAATTAAAGAAGCTAGAAGAAGAGAAATATATACTCTGTTTTTATTAAGATACTAGTAGTAGATTTAGAGTTTAGCTCTTATAAAGTAGAATCTTTAGTTAAAAGATAGTTTAATATATATATATATAAATAAGAAGGAATTACTTATAAGAATCTAAGTATAAAGATTAGGTTAGTAATTATAAAGAAGTATAGTATAAAGAAATTAGAGAATTATAAGAAATAATAATATATAAAGATAAGGTTAATAATATAGAACGTTTTAGTACCTTAGTAATAAGGGTTAGAGGCCTAATTATTAAGTAACTATCTTAAGAAATTTTTATTTTATTAACTATTAATATTAAAGGCTTTAAAATTAAGACTAAACTATACTTATAATTAAATTATTTAACTATATATATTCTATATATCTTAGTTTTCTTATAGTTCTAAACTCTACGTTCTCTAATTAACTAAAGTCTCTAACTAAATTATTATAAAGAGATAAGTACTAAAAAGTAAGTATTACTATTAATATTATAATAACGTTTTTATAAGTTAAGGTAGATAAACGAAGATTTAGTAGAAAATCCTATACTTAGTATATACTACTACTCTAGTATACTAGTACTTTAGTATTATTATATACGTATTATTATATACTTATTATTCTTAAGAGAACTATGCTTTTACTTTAGTCTTACTTACTAACTAATTGTTTTAAGGAGTTAGATAGATTATTACTAGAAATGTTTCTTTATTCTAGTTAATAAGTTAGTATTTTAATATAAGTATCTTAATTACTATAGGTATATAGTTATTATAATAGCTAATCTTATCTTCTTATATATAGGTAGAGATTGTCTAGATTTTATTAAGAGATATTATTATAGATAAGGAAAGTATTAAGAGTATAGCTTCTATCTCTATTTAAATGTTAATTAGTAAGTATTATAATAAGTAGTAAATTATATATTATATAATTATAGGTTTTAGAGATAGATAATTTATTTATAGAATAGCTTACTAGTACCTAGTTATTTATAGATATTATCTAATATCTACCTAGGTTAGTAAAAGTTATTACTTCTATTATTAAGATAAGAAATTACGTGTTTTTATTATATATTATAAAAATTACTAGTAGGTAATAGAGGATAGAAAGGTAAGCTATAAGTTAGTAAATAAGGTATATTTATTATCTATAGAGTAAGCTATTAATTAATAGATAAGCTGTTAAATTCTAAGTATACTATTATTAAACTAGCTCTCTCTTTTAAGCTATAACTAGGGTTATACTACGTAGACTTTTTAATACTAACACCTTCTAATACTAATACCTTCTAATACTAATACTAGTGCTATTAAACAGCCTTTATATAAGCCTATAGTTAGTATTCTTTACTCTTTTAAATATTATACTCTAATTTATACTTCTTATAATTTATTAATAATACTATACTAGGATATCTTCTTATTAGACAGAGAATAGTCCTAGACTAGTATCTAACTACTATAAATACTATATATTTAACAACAACCTCTCTATTACTACCTCTACCTCTTATACTACTTTAAAGCCTAACCTAGTCTATAATATTAAGATAATAGATCTCTTAACACTAGACGTTCTTATAGCTTACCTAGAGCTTCTTAATCTTATAATATTTATACTTCTAAATAATAACTAATAAATTATAGTTACTTATCTTATAATTTAGACTTAAATATAGGTATATCTAGTAGGATATTAGATTTAGAAGAGTATATAATAAGGAGGTTTATACTAGAATTCTTTCTAGAGTTTCTAGATAGTAATAGAGAATCTAGTACTTAGGTGTTTACTTAAAAATCCTTTTTAGATAATTAAATTAATATCTAGGCTTTTCTACTATTATAGCTATAACCCTTATTATATATAACTATAGTCTTAGTAATAATAATTCTCTTAAGAATATTATACTTAAAAAGTATAGAGCTAGTAGTATATCTACTTAGTTAAGATAGCTAAGTATTAAGTAGTACTTATAAAGTATTATATATCTATTTTACTAACCTTACTTACTTATATATAAGCTACTCCTTTTCTTTTATACTTCTTTATAAATACTAGTATATATTAATACTTTAAAGAATAATTATATCGTTTATAAATTAGATATAAAGTATATCTAAAGTTTAAGGTACTAAGATAACCTCTTTCTATACTAACTCGTATTACTAAATTCTCTAATTTAACTCTATTTTAAGAGTCTTTAGATTAAAGGTTTTTAATAAGATTCTCTTAGAGTATGTTTTATTAAGAGAGAGGTTATTAAGTAATACCTTAACTCTCTTAGCTTGCTTTTAAAGTACTAGTAGGCGCTTATAAAGACTTTAGAGTAGTTGCTTAGCTTTTTTAGTTCTTTTAGTATTATGTTAATTATAAATATTTCTCTACTCTTAAAGCTATATATAGTTACTTAGATTTAGAACTATATAAATTCTTTATTAATATAATACTAGGTCTATACCTTTATATACTCTACTTATAGGTTTCTCTTCTTACTCTACGCTTACTCTTTATATAACTATCTAATAACTAGTAATTCTACTTTAGTTACTATAATAATATTAGCTACTATCTTAGTAATAGTCTACTTTCTAGATAGATACTATATAATATAAGAATTATAAGTATAAGGTAGAGTTTTTAAGACTAGTATTAGAATCTCTACTATAGCTAGGTACTCGTCTTATTTATTCTAAAAGTTTTCTTTTATATTATTCTTATAGAGAAGTAGCTAGAAGAGCCTCTTATATAGCCTTACTTTCTAGGTATCTTAGGTTACTTTCTTCTTCTTTATAAACTATTATAATTATTACTCTATATAACTTCTAAGTACTACTAGGATATTACTATCTATTATAATTTTCCCTTTTAATAGTAAATACTAATAGGTTTTCTTAATTTTAATAGAATATTAAAGTTCCTTTTTAAGTATATACTTATACTTTATATTTAAATAATATCTAAGATATAGTAATTAGTATTTCTTATAATAGTCTATTTATAAATTAAGAATAGTTTCTTAGTTATAGGAGATTCTAGAGTTAGTTTTACTTATCTTTTAAGAAAAAGAGGTAATTATCTCTCTAGTAATATAATTTAATATAATAGAATAAGATAAGCCTTTCTACTCTAGTCTCTCTCTACTCTCTTTCTATTAGACATTCTAAGTCCCTTAGTATAGAAGGGGTCTTATAGTATTTAACATTCTAGAGTATATATATATTAGTATATTATATTTATTATAAATATAACTCTTTTATATATCTTAGAGTATCTCCTTTATATATATAGAGTAAATTTATAAGTAATATTATATTAAATAAATATATATACGTTTAATAGAAGTCTTAATAGGATATTCTAGAGTATATAACTTATAACCTTATACTTCTTACCCTAGTACTAATTAATAAGTCTAAGTATTATCTTATAGTAATAAACCGTATTTATAAGTCTAGTTTAGTCGAGTCTCTTAAACTATTTAGTAGTATTAGTAGAGCTTATAGCTTTAAAGTAATACCTATATCTATTAAACCTCTTACTCTTACCCTTTCCTTTTCTTACTAAGATAAATAGCTAGCTTTAATTAATAAGTAAATTACTAGTAAGGTTAAGACTATAAGATATCTTAACCTCCTTATTAAGTAGATTAGGTATAAAAAACCTTTTTTAAGGTTTACTTCTAATAAAATATTAGTTAGATCTAATCTCTTACTTATACTACTAGTTCTTATTATAGCTTTAAAAATATAGCTATTCTAACTCTATATTAGAATCATCTTTATAGAAGTAAGTAGAGTAGGTATTCTATAGAGATAAGGTTATAGTCTATATACTATAAGTATTAGAATAGGAAGTACTAGTAGTATTAGTATAATAAGAAGTATTCTTAGGAAGATAAGAGGCTTAAATTTTATAATTAAAAAGTATTTAGTAGTACTTAGTAGCTTTAATCTAGTTAAAATAAGTATACTCTTATGGTTTTTATAGGTTTAGAAGACGAATAAAGTATTTAAGTTAAATAAATTATATAAGACTATAAGACTATACTTATT
The DNA here is from genome assembly GCA_001414345.1 of Hymenoscyphus infarciens. Lineage (NCBI taxonomy): Eukaryota > Fungi > Ascomycota > Leotiomycetes > Helotiales > Helotiaceae > Hymenoscyphus > Hymenoscyphus infarciens. The sequence goes on from LLCB01000012.1 coordinate 129,056, forward strand.
TTAAAATCTTACTACTTATAATAATATAATAAAAGAACTTTAGAAGATTAAGATAAAAGGCGAGTTTAGAGTTACTAGGACTTATTAAATTATTAGTATAGATATTACTTATTTAAGAAAATATAGGTATATCTACTTAATAGAAAATAACTAGCTTTTATAATTAATATTAACTTAGACTAGTTATAGCTATAGTATATAATACTTATATAGATAGCTTCTCTTATTAATTTATTAGTTAAAAGTCTAAAATATATAAATTAAAAGCTTATAGTAAAGTATAATATAAAGTATATCCTTAGTAACCTTCTTATAGTATATAAAATTATATACTATCTTCTAACTTATAAATATTATTAAGCTAAGAAACGGAATTATAATATTCTAATTAGTATAGTAAGTAATACGATTTTAAAGGTTTATTCTTAGTTTCTTTATAGTAATATTATAGTATTAAGGAGTAAACTTGTTAGAATCTTAATTAATCTATATATTATAATCTTTATATATATTAAAGTTATTAGGTATTAAAAAGTCTTTAGTATCTCTTATATATATTTCGTCTTAGGATATTAACTACTTTTATAGAAGAAAAGCATTTTTAAAGCATTTATAAAGAGAGATATATTAGATTACTCTCTAAACCTAATCTTACTAGAAACTTATAATATAATAAGATATAGTAGAAAACTAATATAAGTTACTAGTAATATAGAGAGTAGAAGAAAAGCTTATAAGTTACTAGTAAAGAATTAATTTAAGATAGATAAGCTATTATAGTATAGATAAGCTATAAAAGTAATTATAAGCTAGCTATTCTAGGTAGGCTAATTAGTATCTAATCTTAATTAGTCTATATAATATAAAGTATCTCTCTTTAAATATATCTTATTAATCTCTATAACTAATATTCTATCTATATTATAAAATACTACCTTTCGCTTCTTATACCTCTTACTATTTAATAGAAATTCGGTTCTACTCTATTAACTAAATAATAGCTAGACTTATAGAAGAGGAGATTTAAGTAAAGTAGATAAAAGAGGATAAACTTAAGAGGTAGATTTAAGAGATAAAACGAGTAAAGAAGGAATATAAATAGAAGGAGAAGAAGAAGAAGAAGAAGAAAGCTTTTAAGATTTCTAAATAATTAATAAATAATACCTAGAATCCTCTAAGTACTCTAAACTAACCTAATATCTAATAAACCTCTCTTTAAGCTTTATAGTCTTTTTATATAGCTATAAACATACTAGAAAAGCGCCTTTCTTAATAGAAAGAGTCTTTTTTATTATACTTTATAAACTAGCCTAATAATTTATCAACTCTTTTAATCTAATATTCGCTTTATTAGCTAGCTTAACTCTTTTAGACTTCTTAATCTTATTTATTATACTTTATAAACTAGCTTAATAATTTATCGACCTCTCTAATCTAATATTCCCTATACTAGCTAGCTTAACTTCTTTAGGCTTTTTAATCTTACTCGTTATACTTCGTAAACTAGCTTAATAATTTATTAACCTCTTTAATCTAACATTTACTACGCTAACTAGCTTAACTTTTTTAGGCTTCTTAATCTTATTTATTATACTTTATAAACTAGCTTAATAATTTATTAACCCTCTTAATCTAATATTCGCTATACTAGCTAGCTTAACTTTTTTAGGCTTCTTAATCTTATTCGTTATACTTTGTAAGCTAGCCTAATATTGCTAACCTCTCTAGTCTAACCTAATATCTAATAAATTATACTAATAAACTTAGCCCCGGGATTCTAAATAGTCCTTTATCTAGCTACTTATAGCTACTTAAGAACTAGACCTATAATATATTAGTAAGTACTTAGTCTCTTTTTTTTAACTTTAAATAAAGTATTATTCTCTAATATTTAATAGTATATATAGCTTTTTAACTTTAGACTCTCTATAATAATATATATATTTATAATAAAGGTAGTATTTATAATAGAGGTAGTATTTATAATAAGGCTAGTATTTATAATAGAGGCAGGGTTTATAATAAGAGCGGTATTATTCGTAATAAGAGGTAAAATAAGAAGACTATTATATAATAGTCTTATTGTTTTTCTCTATATTATAAATAATACTACCTTTATTATAAACACTACCTCTATTATAAATACTCTCTTAAGATATATTTCTATTAGTTAGGGTTAGTCTTAGGTTTTACCTAATATGAATTTAGTATAGATAGAGTTAGAGTTTAGAAGACTATCTCTCTTCTTCTTCTATTCTAAAAACCTATAAAGACCTATCTCTTATATAGTTCTAACTATAATATAGGCTCTACTTAAGTTAGAAGAATAAAAGAGACATATTAAGTAAGAATAAGATAAAAGGAGGTATAGAATAGCTTCTAGGCTTATTATATAGTATTTGTTTTACTAGCTTAGCTTTAATAACTCTAAGTATAATAGAGATCTTAGCTTATTAATTAGAGTAATAAAAAGTATTTAAGATAAAGAGGATATATAGTATAGCTTAAATAGACTAAAAATCGAACTCTAATATATCTTACTTCTCTTCTTTCTCTTTTCCTCTCTTTATAATCTTATAATTATCCTCTAGTTCTTTAAAATATACTAGAATATATAGATAAGCTACTAAAAGTTATAAGTAAGCTATTAAAAGCTATAAATAACTTTAGAAGTCTAAGTAAGCTCTAGTTATTAAGTAAGCAGCTTAGGGTTAGCTATTCTCTAATATCTTAGAGTAGGCTCTTATAGTATGCTTTTAGAGTAAGCTATTCTCTAATAGGTAAGCTATCTTCTAATAGGTAAGCTATTCTTTAATAGGTAAGCTCTTATAGTAGGCTTTTAGAGTAAGCTACCCTCTAATAGATAAGCTATTCTTTAATAGATAAGCTCTCTAAATAGGCTTATAGAGTAAGCTCTTCTCTAACGTAGACGTTTTAAAAAGAATTAAATATATAACTCTAGTTACTAGTACTATAAATGGTATAATATACTAGAAAATATTATTAAATATATATATAAACCCTATTCTAATCTAAAGTCTTCTATTCTAAGCCTAGCTAAATCTAAATCCTAATTTAGAGCTCTAAATCCTAGCCTAACCTAGTTAAATCTAAATCCTAATTTAGAGCTCTAAATCCTAGCTTAACTTAGCTAAATCTAATCTTAATTTAGAGCTTTAAATCCTAGCCTAACCTAGCTAAATCTAAATCCTAATTTAGAGCTCTAAATTCTAGTTAAGTCCTAGGTTATATAAATTACTTAATTAACTTAATAACGTTTTTACTCTAAACGTGATAAAGATAGAGTAGCTTATTACTTCTTTATAAATATCTTATAATAAACACTAAGATAATTAAAAAGATAATAAACTATAGTAGCGCGGTTCTCTCTAATAGCCTTATCTATACTAATCTTATATCTATAATATTAGCCGGTTACTTTAGAATTATATTTAAGGTTTGAATTATAATTATCTTAGAAGGTAGGAATTAAAGAAGTATTATAGGATATAGAAGAGGTATATAGAGGTAGCTAATAAGATGGTTTAAGCTAATAGTAGATATATTAAGTAAGTAATCGCTTATCTAGTTACTAATTAGAAAGTAGAATATATTACTTAGTAAATAGAAGATATATAATATTCTACCTTATATAGTAACTAATACTACTTTATATTCTGTTCTAGAAGAGTAGAAGCTCTAGTAGTAAAACCTTCTTTATTAGAGTTAATATATTATAATTAAGGAAGTATAAAGATAGTACTATTCTAAAGTTTAACTCCTCTATTTTAGGTAATATTATCTTCTTATTTATTATACTTAATATAATCTATCTAGAGATCTTTAATAATAGGCTAGATCTAGTCTAAAAGAATTATAACTATTAAGTTAACCTTAGAAGTAAGCTAATAGAAGGGGGATCTTAGTAGTATATAGGTATAGTCTAGTATTATATAGTATTATACTACTATATAATAGCAGGCTCTTAATATCGTTAGTTTTATAAAAATATACTATAAGATAAGGATTAAGATAGAGATTATAATTAGAATTAAGCTTATAATAGAAGTTTTATAGTTCTTAAAGAGGTTAAGAGGCTTAAGAGCTTTAAGATATATTATCTAGGTCTCTATTATAACTTAAAAAAGCTTAAGATATAATTTAAGTAATAGTAATAAAGAAGAGTAAGTTATATAAGGTACTTAGTAATATAGTTAAACCTAAACTAGTAAGTTTCCTTAGCTTATATCTATCTTTCTTATAGCTTATCTATTAAGCTTACTTTATTCTAGGTAAAGTAGAGTTAATTTAGAAGGCTCTATTATAGACTATTATACTAAGTAATTTAAACCCCTCTTCTTTAGTACTCTCTCTATACTATACTAAATATCTATATACTCTATATTTAGTTCTAGAGGTAGAGGAAAGTAACTGTTCTATAGTTAACTAACTAATTAAAACCTACTATATAGCTAAGAAAGACCTCTTAGATAATTATATATAGACCTCTAAATAAGTAGCTATACTCTAGGAGTATACTAAGTTTATAGAGTAGACAAAGGTAGAGAGGGAATTTATATTTTCTCTCTTAAATTAATATAGCTTACTTGCTTTTTAGTAGCTTACTTATAAGTTCTTATAGCTTACTTATACTTTTAGTAGCTTACTTATAAGTTCTTATAGCTTATCTATACTTTTAGTAGCTTACTTATACTTTTAGTAGCTAACTTTAGTATAGCTACTAGCTACTTAATAGACTTACTTATAAATAAACAAGTACTAGGTAAACCTTTCTAAGTTTAATTAAAGCTGCTTATAGGGTATAGTAGACTAATAACTTATAGTAAAAGGTAGAGGGGTTACTTAGTAAACTAATAAAAGTATAAGTAAGTTATACTTTTAGCTATTTTTATAAATAAGGCCTAATATAATAGAATCTAATTATCTTATTATAATATATCTATTATAAGCCTAGCCTAAGTACTAAGAGATACTATAATAGAACTACTTATCTTAAAAGACGTTATACTAAAATTACTTATTTAGTAACTTATTAAAGATCTATTAAAAGTTACTCTAGTATACGTTTATTATAAAGTAGAGTTATAGTATATACTAATAGGCTTATAGATCTTAATACTATATTAAATCCTTTAAAGTTAATTTAATATTAATATATATCTTATACTTCTAATATTACTAAATATACTAATTTAATGATTTTAAAGAGAGTAGTAGCATAGTATTTAGAGAGAGAATAGGAATTAGAATTCTAGTATATTATAGATTTAGTAGTAGATAAGAAGGCTCTAGTTTCCTTATATAAAAAGTCCTTTTAGATTAATAGTATTATCTAAGTAGAAATAGCTTACTAACTATAATACTATCTTTTATCTAGGATTTAGTAGAAAATCGTTTCTTATATATAGTAATATAACCTACTCTATAAAGGAAAGAAGAAGTATCTTAAAAAGATAGAAAGGCTTTATAAGTTATTATAAATTAGCTAAAGTATATTTTTAAGCCTTAATTACGATTTTATTCTTCTTTATTAAAATAAAGTTAATAACTTTATTTAAGTAAAGGGGTAGGCTTTAATATAAGAGTAGGTCTTAGTATAAGTAGAGAGTAAGGTTATATAAGAACTCTTTATAGATAGGTAGCTAGACCTAGTATAGAATAGGGATATAAGTCGACTAGCTACTAGTTTACTTACTCTAGGTTCTACTACTCCTCTACTACTTTTAACTAAAGCACCTCTTCTAGATAAGAGATCTCTAGTACTAATACCTATTCTATCTCTAATTAAAAGATTCCTATCTCTAGATAAGAGGTCTCTAGTACTAGTACTAGTACTTAGTCTTACTCTAATTAAGAGAAGCCTAGTACTAATACCTAGTCCTTCTCTAGTTATAAGATCCCTATCTCTAGATAAGAGGTTTTTAGTACTACTAAGCTATTTAGTTCTTTTACTAAGTAAGCTACTTAGGCTATTACTACTAATACTAATAAATATATTAGATAACGTCTAGAATTCTACTTAGAGTTTATTTTATAATCTTTTATAGTAATATTTTAATAATCTTAAAATTCTAATTTCTATAACTAATAAGTTTAATTTTTTTTTAGTATTTATATAAGGTAACTATTCTTATAACTATAGTAACTATTCTTATAATAGATATATATATTAAAGTGTTTTTTTAAAATTAAAAATTATTAATATATTTAACTAGCCTTTTTATAAATTTGTTACTTATAAATATATTACTTATAAATATATTATTTAACTTACTTATAGATTTAGCTAGCTTACTTATAACTTTATTACTCGTCTATTAAACTAAATTAAATTAATTTAAAATATTTTATTAATTTATTTATTTATTAAATTCTACTAGTCTATTTAGCTTATTACTTATAAACTTATAACTTACTTAATAATATTTAGAAAAAGAGATACTTATTATTAAATAATATAGATTTCTAGAGATTTAAGTCTTTATAAGTATTTAGAAATCTAAGTTTTAGAGAAGTAGGTTTTAGGTTTCTAGAGATTTAATAAGTAAGCTAGTATAATTATAAGTAAGCTAGTAGAATCGGTTAAGTAAGCTAATAATATATTAAGTAAGCTAGTAAATAAATCAAGTAAGCTAGTATATTTATAAAGTAAGCTAGTAAAATCTATAGAGTAAGCTATTATTATTTAAGTAAGCTAATAATGTTTTAAGTAAGCTAGTAAATAAATTAAGTAAGCTAGTATATTTATAAAGTAAGCTAGTAAAATCTATAAAGTAAGCTATTATTATTTATATAAGCTAATAATGTTTTAAGTAAGCTAGTAAATAAATCGAGTAAGCTAGTATATTTATAAAGTAAGCTAGTAAAATCTATAGAGTAAGCTATTATTATTTACGTAAGCTAGTAATATATAGAGTAAGCTTATATTATTACTACGTAAGCTAGTATAAGTAATAAGTAAGCTAGAACTAGCTAAGTAAGCTACAAAGTTTATAGGCTTATAAGTATACTAGTATAATTAGTTATTAGCTGATTTTATTTATTAATTCTAGCTACTCTTAATATGTCTAGAAAACTAAATATTTAGTAGGTTTATATATAGCCTATTAAAGATCTTTTACTATACTATTTTAAGTTTAAGATATATATTCTTTTCCTTATATTACTATAGAATTAAATTACTTATTAACCTCTTAATATCTATATAAAGTATTATATCTTTAGATACTATTATACTCTTTATTTCTTAGACTAGAGATAACCTCTTTCTAGCTATATCTATTATAATATTAAAACTCTTTAATAGTTTTTAATAAATAGTACTTTATATTTTCTTAACTTAAACTCTCTTTCTTAAATATATATAAGAAGTAGGCCTAACTATAAGAGAATCTAGGTTTATTTCTTTATAAGGTAATAGTAATTCCTCTTTCTATATACGAATTCCTTTTCTTATATCTACTAATATAAGCTTTATAATAGACTTATTAGCTTAGTTTAAAAAAGTAAAGTTACTTAATTTAATATATATATTAAAGAGAGTAATACTAAGCCTAGTATCTTTAAGAATCTTATATATTCTTATCTCTTTATTAGTATATATAATAATAGCTTATATTCGAGTTCTAAGAGTAGATTAATTATTAAGGTAACTTATTATATCGATACTAATATATTTAAGTTCCTTTACTTATACTAAGGTTAATAAGGTATTTAATTTTTAGAGTAACTTATAATTCTTATATATATATTTATTAATTACCTTCTCTTCTTTAATCTTCTTCTTTTAGTCTCTTAATACTATATTTTATAAAACTCGACATCTAGTTATTAGTCTAAAAGTAGTAGTAGTAGTGCTTTAAATATATTAAGAAAGTACTTTTCTACTTTAAAAGTAAGCTAAACCTTTTCTTATTTAAATAATAAATTATAATTTAATACTTAAAATGTTAATCCTTAGCTTCTAATAAGTTCTAGGCTATCTTATTTCTTCTATATTCTAAGGCTCTTAAAGTACTAAGATATCTAAAGTTTCTCTGTCTTTTAGTAGTATTACTATATACTTTAATACTATAATAGCTTAATAGTAAACATAGGAACTTTAAAAGTACTATATATATATAAGAGAATATCTTATATATTAATTATATTATATATTATAAGGTCTTATAGCTACTAGTAGAATGCTTTAGATAGTTTAAGAATATGAAATTTTATATTAAAGTATATTACGTTATTAAGTAATCTTTTTACCTTATTACTAATAAATAAAAATAGCTCTATAGTATTATTTTACTATAGTTTAAGAAGTAAGAAAGAGTTTTAAGAAGCTTATTTACTTTAAATATTAAATAAGGTTATTTACTAGCTTATCTATAAGTCTATACCTTTTAGTAAAACTAGAATTTAACTAAGCCGAGTTAAATGTTAAATTTATAGCTAACTAATACTATAACCTACTCTAAGAACCTAGTTAGCTAATAAATTTATATACTCTAGCTAGTAGTATATAGGTATAAACTATTATATTATAACTAAGCTAGCTTATTTCCTATACTAAGACGTACTAAGAAATTATTAGTTTAAATAACCTTATTAAAGTATAAATAGCTTTCTTATATATTTAGTAAGAGGACGCGATTAATAGAAGAAGTAGTTCTTACTAGTTAGTACTTTAAAAACGCCTAGATACTTATAGAAAGCTAGTATACTCTGCCTAGGTAAATTAATTTATATTTAGACTATATAATTATAGTACCTCTTCTTTTAATCTATATAATCTATATAATACTATAAGAAGGACGTTATAGCTATAAAGTTAATACTTAATAAGAAAGTAGTTATATATTATATATTATAATACTAAGATAAGCTTTATATTAATTTAGGTTCTAATAATAGTTAGTATATAATTTTAGTAAGAAGGAAGAGACTTACTCTTAAAGAATTAACTCGTTAGTAGTATAGTATAAAAAAGCCGTTACTCTTATACTTTATTATATTTAAAATAAATAGACGTACTAATAGCTAACTCTTAAATAGACTACTACTACTACTACACCTTTATAATAAACTATAAAAAGTTATTAAATTAATAATATACTATTAACTCTATTTAAATATTAATAATCTATTAAACTAATAATAAGCTAGTAGAACTCTAAGTAAGCCTATAATAGAACGAGTAAGCTAGTAATATAGAGTATACTAATAAATTAATAAGAAAGCTAATAGTAAAAGCCTTTTATATAAGTTATATCTCTTTTAACTTATTATAAGTATTATTACTTTTTATAGCTATAGGTAATAGTAATATAGCTAGACCTAATTAAGATCTGTTATACGTTAGAATTATTAGTTATAAGGTATTTAATTCTTAACTTTATTAGGTTCTTCTTAGTAATATATAACGAAACCTATATATTCTTAAGAAAGTTTACTTAGTCTTAGGAGTATATTATATTATATATATATATATAGCTATATAATATTTAAAATCTATAAACGTACTTATAATAAACATATAATTGCTAATTAAATTAGCTCTAACTCGAGAGTTATAAGCTTTTCTTAGTTAGCGAAGTAATAGCTTACTTATTAATTTATAGCTTATTTATAATATATAAGCTAACTTATAAGAGGAGAGCTCACTTCTTACTTATAAGAGGCGAGCTTTCTCGTTACTTAAGCTTACTTATAGATTTAGTTATACTTTCTCCTCTTTTAGCCTCTACTTATTAAGAGTCTAGAAGCTATTATTTAAAAGGTTAATATTAATATATAACTTATTTTAGATGTTATAGAGTTAATAAGAGGGGTTAGATTACGATTATTCTACTAGGTTATAAGGTTGCTTATAGATAACCTAGAAGATATAGACAGGTAAGCTCTACTAGTTATAGGTAAGCCTGCTTATTCTTTATAGTAAATAAGTAAATAAAAGAATTATCTATAGAATTTAAAAGCTAGGCTATTAAGCTTACTTATAAGTAATTAGATTACTTAGAAGAATTATATTATTTATAGAAGATTAGCTTACTTATAGAAGAGTAGCTTATTAAAAGGTGTTTTACGTAAGAATAACAGCTAGATTTTTAATAATTTAGTACTAATACTTAGCTTTATATAATACTCTAAGCTACTAAAAGTACTATCCTAAGATATTAGAATTCTATATATATATACTTTTAATATAATAGTAATTAAAGATATATACTTTAGAAACCCTACCTTTTAAGGCCCTTCTTACTTATTTAGGAATAGCTTACCTTTAGAGGAGATAGCCTCTTCTTTAGATCTTAGTTATTATAAGTAATTATAGCCTTTAATAGATTACTTACTCTTTCTAAGTCTCTCTACTATAGTAACTTCATAGTTTAATTAAATATAGTATAAGAGCTCTCTTTTAAATTCTTAGTATTCTACTAAGTCTCTACTATCTTTAAATCTTAAGTCTATTATAGCTATTTTATATACTTTACTATTATATTATTCTTAGTCTATTATAGATATATAGTTATATTCTTATAATTAAATATAGTAGTACTCTCTATTAAATCCTTAGCCTACTATAACTACTTTACTATTACCTTATTATAATTAAATCTAACGTTTTATTAAATACTCTTTATTAGATCCTTAGTCTCTTACTACTAGTTTACTATTATTATTACTATTATATTATAATTAAATATAGCGTTCTATTAAATACTCTTTACTAGATCCTTAGTCTCTTATTACTAGTTTATTATTACTATTATATTATAATTAAATATAGCGTTCTACTAAATATCTTCCTCTATTAGTTACTTTAAAGTAAATAAATAATATTAAGAAGTTATAGTCTTTTCTTATTTATATACTAACTCTTAACTCTTATTTTAAATAGTCTTTATATAATCTTAATAAGTCTTTACTATTAAGCTCTCTCTCTTTATTAACCTAACCTTTAGCTAAGCCCTTATTATTAAAATAAATAGATAACTCTAATAGATACTCTACTATTTATATCTAAACTTTAAATCTATATTTTAAGTAGTCTTTATAGTATCTTAATTATTTAAGACCTTTTATAAAGTATTTAGATCTTCTAAACCCCTCTCTTATATAAATCTTTTCTAATAATAATATAGAGTTATCTTATTTAATAAAGTCTACTAAGATAGAAGAGTATATACTTAATATACTTCTTAAGCTTAGAGCTTACTTTTTAATTATTAAAGAGAGGCTAGATATTATTAAAAGGAAGGCTAAAAACTACTAAGAAAGTAAGTAATTCCTTAATTATTATTTTATTCTTAATATAAGAACGACTTAGAGCTTTATTCTATATAAGTATTTATATAGTACTTAGTATAACTTAATTTATTAGTAGTAGGTAAATTAAATACTTCTTATAAATCTTACGTTTATAAATAATAAACTTATAAATTTTTATCTTTAAACTAGTTAAGAGAGACATAAGAGAGAGAACTACTTAGTCGAATTCTTAATCTATAATAGATAGAAGAACCTTTTACTATTCTTACCTAATAAGCTAGAGAATACTAATTAGGTATAATAGTAGAATAGAGTTAAGTATATACTTAAACCTTTCTTATACCTCTATAATATAAGTATTATTCTATATAAGAATCTACTTAAAAATATACTATATAGGCTTATTTATTATAAGAATGTTAATATTACAACTACTTAAAATATAGTATTTTATTATAACTAGACTTAACTTATACTTAGCTAGTATAAAATTAAGCTTAAGTTTTACCTTATACTTAAACTAGACGTAAGTATTAGTTTTAACTACTACGCTTTTACTTTAGTAGAGTTAGGTAGTATTAATACTAAACTATAAGAGCTATATATTAACCTTATTATAGACCTATTCTTTATATTCTATATTCTTAAAGGTAAAGGTAGATAGAGTCTTATATATATAATTATTTAAATAAGATAGAATTATTACTATATAATAGAAGCTCTAAGCTACTTTTTTTATAGCTAACTTAGCTCTCTAGATAGGTTTAAAGAAGGCGAGATTAATAAGCTTACTTAAGTTTATTCTATCTACTTTAATAAAATTACTATTAAAGTCTTTATATATTTCTATATTACTAGGATATATAAAGAAAAGCTTATTTAGGTATATTATATATAATCTATCTCCTTTTTCTATACGTTAGACTTAAGAGTACTTAAGAACTATATATATAAGGTCTATATTAATATTATAATATAAGGCTTAAAGGTTTTTCTCTCTAAGGTTTACGTATAAATTCTAAAGATTATAAAATTTAAGCTACTTATCTAGAAAGTAGCTACTAAGTATAAAGGTATAACTAAGAGGGATAAGGAGGAGAAAGAGAAGAGAGTTATTATTAATAAGGATCTTAGTAAGGCTATCTTTAGTATAGATCTATCTAAAGTTATTAATTAGTATCTAGATAAAGTTATTACTAATAAAGATTTAGAAAATTTAAGTAAGGCTACTAGAGTAAGAAATAAAGTAAATTATATAGCTTATACCGCTTCTTTTAATACCTCTAAACGTTCTTATCTAAGTAAATATAAGGCTAATATAATAAATAAAGGTATATTTAAGAGATATAAGAAGGATAAACTATAGAACTTAGTATTCTAGGGTTCTAAAAAAACTTATACTACTAGGGATATAATTGAATATAGCTTATATAAGCTTTATAAACTCTCTTTATAAAGAGTACTTATTTAATACCGATTTAGTAGGTAGTAGTAGTATTAAGTATAGAGTGTTTATTTATAGTAGAAAAGAGTTAGTAAACTTACTTTACTACTTCCTTTATAGCGTTTCCTACCTTTTATAATTTATAATAATAATAATAGAATAGTACTAGGTTTTATAATCTCTATAAGTATATTCTTAACCTATACTTAAAGTATATAAATATAAAATATTTAACTCTTAGATAATATAATATAAAAAGTGTTTTTTTAAAAAGGTTAAGAATATCGAGGCTAAGCTTATTTAAACTTTAGAAGATAGGCTACTAATAGATAGATAAGCTGCTTTATACTAGGTAAGCGAGAGAGACTTAGTAGAGTAAGCTGCTATTTAATAAATAAGCTTCTTTTTAGTAGATAAGTAAGAGAGACTTAGTAGAGTAAGCTACTATTTAACGAATAAGCTCCTTTTTAGTAGATAAGCTACTAATAAGTAGTATTACTTAGGAACTCTAAAAGCTAGTTAGATAGTAATATTATATCTCTTTATCTATTATCTACTAGGAGGTATAGGAATTTATAACTATATTCTTAAAGTACTTATACTTCTATAATTATTTTAACTTCTTTAGAATAATAAATATATTAAAATCTTAATTATTTAAGTCTTTTAGAATAATAGAATTAATTTATTAAGTTTTAGATAAATAATAAAAGGAATAATAGAGAGTTAATTAACTATTCGCTAGTTATAAATTTCTATACTCTTTAGTAATCTACTAATAAGTAGCTAATAAAGTGAAAATATAGATACTAACTACTAAGTAGCTTACTTACTAATAAGTAGCTTATATACTCTCTTTACCTACGTTTTATTTACTAAAAATAAAACCTACTTTAATAATAATAATCTACTTTAATAATAATAACCTACTTTAATAATAATAACTTACTTTAATAATCTACTATCTTTTTATTAGACTATTATATCCTTAAAATGTTTTTTATATATAGTTATAATCCTAATTTATCGCCTATTATATAGTTCTTATAAGCCTAGAGACTTGCTTACGTTTAGTATTTATATAACTTTCTAAACCTTTTATCTATTTACTTATAAATACTACTTAGTTACTCCTTTTACTTACTCTATTAATAATATTATATTATTTATAAAAGGCGCTTACTACTATCTATATCTTATTATAAAACCTAAATATTTAATAAATCTTAGTAATTACGAAATTAGGCTCTTTAATAAAGAGAGGTTCTATAAATAGGTAATAACCTACGACGTCTTTATACTAAGGTTTCTATTAGATATAAGTATATAAATTAAATATAATATTAAGTATACTTTATAAGTAAATAAATAGAAGTTTAATATAAAGGAGGAATTTATATACTTTATTAGTAAGATCTTATAGAAAACTTATCTAGCTACTTCTAGTAGTAGTAGTAGTCTAGAATTACTACTAAAAGATAAGGATAATAAAGGCTCGATTTTATATAAATTCTAGGCCTACCTAGGAGTACTAATTAAGAGAGGAGGTAATAGAAGGAATAATATAAGTAATAAGTTTAAAGCGCTAAGATATTATAATAATTATACTAAATATTCTTACTATATAATTAATAAAAGCATTTAGTTAGGTTTCTAGGTTTTAAGTAAGCTATAAGATAGTAGATAAGCTACTTATTAACTAATAAGCTATTTATTAATAGATAAGCTACTTAGTAGGATATAGATCTAGTAATTAGTAGGAAGTTAAAATATTATTAGCTAGTTTCTCTTATAATAGGTTTACTTCTACTATTTATTAAGATATCTAAAGAAACGTATATATTATTAGTTATTACCTTATAATGTTCTAGAGACGTTATTAGAGCCTTATTAACTATATAATATTAGTAGTTATATAATTTTCCTAAGGTTAAGATATAACTTATAATTATTTAATCTTTCTTTCTTATATTATTCTATATCTATTATCCGTTAGTTACTAAGGACCTTAATCTAGTTAGTATAACTCTATTATACTTTATCTTATATATATATAATAAGTTTCTTAAATCTCTATCTCTATCTTCTTTTACTTATCTATAGATCTGTTATATTAAAGGCTAACTACTATCTTAACTTCTATAAACTACTATATTATACTATTAAAGGTAGCTAATAATAGTAAAGATAGTACTACTACTAGTATAGTTACGTTATTAACTTCTAAGAAGATATAGATATTAGCTATTATTACCTCCTTTATAAGTAATATTATAAATATAAGTTAGCCTTTAATCTTACTCTTAACCTAGTACTATAAGTTTTAACTCTTTAAGGCTATCTTATTATTAATTCTTATAAGCTAATTTATAACTTTAGGTTAACTTTAACTAGATTATACCTCTTATTAGCTAAAAATATACTAGAAACGCTTATATATAACTTATAACTTATTTACTAATCTGTTAAAGGCGAAGTATAAGGCTAACTATTACGTCTACTCTTATAGACTATTACTAAAGGTAGCTAATAATACTAAGAAAGCTGCTAGCTAATAAGAGGTGTAATTTAGTTAAAGTTAACCTAAAGTTATATATCTTTATTAGAGTTAAATATAGGATAGAAAGGCTTATACTTTATATATAATAAGTTAAAGGCTAATACTTTTACTAGTACTACCTTAATAAAGGTAAGAGAAATAGTAATAAAGAGGTTAAGGGTAGTAAGCTAAGTACTCTAAAGAAAACCCTTTATAATTTAAAGGGAACTATAACTCTACTTAAGATAATAGTTCTTATAATACTCTAAAGAAGGTTATAAGAAGAAGAGTACTACTATATCTTATAATATTAAGAGTATAAAGGCTAAACTAAAAGATAAGTCTATTAAGGTTAGATAATAAGAGAGATAAGCTAGTTACTTTAAAGAAGACACCTTATAAAAGAGAGACTGCTATACTTTATAAGACTAGTTCTTATAACGCTCCTAAGAAGGTTAAAGCTAAGCTAAAGAATAGAGTTAGTAAAGATAATAGTAATAAGAGTAATAGAGGTATATAAAAAGAGTAAAAAGGTAGAATAAGTAGATAAGTAGATAAGGCTATAGAGGAGGATTTACTAGTATAGAGGATATTAATACTACTACTAGTAGTAATAAAATGTGTTCTTTATTATATATTTATTTAAAATATACGTTTTATTTAAAATCTATAGTATAGCTTAATTAGGTAAGTGTTAATTAGAGAGTTTACTTATAATTTAAGACTCTATATATAATTAGAGCTTACCTATTAGAGGAGAGCTTATCTATTAACGGAGAACTTACTTATTAGAAGAGAGCTATTTATAGGTTTTAAGTACTAGGCTACGCTGACTAAAACCTACCTACTATATAGCCTTGATTAATTTAAGTTTAATATAAATATATAGTTCTCTCTAGCTTCTATAAAAGCCTAAAACCTTTATAGTAGTACTTTATTATAACTAGATACTATTAGTACCTTCTCTAACCGAGTATATAAATAGCTTAATACCTACTCTTCTTTTATCGATTTTATAAGCCTTAGCTTACCTAGTATACCTAGTACTCCTTCTTATACTTATAAATACTTTAATATCTACGCTGATTATATAAATATAAGTTTATTAGAATTTAAACTCTAATCTACTTAGTATAAAGGTATTACTCTAGGTATACTCTTTTATAAGCTTTTACTACTACTATAAGTTTATAAATAACTTATTACTTATACTAATCCTAGTTTACTTAAATCTACTCTAAAATCTCTTTTAAAATATTTAGTTACTATTAGTAGAGTACTATAAGCCTTCTTACTATTATCTTTCTCTTCTTAAATCTACTATTACTAAAACGATGTTAATATTATAATTATATAGTAGAAGGACTTAGAAACATATACCTAGAGTAGCTAGGTTTTAATAGATATTAGTTATTAATTTACTTATAATACTTTAATTAATTTCTTTACTTTATAATTATAGGCTCGTATCTTAGAATTATAGCTAAGTCTCTACGTAATTAACTAAGTACTCTACGTTCTACGCTTTAGTATTCTCTTATTTACTTTTGTTATAGTACTAATAAATAGAAGTATAGATAGATATAATAGTATTAGATTAATATATAGATATATAGGTATAGGATAGATAGATACTTAGATAGGTGGATTAGATAAATAGATAAATAGATAAAGATCTAAAATCTAGAGCTAAATTACTATAGGAATTTGTTCTAAACTACTACTATATTAATTCTATAATAATTAATTAATAAGTAAGCTATTAATTCGCTATTAATTATCTTATAATTATCTAAACTTATGCTAATAATATATTATATTAAGAAACCTAAGGTATAAACTAGTAAGCTTATCTACTAATTAACCCCTTACTTACTAATAAGAAGCTTAGCTACTAAATCGCTAACTAAATACTTATTCTATAAATAATAGCTTATCTATTAATTAATAACTTATCTACTAATAAGAAGCTTATCTTACTAGATATAAAGCTTATCTACTAGTATTTAACTTATTTATCTACTAATTATTATACCTTAAAAGTAACTTACCTACTAAGAAGTAGCTTACTTACTAAGAAGTTAAAGTAGTATATCTATTAAAAAGTAGCTTATATTTTAATCTATTAAACTCGAAGTACTAGAACTAAAATAGTATATTAAGAGAAAAGTTCTTTATTCTAGTCTTCTAAGTATACTAATCCTATATATATTAATCTTATTCTTTATATTAATAATATCTAGATTAATACTAAGTAACTTATATTAATAATATCTCTAATACTATCTATCTTATTTATAGTAAGAATTACTATATATATTTTCTTTTATCTTAAATCTTCTATAATAAAGATTTATTAATTCTATACTTAACTTATAGATCTTTAATCTAGAAGTATAGTATTCCTCTTTCTATAAAGTCTTAGCTAAAGATTTATAGTATTTTTATAAAGACGTATAACCTCTTTAGTCTATTACTACTATTTACTTATAGTAATTCTCTACTAATAGTAAGCCGATGTCTATAGCTTTCTTTACCTCTTAGCTACTTTATTAGTAGTCTTTTTCACGTCTAATTTATTAATTATACCTCTTATAAAGTAGATATATTAATCTATATAGCTTTTAAGATAGGCGAAGAAATTGCTTATAAGTAAACTAATAAGTATCTTATATATCTAAATATCCTCTCCTTTCTTATTTATAGTATTATAAGTATAAGAGAAAATAGTATTTAACTTAGAGAGAAGCTTTTAAGTAGCTTATATCTTAATTTCTACTAAGGTTTAAGAATATAAGAATAGGAATTAGCCTTACTATTATTAGTATTCTTAGAGCTTTTATAAAAGGTTAGAATTAAAGATTAGAATAAAGAATAAGAACTAACCTATTTAAGTAAGATATTCTTATTAAAAGAAGTAGCTAGTAAAGTAAGTCTATTAAGCTCTTTAGGTTCTAAAACGTGATTACTATACTCTAAGGATCTATTATATAAAGAAGAGTTACTTATAATAGGAGAAAGAGTACTAGTATTATAGCTAGTAAAAGAGGTATTATAATAAGTAAGTAAGAAAAGACTAGTTTTAGCTATTAGAGAAGAGCTATTATAATAAGCGGCTAAGAAAGGATTATTATAACTAGCTAAGAAAGAAGTATTATAAGTAAATAGGAGGTAGCTATTATAATAGAGGACTAAGAGAGGAGTATTCTAAGAGATATTTATTACTAGAGCTATTATAAATTATTAGAGAGCCTGTTTTATAGTTAATAGAATATATACTTTAGTTTAGTTAATTTAAGATACTTAATAATTATTATACTCTTATAGCTTAATATAATACTTCTTCTCTTTATACTATAATTAGAGAGCTTTCTTTAAAATATAGTAGTTTATATAAAGGTTAGAGACGATTATATTATTCTATAATTCTAGTCTTAATAGAGTATAAGTAAGGAAACGAAGTTTATCTATATAATCTTCGAAGTATTCTAGAATTCTAGGTACTTATAAGAATAAGTAAGGTAAAATGAAATTATTAGATTTTAACTTTAACTTATAGTTAGGTACTTTAAGTTAGGAACCTAACTTCTAGGAATTAAAGATATATATATAGAGGAAGCTATTATTAGTACTACTACTACTATTATAAGTTTATATAATTAGGAGCTAGGATATAGCTTTAAGTAGATATATAGAGTAGCAGGGTATTAGCGCTTTAGTAGAAAGTATATCTAGTAATAATAGGCTATATATAGCTAAAACGTTAATAATCTTAATCTTAGGATATTATAAGAAGTAATAGAAAGAAGACTTTAAGGAAATATTATATACTTTTAAGTATTCTTCTAAGATTATACTAGTATTAATATAGTTTAGCTTATAGCTATGTTCTTAGTACTTAGAGCCTTCTATAAGAAAGGTAAAAAGTATTTTAAGATAACTTAAATCTTATAGCCTCTTTATAACTTTTTCCTTCTTAGTAAACTCTACTACTCCTTAGTTAATTTTACTCTTAAGATTATAATCCTCTTCTTTTAATATAAGATATAATATAATTAATTATATTACTTAATCTAAGTAATTCTACTTTTAATAGATTCGACTACTCTATAAACTCTCTAGCTTAATTAATTTATATAAACTTACCTTTACTAATAATATATTTAAAAACTTTATAGTATAACCTAAACTTATTTCTTAGTCTAATTAACTCTAATTTTTACCTTTACTAATAGTATTATTATCTATATAATATTAAAGAAGGAGAGAAGAATACTAATAGTAGTTAACTAATTCTAGTACTATTATAATTTCCTAGTTCTTATATTCTCTCTACTAGCTAAAAATAAAGAAGCTTATTACTATAGAATTTATAAGGTTTCCTATATACTAGTAGGTCCTTTTAGTAATAGTTCTAAAGGAGTAGTTATAAATACTAAGAAGCTTAAGTATAGTATTTAAGAGTCTAAGAACTAGTATTAGGTTCTATATAATAGTATAAATAATAAAGACTTATAATTATTAGATAAAGTAGACTTTAGTATCTCTCTTAATAAGGCGATACTAGAAGGAATGTCTTTATTTACTATTATATAACGATAAAAGGTTAATTTTAGTCTATATTACTTTTAAGAGATCTAGGTATACTTAGTAGATATAAGTACTCTTACTAAAGAGGACTTTAGCTTTACTAAGGCTATGAAGAATACTAATAATAGAACGCCGGAGATTATATACCTATAGAATATATATAATTTATATATATAGAGCCTCGGTTTTAGTAACCTCGTATATAATACTATAATCTAAGAACGTTTAGAGATAAGAGTCTAGAATACTTTTAAGAATTAAAAGTCGTACTTATAGTAAGATACTGCTTATTTTAAGTAGTTAGCTAACTTAATTAGTCGTCCTCTTATATAGATAGTATAGATCGATTTTATTTCTAAAGTTCTAGACATTATAGCCTTAGTAGAATTAAAAGCTAAATATAAGAATAGCTTTAAGGAAAAGAATAATAATAAGAGCTATTATAATATTAAGCTTACTCTTTATACTATTAGCTATATAATAAGTCTTAAGTAAATCTAGATAATTAGATTATACTATAACTTTATAAAGAAAGGAATCGATATTTAATAATACTAGGATAAGTAGCGAGTTCTTTAATAGTAATAAGATATATAATAAGCTTTTTAAGAGTAATAGTATATTCTTAAGAGTACTCTTAGCTCTAAGATTAAAGTTAATTTTATTAAAGTACTAGCTTAGTTTAAACCGTAGTACCTAGAATCCTTAGATTATATCTTTAAAGTTTAATCTTAAATTTACTCTTAGAATTTAGATCCTACTCTTAAAATAAGTATATAATACTTAAATAATACTTAGCTTATAATATAAGAGGTATAAGAGAAGGAAGTATAAGCTAAGATAGTAAGAGTTTATAAACTTCTTCTATTTATCTTTAAAATTAATAATATTAACTTTAATAAATTCTTATAGAATAATAGCGACTTATATAATCTTAATCTCTTAGATCTATTATACTTTAATAATAATATATAGCTAACTACTACTACTAATACTTATAGGGTTTCTTTAGTATTTATATAATAGCTATATATATCTTAATCCTTAGATACTAGTATATCTTTAATAACTTAGCTAGTATCTTAGCTAGAAACACTACTATAAAGCCGAGGTAACTTTATTCTCTTAATATCTAAAAATGCTAATTAAGTTAGTTAAAGTTCTAATATTATATATAGCCTTATAAACTTTTTTAGTTTAAAGGCTATAGTTACTATAATATTATCTATTTAGTTACTAGCTAGTAGTAAGTCTCCTTTCTCGCCTATAATAGTATATATAGATCTAGAAACATAATATAGCTATAATTCTAATACTCTTTTTAATAGATATAACTCTTAATCCTCTTTCTTAAATAAACAAGTAATTAGTAATATAAGAAGTACGTTTTAGGTAAAACGGCTATATCTTTCTACTCTAGGAACTAAGGCTTTAAAATTCCTATTAGATAATATAGTATCTCTTAAAAAGCTCTATACTAAAAAGAAAAAAGTTATACTACTATAAATACTACTACCTATAACTAAAAAGTCTAAGGCTAAGAAAAGATAAATTTATTATCTTTTCTTAGTAGCTAAAGAGTAATAAAGCTTATAAATTACTATACTCTTTTTCTTTTATTACTATATAGGTTTTATAGATACTATAGTATACTAGGATTAATACTATATTTAGTTTATTATTTTTCCTTTTATTTATCTTTAGGTAGCTTTTTTATATTCGGTTTTTAGTTTAAGATATAGAGTTATATTAGTAGAGTTTTATACTTATAGGTTTTAATTAATATTTATATTACTTTTAAAGATTAAGAGCTAGAGTTTTTATATCTTAGAAATTATATATAATTTATTACTATATTATATTATACTAAGGTTTAATTTAAATAATTCTTTTAAGCTCTAGTCTACTTTTACTAATTTCTATTCTTTTTATCTTAGTAATAATATTATTATAAATAAAGTAGAAAAGTATAACTTTTTATACTATTTATTACTATAGCTTACTCTTAAATCTATAGTCTATGTCTACTTACTAAATTAAAAGGAGCTCTCTTTCTTTAATTTATATATAAGCCTTTAATTTAATATATATAAATTTAACTTACTTATAAATTAGCTGCTTACTTATTAAATTAGAGCTTACCTAGCTACGGTGTAAGAGCTTACTTAGAATAGGACTTAGAGTAGGTAAGCTCTATAGAATAGCTTACTCGTAGATATATAGCTTACTTAGAATAAGACTTAGAGTAGGTAAGCTTTATAAGATAGCTTACTCGTAGATATATAGCTTACTTAGAATAGAACTTAGAGTAGATAAGCTCTATAGAATAGCTTACTTATAGATATATAGCTTACTTAGTAATTAGAAGGTTACTTATAAGTTAAGAGATTACTCTATATTAGCTTACCTATGCTATATTAGCTTACTTATTAAATAGAAGCTTATCTAAGAGATAGAATAAGACTTTTAGTAAGTAAGCTTAGTAGAAGAGCTTATCTATATATTAGTAGCTTACTTCTTAATTTAGAGCTTATCTTACTAGGAGTTGCTTTTATTAGCTTCTACTACTACTTTTAATATAGAGTATAATATAGTTTATACTAGATTACTAAGTATATAGAAATAAATATATTCCTCGAGATTACTTATTTAATTCTAGCCTTTATTAGTATATAATAGGTTAAAAACCTCTTAGTTACTTATACTAAAATTTATTTAACTTATGTTTTAAGCTTAGTCTTATAGATAAGAAAAACATTTATTTAAAGAGAGCTTTTAGTAAACTTTATTATCTTATTAAACTTTTAAAAGTCCTAGTATTATTATTAGTTAGAGTATTTATAAGGCTTACTATAGTATAAAATTCGTCTAACTTAATTATTAAGTAACTTCTAGAATTCTTTAAGAATAAACAACGCTTTTCTTAATTAAAACTATTAGTTTTAAAATTATTAAACTATATAAGAAATAGTCTAGAAAAGAGAAGCTATATAAGGAGATAGAAAGAAGTAAATATAGTAGTATAGGTTACTATTTTAGGAAGGAGAGTACTTAATCTAGTATTAGTAGAAATTATAAAGAGATAGAGTAAGTTAGTTTTAGAGAGAATTATAAAGAAAGAGCTTAGAGGTAGAGAGAGAGATAATAAAATAAATAACTACTTATAAGTTATCTTTAGTAAAGAGAATAGTAAAACTAAAAGTAACAATTTAAGTAAGAACTTAGATAAAATTAGAGAAGAGAATAATATATAATAATAATAATAATATTAAAGTAATACTAGCTGTTTTAAAGGCTACTAAGTTTGTAATAGGCGAGTCTTAAAGCTAAAAGGTATAAAATAAATACTAAAGTCTTAGAATTTAAAACTCATATATAATAGTATAACTTATTAGCTTACTTTAAAGATAATATTAAAGTCTTAGAAATAAATAATAAAGTATAAGTTAAGGCTTCTATATAATAAGACTTATCTAAAAGCCTTATATTTAGAAGCTTCTAAGAGGTTAAAACTCTTAGAACTTAAAAGAAGTAACTCACTTTATACTAATAATACTATAGCCTTAGCTACTAAACTCTACTCTAAAGAAATAGCTTAGTAATTACTCTTATTATAAATAATAAGGAATATAAGTACTAAAGTTCTCTTATTAAAAGCTATTTAAGTAGTAAGAATAAGTTAGTATAAACCTTATAAGTATTCTACTCGTAGCTTAGCTAGTTAAGTATAGCTTACTCGTTACTTTCTAGCTTACTTCTCTACTCTTATACTATCTTAGCTTTATAATTAGACTCCTAGCTAGACTACTATACCGTAGTATAGCCTTCGCTAAATTAGGCCACTCTTTATATCTCCTAAGCTAATCTAACCTCTTCTTTTTTTATCTTATTAATTATAATAACATATATCTACTACTAGCCTACCTAGTAGCTCTCTCTCTACTCTAATTATTAATAAATATACTAAATAACTCTTTATAATATCTTTACTAGAAGATTTATAAGTTTTAATTTTTATATATATTACCTTTATAGCTCTAATCTCTAAATAGATTAGCTATACTTCTCTTACCTACGTAGAACGCCGATTCTCTTACTCTTTACTAGAAGCCTAATATAGAGTATATAAAAGATCTCTTTTCTACTAAATCTATAAATAACCTTACTCTCTAATAGTAATTTATTTAGCTAGTCTTAAAGGTTTCTATAAAGGCTACTAGTATTACTAGAAACTCTAAGGTTACTATAGACGTCTATAATTATACTAGTAATAGCTTTACTATAGATAGCTACTAAAAGTAGACTTTTTATAAGATTGATTTTATAAATAATATTAGATTAAGTCTTAAGATAATCTAAGTTTTATCTAAGAGTATTCTAGGTCTTAGTAAGGCTTTTCTTAAGGTTAATAAAGCTAAGTAGAAGTATATTATAAAATCAACTACTAAATAAGGACTTATTAAATATAAGTATAAGGTTAAAGAGAACTTATACGAGTATAACGCTAAAAAGACTAAATATCTTTATAACTAAGCTTATAAGGTATTTTCTTACCTATATTACTAGTTATAGATACTAATTCTCTTAGCTTATAATAATAATAAGAAAGAAAGCTAAGGAGTATAATAATAAGAGTACTAAGACTAATATATGTTTTCTTTTCTTTTCCTTTTTAAAATATATTACTCTAACTACTAGTAGGAAAATAACTTTAAACTTTAGAAGGAGATTAATAAGATAGAGGTAGTATTATTATCTAGTAGTATACTTAAGAGTCTCGAGCTATAAGTCCTATTTAGCTATCTAGTAGAGACTTTCTTCGAGTCTAATAAAGCTAATACTAAAAGTATAATAGTTAAGAGTAAAGAGGATTATTAGATAATAGTATAATATTACTAGTAGCTATAAGATTATATAGTATTTATAGAATCTTCTAAATATTTAATAATCTAAATTTATATTAAGAGTAGTTAATATAATATTAATATTAAGAATTAAAGAATATTTAATATTCTACTATCTTTCTAGTACTTGATTTTTAATTTACTTACGTATTTAGTATATAGCTTCTATTATTAAGGATTACTAGCTATTACTAGTATAGATCTTAGTCTACTTAGTAATTAATAGCTTATTTATAACGAATTTAGAGATTACTATTATTAATAGATCTTATCTTATTTAGCTAATAGCTTATAGATACTTAGTATTAATAGCTTACTAGGTAATTTAATAGCTTATCTCGAAATTTAGAGATTACCTAGTAATTACCTAGTATTTTAGAGATAATAGCTTACCTAGTAATTAATAGCTTATCTAGTATCTTAGAGATTACTACCTACTTAGCTATTAGATTAGTAGCTCGGCATTCTAATTATCTATAGGTTATAGAAGGCTATATAGGTTATAGATTTATATATGTCCTTCGTACTAAGGAAGCTACGTAAAGGTAGTGTCTTTATCAAGAGCACGGCCTTAAAGAAGGTATGAAAAGTATGCCTATAGTATAGAGGCGGTAAGTGATAATACTCTTTTTTCTACTAGAGTATAGAATCGTAGAGAGAAGAGGAGAGGCACGTTGTCGATTATACTACTAATCTACCTAGATAGAGTTATTATAAGGCCTGCGTATACTGTCTATATAGAGTCTATACAGAGTAACAGTCTATATAGGCTCTATATAGGTAATATATATTAGGAATATATTCTTATATATTAAATATATTAAATAAAGAAGGGAATAAGAACAAGTACTTTATTTATATTATTATTAATAGTACGCGAGAAGTCTTCCTAAAGTACTTCTCTATTACAACGATATATATACGTCTATAATATATCCTTAGGGTTCTCGGGCTATAGGTGGATCAGTAGCGGGTAAAACAATCTAGCCCCCCCCCCCTACGATTCCACACCCTAGTAGAAAAAAGGGTGTTACCACTTAGGGCCCGCTGCGTTATGCCAGAAAATCTCAAAGAGGAAGGTAACTGTGGTGAATTTTATCGTAAACACCCCGGCCACACTGGCATAATAGCTACCTTGTAACGGCGTTTAGAGCAGAAAGCTATAGCTTTTTGGCCAAAGACGTCTTTTTGTCAATCCCATTCTCCAACGTGTAATAAGTTCAGCGAGGCGTTTTGTTTCGTAAGCCCCTGAGCAGGTATAGTAAGTCAGTCAAAGATTTCACTACAAGAATAAGGATATAATCCAGAATTATATAGTTCAGCAACATCCTTTTCTTCGTACAAGTTACATCTATCAGCTCATGAACCCCAGCTATGCGCCAATTAGAAGAATTTCACCAGATGCAAAGAATCCGATTTATTCTTTCTGCTCGCTGTCTTTTTCTCTGATTCAATACCAGTGATGCCCTCGCTGCAAAATCGTACACCCATCAATGCAAAGCACCCAAAAAAAAGGTGTAGCCATCGCAAAAAAAAAAACGCCCGGCACATCGAACTCCCACGATGTATGCACCCAATGGTTAAGCACCCTTTCCTCTATCATGACTCCCTTCTCCGAGCCACTTTCTTAATTATCCGCCCTCGCCTTGGAGAATGCCGAAGCAACCCCTAAACCCATCCTAAATGTTCAAACAACCAGATGGAACCAGACAGCCATCCAAGCCTTCACTTCGCAGCTTCCGTCTGCTTGCTGGTGGGCACGCTAGGTGGTGCCATTTGCACACGCTTCGCCTCACGTTCAGCTGCCTCCCCTTCAGGAGCACGTTTCTTCTCCTTCTCTGCCTTTAACGCAGCCTCTTTTTGAGATTGCCGCCGTGCTTCTTTATCCTTTCGTTCGTTCTCCTTGCGGAGTGCTTTTGATTCAAATTCGTGCCAGTCGCCTTCCAATTTCGAGAGTCTAAAGTCAAAATGTCAATATAATACAGAGACGGCTATGGGATGAACACTCACTCAATAGCTTGTCTCGGTTTGGGCTCCTCCGCTGTGAAGTAAGGATGTTCGAGAACATCAGATGCGGAAGGCCTCTTTACAGGATCATACTGGAACATAGCTTCCAGCAGTTCGTATGCTGCAGGTGTGACACGCTCCCGATACTTCTCAGCAAAGATGTTTGGTCTCTTAGCGGATGGCCTCAAAAGCTCATACCATGCCATGTCTACCACTCCAGGCCAATCAGTCCTATTAGGTGTTCCGAGAATGGCATATATCTTTTCCAATTGGCTAATCTCGCCACCATCGCCTGGAAATATAGCATGGCGAGTAAAGATTTCAACAAGCACACAAGCAGCACTCCAAATATCAACGGCAGGGCCATACTGTGTTTCGCCCAGGAGAAGCTCTGGGGATCGATACCATATCGTAATGACTCGGTTCGTGTAATCAAGTTGTCTGCGCTTCGCATAGAAACGCGCGAGTCCAAAATCGGCAATCTTCAATACACCTTCGTTGCTAACAAGAATGTTTGCTGCCTTGATATCTCGATGAAGAACACCGCGACGATGCAGGTAGTCCAGGCCCTCGAACATTTGTTTTGCAAGATCTTTCTTGTGCGCTGGATCCAATTTGAAAGTAGGATGATTGAGAAGACCAGTAAGATCATGGGAAAGATACTCGAAGACCATGAAGCAATCGTTCTTTTCCACCATAACTTCTCGGAGATTGACGATGTTGTGATGCTTCAAAGACTGAAGCAACTTGATCTCTCGAACCGCAGTGACTGGAAATCCATCTCGTTCCCCTTCCATACGAATTTTCTTCAAAGCCACCATGTCTTTTGTATAAACATGTATACCTTTGAAGACTTTTCCATATGTTCCGGAGCCTACCACGGATTCGTTACCGGGTTTTCGGTAATAGACAGAATCGGATTTCTTGAAATCGTCTGTTAATTGTGGTCTCGGTTTTTGTCGTTTCATTATCTTCTTTACCTTTCGCGTCGTAGGTGGTGGTGGTTCGCGGAATTCTGGGCGCCTGGTATTTGCGGGCTCAGTTGGCACAGATCGTGCTGGTATTGGCGCAGACCTTGCTGGTGCTGGCGCAGGACGTGCTGGTGGTACTCGGGTACGTTCGGGGCTCAATTGGACATCTCTTCGCGCGGGGGCTGCCGTTAATTTCTGAGAAATCTCTAGTTTTGGCGTGGCTATATTGACTTTCGTTGAAGCTTTGAAGGCAAAGCTGAATTTCGAGGTTTGTTGGCTCAGGGGCCCAGTGGGGGTTGATTTATTTGGAGTGGACTTTTCTTCACTATCCTTCTTCTCAGAGCCCTTTTCTTCCACTTGCAGCTCCTTGGAAGGTCTAAAGAGATCCTCATTGTCCTCTTCATCTTCGGGTTGGGTATTTTGCCGAGGAGCAGTCTGAGAAGCCGCAGCCTGAGGTGGCCCCACGTTAGGTGGATTTTGTTGCTGTGGCGAGGCATGTTGGGGTGTGCCTGCCCCAGAGTTGTTGTTGTTCCCTCGACCCGCTCCGCCTGCGTTCCAATGGAGATTTTGAAAATGGCCACCACGGCCACCTCGAAAGTCACCTCTTCCTCCACGCATTCCATTATTAAAGTGGTTTCCTCGATACCCGCGCTGATTGCCGCGAAAGTTTTGCTGGAATGGTTGATTCATAGGCCCAGACGGTGCCATCTGTTGGTATGGGGGAGACTGGGAATTATTGTTGTAGAAAGGACCCTGCGACCCACCAGGACTATTATTGTAATTATTGCCCCCTTGTTGTTGTTGCTGCTGGAAGTTTTGAGGATTGTGGGGGTATTGACTGAATCGACTGTTAGCTATGTCAACATACATTTGGGAGGAAGACGTACGGTTGGGGTGAGTATTGTTGTCCTCCCCATCCACCTCTACCTCCGGAGTATGGCGACTGTGCTTGAGGTGAGCCATGATATGAGTTTGGCGTCATGTGATGTTGGGGGGACTGAGAATATTGTCTAGGATCCATGGGAGGGCCCTGGTTGAACTGAGGTTTCAGGGGAAATGCAGCTTGCATCTGTTGATGTGGGTTATAGCCCTGCTGTCCGCCATAGTAGCCTCTGTTGTTCATCTTATCCGATTTTCGTTTTACCTCCACACTGTTTGCACCCGAGGCAGTAGTGGGTGATTGCTTCGAGGGTTTTACCTCGATGCTATTTGCACCCGAAGCGGTGGAAATCCGTGGCCGGCTTGTATTTCTCTTTTCGGATCTGTATTCGCCTCGAAGTGGCCCTTCCTCTTCCCTTCTTGGTCTTGGGTCCTTCTCCCTGGGAGATCTGCCTCTGACCTTGAAGTCTTTATGTGGAACTGGTGAACGTGGTCGAGAACGGCTGGAAGGTTCGTAGCGATCGATATCCGGAGATCGGCGTCCAGTTTGAGGTGATGTGGCTCTCTTGCGCTCTTTATCCTTTGGTTTCTCGAAAGGAGACCTCTCACGCACCTTTGGGGGATAGTCTACAGGAGACCGGCCACGTCTCGAGTGTCGCGAAACAGACCGACGGCGAGTGAATTCTGGTCTTTCCGTCTTGTTGGGTCGTGGGCTTGGAGACCGTTTTCTTCGTTCGTATGTCCCGGATTCTCGATGGTATTTGTGCTTTCCTTCTGAACGACCGTCCAGAGGTCTCCGTTCGGTTGAGCGTTTCCGAGGGGGAAGTGGGGAGAGAGGCCGTCGTTTCTTCTCAGACCGCAACGACTCTCGTTCCAAATTCGGTGGACTACGGGATGCTTCCCTCCTGGATTTTTTGTGATGACTTCGAGCCGGCGAAGGGCTTCGAGTCTTGCGCCTCTTACTTGATGATGGCGACTGATAAGTTGTGGTGCGTTTTGGCTTGTCAGAGCCTCGCGTGTCAAGCAACTCTCTGCCTCTATTCCTTTCCCTCACCTCCTCCCCGATATCCCTCCTTGGTGATCGTGATGTTCTCCTCCTGCGCTCGTGGCTGCGTTCGCGCGGTCTGTCGTTATGGCGGGATATGGGCCTCGATTTGACAGGCGTATGGTCCCGCTCCTTGGAATCTTCGTGGCGACGTGATGGAGGTGATCGCGATCGTCGTTGATGTGCAACTCCTCGATCGACTCTGCCTCGTTCTCTGCGGTCGTCGCCGTGGCTCCAGCTGTCTTTCATTGCGACATACCGGGCTTGAGAACGTTGTGGGGGAGGTCGTGATTTGGCTGTGTCGCTGGCCGTGAGTTTTGAAGCTAAAATGTGCTTCTCGCCCATCTCGGTTAGGCTGGCCAGGATGCCCGTGACTCTCCGATTGGCATGAAATGAAGGAGAGAACGAAACGCGATATGAGAAGAAGATAGAGAAGAAGTAGGGATAGAGAAGAAGTAGGAACGAAGAGAGTAAGGCGGCGTCTGTTTCTCCAGCAGAACTCACTGTTTGTGGGAAGTTTGGTCGCGAGGTTGAAGTTGACGTTGGAGGGTTCAGGGTTTTTGGCGTGGTCTTTCCTCCGTTTCGCGGGTATGATTCCGTTGCGCGGCTTCCAAAAAGGCGACCAGGCGCGCGCTCCTGCGACCTCCTCCTCGCACCGAATATTACATATTGAAGTCACACGAGTATGCAAGTTATCTACGGAAAGCTCAGGCTATTCAGCCCCAGCAAAACAAAGTACCAGATCCCTCCTCTTTCAAGCCCTCAGTTTTGGGCCCCATTCGCGCTAGCATGCCATTCACGCTGCTTGATATATAATTTCACCAAAGAAAAAACAAGGAGCACTTGAAAACCTCAACCACCACCAAATCTTGTGCCACGACCTGCAAGCAAGGTAACACAGGCTTTGATATGTTTGAAATCCAGCCGGGAGGTCGAAGGGCGAAAAGAGGGCGATGATGTTCTCCCGTCCTTGTCAAGGTGATGATGGTGAGTCTCGATGATGGAGATATCTGCTGCCGCTGCCTTCTCCGATAGCATTCCCACTTCATGCGCAGCCCAGCACGATTGGAATTAGTGGTCAGCCCGGAGCTGCACATGAGTTGGAACTGGTGGTAACATGTCCTTGCTAGTCGTAAGGATGGGTGGTGCCTCGAAATGATCCACCTGCGAGCGAGTTCACAGCGCAACGTGAACGAAGGATGCATAACAACGGTATCGACGGAGGTCTATACCAAACAACGTCGATGTACGAGGATATGTATGCTGTACTAGTTGAACACCTTGAACACCAACTGTAAATCCATCAATTGAGAAGTGAACCGGGCTGTCCAGGGGAGGTCATAGATTGCTGCTACCCGCTACCCGTGTTCTGGTGTCATGAATGCGGTTGTGACGAAAATGCTCAGCCCACACCATTGCGTGGTTGATTTAGGAAATTCAAGCACTTCAAGAGTATGAGAATGGCACAAATCATACTTGGCCGTGGATGGCTGGATGGCTCGACGACATAGGAGCGTGATATCTTGTCAGTTCCATTTGACCCAACCTGGGAGGTTGCCTGCCCTCAAACATCAGCCCCCCCCCCCCTATGGCGGATCTGTTCGTATGCGGAAAATGGAAAGACTTGGTATGTTGCATATTGGACAGAATGTACACCCAGGCGCCTTCAACCATTGTCATGAAGAACAATTATTTGATGATCGGAAAGAGTGGACTGCGACGGAGCAAGAAGACCAAAGTCGTGCATGGTATCACGCCAAACTGGCCATGGGTTCTCCGCACCACACGAGTGAATTTCGGAACGTGAAAACCAGGCTATCCTCCTCAAACTGGTCCTCGCTCTATGACTTCCATTACAAGAATATGGGGGGAGTATCTGCGGATTGCGAAGGGCCGTTCACGGGCTTTTGATAAAGCGCCGACTTGATGGGCGGTACTGCGGGCGGTGATGACGATCATGGTGGTCACCATTTCTATCAATTGCGGGCGGGCTGCTGCCAGAAACGGTTGGAAGACTTGTGGGTAGATGCTGATTCTGGTGAGGTGGTAGAAGATGAGTACTCAATATGCGCTGCCGATGATCGCTGAGGGTAGCTAGGAGACATCGTGAGCTTTTGCTTTCTCGTGCCCTAGTTGGGGAGGATGGAGGTTTGTGTTGATTGCCCAGCGTAGGCCAGGCCGGCCATCGTGTGGTGTGCTGAGATGTTCGCTAGGTATTTCGGAAGTACTAGGCTTGATGTGCACAAGCGCCTCTTGGAGAGCACGTGATTTGGATAAGACTGAACATCCCTGCTCTCCACTTCTGGCAAAGAAGGCTGAAAGAAGATCTCAAGGCTCTGCCATATGTACCTAACATCTTGTGCTTGCGCCAACAGACAATTCCATACCAATAGACCATAATTCCAACTCCACTACCAACTGCCTCACTCGTGTCTCTACTCTCCAATAAAAACAGCTCCCTCCCAGAATGATACCCCGATAACCATTCTTACATATCAACACTTACTTGCATTCCCGAAATCCAAAAGCCCCTGTGGCCTTTACACATCTATTAGTCTCGCGCGAAGGAGCTTCCCACCACCACCACCACCACCTCACCGATAATTTTAGAGACTATTATAACTCTGCGATCTGGGGGAGGTTGGTGCCCTGCTTTTATAAGCTGTGATCCATTCTAGAATCAGGGCTGGGATAACTGATAACTGTTCGAATTATGGCAACTCCCCGGCAATCCATTGATAGTCTCTCCTCCCCCCTCCACTCGCCATTGCGAAATGAATACCCTTTCCCTAGGTACGGACACATGATATGCTTTCTACAAGTATCCCTTGCTGACGGGTTACGGGCCGGGCTCCAGTCATAGATATATGCCCAGAAGAGGATCAACGGCAAGCTCGATACATTCAATAGGAGGAGCATTAGATACAACTTCAAATTGGCATGGATTGAACGAATCGAGTCAAAATGGTAAGATGAAGTGGACTGGATGGTTTGGTTCTTCCAAAGCTGACATTTCCCAGCAATCTCCACGCTCCTCCAACCTCCCATTGTTCGAACCGGCCTAATTCCACACACTTCTGCTCCTGCATCCAGCACCCACAAGCCACCCACCTCGCGAGATATCCCACCTGTCACACTGACAAATATACCCAATATCGACCCATCCGAGTTCAGGTCATATTTATCGCAAGTTGGGGCCCTGTATGATGCGTTGCAGAGGGCCAAAGACAACGAGGAGGAAGGGGGAACTCAGCTTTTGAGGAAGGGAAATAAATTAGACGACTTTGCGGATTTACTGGATCCAAATCAGCGGTCTTCTGCTCGGCCGAATCTCTCAAAAAGGGCGTCTCTTGCTTCATTGGCATCATCCATCGAAAGCCCCATGCCACGGCGGAGGTCAAGTGGCGGGATAAGACGTCTAGCACATGCTCCTACGCCTTTATCCACAATTCCAAATGTATATTTTGAGGAAGACTTTCATCTAGAGAATCCTCGTACTTTTGATGTTGTTAGTGAACGCTCGGAGGTTGTAAAGCCTGCCCCTGGGACGCCAGACGAACGTAAAGGGCAAAATGGGAATGCTGTTGGACCGAGGAAGGCTCTTGCAACCAATGCGATTCTGCAGGAAAAATTGTCATGGTATATGGACACAATTGAAGTCCATCTCATCTCCTCCATTTCAACTGCATCTACCTCGTTTTTCGCTGCGTTAGGCTCACTCCGTGAACTGCACTCCGAGGCTGCCGATTCTGTGGACCGTATTAAGACTCTACGGAAGGAGCTGGCAGAGCTGGATCAAGAGATGGCCATCGGGGGTCTAGAAATTGTCAACAAGAAGCGCCGGATGGAGAACCTTAAACAACTAGGTGATGCAGTTCAACAACTAAAACGGATTGTGGATGGCGTAGCCAATTGTGAGATTTTAGTGGATAGTGGCGAGGTTGAAAAGGCCTTGGATGCCATTGACAGCTTGGAGATGCTCATTGCTGGAGAAACCGAAGTAGAAGGATCCGTAAAGGTCGATATACAACTCCGTGACCTCAGTGGAGCCACTGCATTACAAGGTGTTACGAATGACCTCGATACTTTGAGATTGCGTATTGGCAAGACTTTCGAAACGAGATTCCTCAACGCTCTGATTGGGGATTTGCGCCGTCATGTTACCTCTGTCGCTAACCCCGACATACTGAAGCGTTGGAGCAGTGCATCTCAGAGGTCCAGGGGTGCGCACAATCGGGAGCCTTCGGCGTATCCAACCTTCTTAACGTTAAGTGACGATTTCAGGGCTGAGCTCGCTTCAAATCTGAATGGTTTACATCGCGCCAAGTATACCTCACCAGCTACTTCTGCTTATCGAGAATCGGTATTGCGAGAAGTTCGTAATATTATTCGACGTCCACTTCCAGCGTCGAATGACGATGACGCTGATTCCATGATGTCAACGTCAACAATTGGGGCAGGAAGACAAAAGTCGCAAGCTGAAAAGTCTTCAATACTGGCACGCAATCTGAGAGCCTTGGACCCTGATGACGCTGAAGACCTTCTCATGAAAACTTATATTGGCGTTGGGGAGACTCTGAGGAGACTTGGTACTCAGGTCAAGATACTGTTAGATGTGACGAGCACGATAGGGGACTCGGACGGTCTAAGCGGGATGAGATCCCCACCAAGAAGCCCAAATATAGCAGCTCTCGACAGCCGGATGGCAGCGGCGCGGGCCAATGCAGGTCCAAATATCCAAGAAGAGATGCATATAGCCTTGGACATGTCGAATCTCTTGGGTCAAGCTGTTGACATCGCCCAAGACAAGATAGTAAAGGTTTTGAGAGTGAGATCTGAGCAGACTGTTCGTCTCCCTGTTGAGAGTTTCCTGAGATATTTCACTCTGAACCTACTCTTCGCTAATGAGTGCGAGGCGGTCTCAGGAAGGAGCGGCACAGCCTTGAAAAATGTCGTCAATGGTCACATAAAAGACTATGTGAATCAACTATGCGATTCTGAGCGGCAGTCCTTAGCTACCGGTATGGATGCTGATCCATGGGCAGCCAAGGATTTCACAGAATCCGATAATGAAGAATTAGCTCGTATACTATCCGCAAGCACAGAAGATGCAGAAGCTTGGAGTATCGGAAGTAAAATATGGCAACCACCCTCACAATCCTCAACGGGCTCATTATCAGTCCCACAACTTTCTCGAATCAATGGTACCTCTGGCACCTCAACTCCGAACAATGCATCCTCAAAAGCAACCACACGATCTGCAGTCATCGAAGGCGAATCCTTCATTCTCCCAGCTTCTGCATTCCTCTGTCTCCACGGCATATCATGCTTCCTCCTCCTAAACACCGGGATACCATCCATGACATCCGAAATCGCCACATCCATCCTCTCATACCTCACACTCTTCAACTCGCGCTGCACACAACTCATCCTAGGCGCCGGAGCAACACGATCCGCAGGCTTGAAAAATATCACAACCAAACATCTCGCATTAGCATCCCAAGCTTTATCATTCATCAGCACCCTCATCCCTCACATCCGAGAATTCGTCCGTCGACATGCCGGTTCCGGCGCCGCGGTCTCAAATCTCATGGGCGAATTCGATAAAGTCCGTCGTGCGTACTTGGAACATCAACAATCCATCTACGATAAATTAGTTGATATCATGGCCGGTCGCGCAACTTCCCATGCTAGATCTATGAAAACGATTGATTGGGAGAAGGAGGATAGGGGTGGTGTGAATGCGTATATGGAGACCCTAACCAAGGAGACTAGTACGCTGCATCGCGTGCTGAATAAACACCTGGCGCCTATGACGGTGAGGATGATTATGGATCCTGTTTTTAAGAGTTATAAGGATCAGTGGGGGAGAGCTTTTGAGGATGTTGTTTTGGGCAGCGCGGGGGCCCAGACGAGGTATGTGGTGATCTGACAAAAGTATAAGTTCGTCTCGCTAACCACGATGATAGGATGCTTCGCGATGCAGAATACTTCAAGACTAAAATCGGGGGCTTGGATGGTGCGGGTGATACTGCTGATTTCCTCATCAAACTCGTGAAGAATAAGACTGTTCCTAAAGCAAAGGAACCAGAAGCAACACCAGCGGCCCAACCAGAGAAAACCGAGACGATAAATGAGAAGAGTAATGGGGTTGAGAAACCTGAGACGAATGGGAAAGATACGAAGGAAAATGGGGCCAAAGAGGAGAAGATTGTGGAGGAAAAGGTATCATGAAGTAAATGTCATTAATAAGAAGGATCCGGTTCTTGGGATGTTGTAAAATATAGGTATTTTTTATCAATGTGTATTTTTGATGGGATGTTTTTTTTTTTTCTTTGCTCGCTGCGTTTGAGATCTGGTGTTTTGAGCTCCGCGACGTCTTTTCTCTTTTTTGTTTCCATTTTTACAAGGAGTGGTTTATCAAGGGCATTGATAGCTAGCCTAGCCTCTTAATTGGTACCTCTCGTCTTTCCAACTTTTCAGAATAAGCCGACTCGGTATTCCCCCCTCTCCCAAAAAAAATCGAAGTTGGGGGCACCAGCGGGTGTCATCGTTCGTGATAGGAGATGTAATTAGCAGGAACGCCAAAACCCACCTATAGGTAAACTTCGTACTATCACGAGGTTGATTTTCCTGGCTTACTCGTGACTTTCTTCTTGGCACCCAAACTTGATGTGCTGGCTTACTTGATAGGTGTTGGTTTACTAACTTCGGTAATTGTTTGGGGGCCAAAAAGAAAGTTGTGTTACACAATAAATAGTACCGCGGTACAGTTTCTGGAGTCGTTTGAGAGGCTTGGGGGTTTAAAATTTATTTTTTATTTGTTTGTTTTCGACGTACTTGTACACAAGGTAGAATGAATGGGTTTGTTGGCTATTTTCTGGGGGTTTGAAGAGTTTATAAGGGTTTGTTGTATGTCGCACTTTTTCAAGTGTATCAACTGTTGGAGAATAAAGAGCGGAGATCGGATGAATTTATTATTTTTTTAAGATACTTGGTGAAGCGTATGAGAAGTCAAGATTGTAGATGGATGTGGTTTCGTTGCAGATCGCCTTTTTGAAATTGTCCTAGAATTTTTAAAATATCGAGTGGAGATCGGATGAATTTTTGCTTTACAAATACTGGTGAGATGTTTAAGAAGTGAATATTGTGATAAAAGGGGATTTGTTGCATGTCGCGCTTTTGAAATTGTCTTAGATTTCTAAGATATCAAGTAGAGATTAAATTCTTTAGCCAGTTAGATTTATCAGAGTATCGTCAAAATCTGCCCAGGAGAGAGCCTAAAGCCGCATGGCAGAGACACCTTTAACCCTGTATTTGCAAATGGTTACACAACACTACATAGACTCTCTTTTTCCGCTCAAAACTCGACCTCAATCATCGCCAGCTTCATTGCAACTCAAATATTTGCGCCATTTGGGAGTCTGGCTTCTGGAGTTATGTTCTAAGGATGTCCTTCGGCTGGTCTGCTGGGGATATCGCCCAGGCTATCACCCTCTTCGTGAAAGTTGCGAGGGCTCTGGATGGGGTAGATGGAGCGGGGGCGAGTTACCGCCTGGCTGTTGGGTTCTTGACGACCTTGAGGCGTACTTTAGAGCCGTTGAAAACCGTTTCTGCTCTTCGGTTATCTCCAGAGTATAGAGATCAAATCCGGGAAATTGTTGACGAGATCAAAGAGCCTATTGATAAGTTTTTTCTCAACAGCTGCAAAGCTCCAACGCAGTCTTGGTGAATAATCTATCTATCATCAACGCAACGGGAGAAAACTGCAATGGAGGTTCAACACAATGAAGAAGGTTACTGAGTTGAGAACGAGCATAGAAATCCAACTTGGTATTTTGAACAATGTGGTGCAGCGGCTCACATTGTAAGTTGATTTCTGGAAGACCAGGATGTCAGTTAAGCTGATCAAAGTACTCTAGAGAAACAGTGGTATCCATGGAGACAAAACTTAGCGATCAGCTTCGGAAAATTTTCCCAGAGGTCATCGATCCTTGACTAATCACAATACTCTAGGAACAATTACAACCTATCACGAAAGGTCTGGTCGAAAGCCAAAACTTGGCTACCCAGCGTCATGGAGCATCAATGTCAAGATTGGATAAACTTGCCACAATTCCTTTGAAACTCTCAAACAGGTTTGCAAGCAGAATATGAAGCCATATTGTCGAAGTTCTAAGGTCTCGGACTGACTTAAAGTGCTGTAGTCAATACCATCAAGCAGCATATCAATGGTATCATAGAAGGTCTAAAAGCTGATCACCTCTAACAAGCGAGCGGAAATATTCTCTCAAAAAGACTGCAACTAGCTACTACGAGAAGAAGGCAGAATCCTTTGGACCAGCCTCTCCAAGATATAGGGGTAAGATCACAACATCAAACAATTGATCGGGGTTCCTTGGAAGAATTGTGGGTGTTCTCAGCTCGAGAATGAGCTCAGGACCAGTAACTAACACATTTGGTCAGATATTACCAAATTCTTATATATCTAGGATACTTCCTACGAGGTCTCATGTTAAATATCCGGACCTTGCTCTAAATATTTCTTCAACTAACACTTCACAAGTTTTGCTCTTATCCAGAAGGTGAAGCCTGTACTAGCATTAGCACTAATACCTCTTGCAAAGTACCATATATCCTTTTATGACGCTCTCGGTAGGTCTCTACGTTATCAACTGTTTCGTTAGCTACAAGTTCGGTCTAGTTTAACAATATATATGCGAAAAACTACTAACTTCTCGTATAGGTCTTCAAAGCCTTTTTGGAAGATTCGTTTTCTAATACACATGGTGCCCCATGGGTTGATCGTGGCTCATACAAACTGGCTAATGCGAAGGATAATGCTGAGATGACGCCTGAGTCCTGGTCCCAAATGATCGATCCAGGCACGCAAGTGATGATGTATATGCTTATAGAGACTTCTCTCCAGGGGTCCACGTTGTACCCTGCTGTATTTTGCATAGGAAGTCTCAACAGGACGCCGGAATCGTGTGTGAAAACTTGGTTTGTGATCTAAGGTATGCAGCTATAGTACTTGGCTAACATAGCCCAGCTCTAAATGCGGGATGGAAGTTCGAACGGAGGACGAAGAGAGAGTTGATCTTTCAAGAACGGAGCCTGTAACAGCTCATCACCATAGGAATTTGGAACAAGCAAGTAAGATGATGGGACCTTTTATAAAGAGGGAACTTCAAAGCTAGGTTCCACGAAGAGGAAACCTCTTTATCGAGGGAGTGACCTTTAAACGAGTAGAACGATGCCTGGCCAAATCCCCATTCCTCAAATTGAACACTCGGGAAGATTCAAACCCTTCTGCAACACAGCCAATAACAACGACGTCAAAACCGGCTATTGAATTTGTATCCCAGCTTCAGCCACGGCGACTTTTTCACAAACATTACCCAGCGAAAAAAACCAATATTGGCTTCCAAATCATGATATTAACAAAAGAGTTATCATTCAAGAGATCAAGTATTATCTTGGACCTGAGGCTACTGTACGACCATATACACGAGACGTACTTTTTTATGTGACCATGTAGTTTTTATATCCTACTTCAACTATCAGGGGGAGGATGGTTTTCTCATCTCGACACCGGGAGAATGCTTGACGGATGTGAGCTATTACTTCCGAGCGCTGTGTTGAAGTGAACTCAAACTTATTTGGTATAGGAGCAAATAGATGACATATGTCGTAAGTCCCAAGAAGTATGGGCGAAATAAGCAGCGGCACGCTTGAGAAAAGAGTCCGACTGGCAACTCAAGCGACCCCTTCATCAACCTGTTGAAATCTCTATGGTGAAATATGCATGTCGTCCTCGCCGTTTCAGAAATCGGGATAAGAGAACGCGTTGGGGGATTGATGATCGAAATCAAGGAAATCTACGAGATAGCTTCAATTTTCAATTTGAGGGCTCTGGGCAGCTTTTGGAGAGAGAAGAGCATGGCAGATTTGGCTAAGTTTTGTTGCCTCTCGCTTCGCAAGATACTTTCAGGTTTCGTTGTAATTCAGGGGGCTTTGGAAACTACAAGCTCAGTCACTAAACTGAGGTGAAGTGCTATTTCAGAGAAGTTCATCTAACCTTTCTATTTACTCGGTCTTAAAATTCATCACCTAAAACGTCACCTCGATTATACGGACGAATTCGACAAAAATTACCGAATAAATGTTTATCACGGTTTTAACTCGCCTTAGTCTTATTCCTACTTAACCTAGTCCCTCTCTAATCTCTCTTATAACTCACGTATAGACTATTCTTATAAAAAATAAGCACTGGTTTTATACTAATCTAAATTTACTTCAAACTATTATTTTAGTAATAAAACTTTATAATAACTATAAAGTAGTACTATAACTTTAAGTAGAGATAAAAGACTTTTATAGTATATTAACTAAATAGTCTATATATAAGCCTCGGACTAGTTATACTCTCTCTACTAACTATAATATTCTATTTTTATAGTTTTTTATAATAACTCTCTTAATATAAATATAGTTATAATATATATTTATATTCTATAGTAAAAATCTAAATTAAATCTTCTAGTTTATTACTTAATCTTCTATAACTATTTAATCTAGTAAGTACTATAGATAGCTCTTAATTATATAGTTATTAAACTTTTACTTAATATTCTCTTAGTATAAAGAGTTCTATTATTATAGTTTATTATAAAAGTACTATTTTAAAAGCGCTAGAGAGTATTACTACTTCGTATATATAAGCTAAAATTAACTGAAAATCTATTAAAAGTTATTAACTTCTTTTAGCTCTAACTTCTTTTATAAATTATAAAGTAATACTCTTATAAATTTATCTAAAACTAAGTATAGTTATTTACTTAAGTAGAGATATTTAAAATTTCGAAGATTTTTTTCTATAATAGCGTAACTTATAATATATATTAGATAAAACTCTAAAAGAATTTATTAGTAAAAATAATAATCTTTGAAATTCTAAGCATAGATTAAATATTATAACTAAAAGATTAGTTAGAAATATATTCTTCTTAGAATATAAGACTTAACATCTATATATAGTATATTCTACGAATCTCTAGCTCTTATTTAAGAGTCTATAGAGCTAAGTTTAAGTTATAAGAGAGTTATAGTCGTAGAAGAAGAGAGAGAGAGAATTAAGAGCTTTAGTATAAAAAAGATTTACTAACTAATTAAATATACTATATACTACTCTATTATAACTAGCTATTCTCTTATTATCTTATATATAGTTTATTAAACGCTTTATTAAAAGTTTCTTAATAGACTTATATACTCTCTAATTAGATTATAGTCTTACTTTATAATAGTATACCGTCATTCTAGATAGCTAGAAGTATCTACTATATATAAGGTTTTAGTAGTTATTATCTTATATTATCTGTTTTAGGAAGGTTACGTAGGTTTAAGCTTTTATATTAGCTAAGGTTATTTAGTTTTAAACTCTTTTATACTATCTAAACCTCTTATATATAGCTATCTACTCCTAGAGTTAGAAAAGGCTAGTTTAGCCTTTTCTTTTATATTAAAGCCTAGTATTTATATACGTTATTCTACTAAACGTACTCTTATATACCTCTTCTATAGTTATATATATTTCATACTATTATATAAATTCAAGAAAGAGAGATATAATAATATACCGTTATTCTAGATAGCTAGAAGTACCTACTATATATAGGGTTTTAGTAGTTATTATCTTATATTATCTATTTTAGAAAGGTTATATAGATTTAAGCTTTTATATTAGCTAAGGTTATTTAGTTTTAAACTCTTTTATACTATCTAAACCTCTTATATATAGCTATCTACTCTTAGAGTTAGAAAAGGCTAGTTTAGCCTTTTCTTTTTTATTAAAGCCTAGTATTTATATATATTATTCTACTAAATATACTCTTATATACCTCTTTTATAGTTATATATATTTTATACTATTATATAAAAAAGCTAAACTCTTCTTTACTAGTAATAGCTTTAATAATATCTCTTTTAAGCTTATTATTATTTTTATTTCTTTTTTAGGCTTAAATTAAACTATTATAATAGTATTCTTAAATAGCTAAGTAATTAGAGACTACTTAGATAGCTAGTAATACTAAGGTTTAGTATTTATATAAATAGCTAGTAAAAATTATATTATAGATATATTAAGAGATTAGAATATACTAAGTATTCTTAAGAATTCTAATAACTCTAGAATTAGTAAATAAGTTAACTTATAATAGTTATTATAAAGGCTTTTAAACCTAATCTTACCTTCTCTCTCTTTCTAGTTCTACTATAAGATATTAAATAACCTTTTAAAGCTATCTCTCTTTTTAAAAGACTTTCTAAACTCTCTCTAAATTAAAACTATATACTAAAGAAGAAGTCTTAAAATAATATAAGCTTAATCTTCTAAAGAGATAATTAAGACTTTTTAAATATAAACGTTATATAGATAATAGATAGATAAGATAATAGTATATAAAAGATAAAATACTTAATTAGAGAAATAGAGAATAAAATTATAAGTAAACTTTAAAGTTAAAAATCTTACTTTTAAACTCTTACTAATCTAACTCTTTTTTAAACTTTTATTTAAACTCTTCTTTACTTTTAAGTCTTAATTTAAACCTCTTTTATTTAAGAAATACTACTATCTCCCTTTTTAAAAGATACTTCTCTAAATCTCTTTTAAATTATACTTATATACTAAGATTTAAAAGATTTTAAAGAAATAATAATAGTTAAAGAGACTAATAAGACTTCTTAAATATAGACTAGATATAGTTAGTTATATAAGCTTTAGAAGTAAAGAATTAAGAAATAAGAAATTAGCTAAAAAGATAAATAAATAATCTTATATTTTAAAGTTAATAAATTACTATTTTAAACTCTTCTTAATCTAATCCTCTTTTAAACTTATAATTAAACCCTCTTCTACTTCTAAGTTTAAATTTATATCTCTTTTAGCTATAAATAGCTACTTCTAATATCTTCTTACTACTTCTTAACTCTTAAATTAGATATAAATTAGTTAAAATAAACTTTCTATTAAAATAAAACTTAGAAGTAAGCTCTTAGCTAAGTTATTACTATTAATTCTAACTAAATATTATCTAACTTTATAAGTATTTTAAACTTCTCTTAAACCTCTATTAATAAATATTTAAAAAGACTATAGTTATAGATTAAGTTTTTACTAGTATAAAAGTTAAAAGAGATAAAAGTTAAAAAAGATAGAAGTAGAATTAAAAAGAAGATTATACTAAAGAAACGTTTACTTTTTAAATATAGCTATACTTAGAGAAAATAGTAATAGTTCTTTTATATATAGAATAAGCTATAAATAAAGTAGAATACTAAAGTATTAAATATTTAGAAATAACTATACTTATTAATATTAGTACTTTAGTTTAAAAGAATACTCTTTTATCTTTATCTAGTTTAGCTTTAAACTCTCTACTATCTAATAATAACTCTTTTTTTAAAATTAAAAGATAAATAAGTTCTTAAGTACTCTAAAAGAAATAAGGTAGCTTATAAGCCTAAGTAATATAGTTCCTATAATAGTACTACTAAATATTATATTTAAAACTATACTTCTTTTTTTATTATTTTAAATATTAAATAATATTTTTTAACTTTAATAATAACTTTACTTTTAACTAACTAAAACCTTATCTATTATTATTTTAAATATTAAATAATAATTTTAACTTTAATAACTTTAATATTAAGTTTATTTAACTAGTTAAACTACCTCTTTTATTATTTTAAACTTTAGATAGTATTTTTAATATTTAGTAATAACTCTTTTATTTTAATTAGCTAAAACCCTCTCTTTTATTATCTTTAAATACTTAGATAATTTAATAAACTTTAATAATAACTTTACTTTTAACTAGCTAAAACTATTTTTATTATTATCTTTAACTTTAAATAATATAATAACTTTAATAATAACTTTATTTAACTAGCTAAAACTACTTCTTTTATTATCTTAAACTTTAAATAGTAAAAACTTAATAACTTAGTAATAACTTTATCTTTTAACTAACTAAAACTCTACTAACTCTAATTAGAGTCTTATAATCTTTATATTCTTTTTTACTTTCTTTTACTTTAAGCTAAGCTAAAAGTCCTTTTTTTTATTTAAACTTTTTAAATTAGATATAAATTAGTATACTCTTAAAAGAATAATAACCTCTTAATTAAGTTATTACTATTTATAATATTATTAACTTTTTTATTTCTAAATTTACTCTAAATCTTTACTAACCTTAGTTTAAATAAACTTATACTTTTTTTTTTTTTAAATTTAAATTAGATATAAATTAGTATACTCTTAAAATAAGTTCTTAACTAAGTTATTACTATTTAATATTACCTCTTAACTAAATAACCTTTAACTCTATTCTAAATTCGCTTCTAACTCTATTTTAAACTTTTTCTAATTTTATTTTAAACTTTTTAAACTTTTTAAACTTTTTAAACTTTAAACTTTAAACTTTCTCTAACCTACTAGATAGGATTAGACTAT
This sequence comes from Hymenoscyphus infarciens, assembly GCA_001414345.1. Taxonomy (NCBI): domain Eukaryota; kingdom Fungi; phylum Ascomycota; class Leotiomycetes; order Helotiales; family Helotiaceae; genus Hymenoscyphus; species Hymenoscyphus infarciens. The sequence continues at coordinate 173,239 of LLCB01000012.1, forward strand.
ACTCTTTTAGTAGATATAAATACTTACTTTTAATATTAAAAGAGTAAAAATAAAGTCTCTTTATAAGTATTTATAAAGTTAATTTAAAACTAATATCTTACTTATAATAAGTTTAATAAATAAAGTATCTATAAACTTAGATTAGCTATAATTTAGACTCTAACCTTCTTACTTATAATAAAATTAATAAAACATAACTAATATAATAACTTATACTATCTTAATTTAGTTTTAATAATAATACTATAGTATCTTAATTTAGTCTTAAATAATAAGAGAGAGAAGACTTAAGATAAGTCTTTTTTAAAAAAAGAAGATATAATAGTATACTATTATCCTAGATAGCTAGAAGTATCTACTATATATAGGGTTTTAGTAGTTATTATCTTATATTATCTATTTTAGAAAAGTTATATAAGTTTAAGCTTTTATATTAGCTAAGGTTATTTAGTTTTAGACTCTTTTATACTATCTAAACCTCTTATATATAGCTATCTACTCCTAGAGTTAGAAAAGGCTAGTTTAGCCTTTTCTTCTATATTAGAACCTAGTATTTATATATGTTATTCTGCTAAACGTACTTCTATATACCTCTTCTATAGTTATATATATTTCGTGCCGTTATATACTTAAAGTAGTACTATACTTTAACTTCTTTTATTAAAGCTTAAAAGACGAAATAAAACCGTTAAAAGTGTTTTATAAAAGTTAACTAGTAGAATAAGATTATAATAAGATATTACGCGGAAATAGATCTATATAATACTCTATTTCTTCTATATATATAGTAGAGTTTTTACCTCTAAGTATAAGGCTTCTTAGAGCGTTTTTAACTTAAAAATACGTTTTATAAGAAGAGATAGAAATAGATTATATACTACGGTTATAGAGATAAGAGTAAAGAAAGATAGAACTTAGAGAAGAGTTTCTAAACTAGATCGATACTAAGTAGAGACTTTAAGTTAGATATAGTAAGTATATCTTTTTATAAAATATTATTTAAATTCTTATAGAAGAGATAGTTAGAGTATTAGTAGCTTATAAGTTAAGGAGATCTTTATATACTTAGAGTAAAGAGAACTAGAAAGAGAGTATATACTACTTAGTTATAGCTTTAGATAGAACCTCTTTATAGAAGCTATTAGTTACTAAGTAGAAGGAATTAGCTAGCTAAGGTTTTTAAGTTTTTCTTTAGCTTTAGAGTATAAACTAAATTAAATACTTCTTTTAGAAGAAGTAGTTAAATAATAGTTAATTTAGTTAATCTATAAGAAAGACACGTCTAGATAAGAGAGAAAGCTATAGTAGTTCTACTATAAAGTTATAGATAAAGCTCTAAGACGTCTTATATAGCTTACTCTTTTAAAAGAGCTATTAAAAAAGCTATATAGAAGAATAAACTAAGCTTCTAAAATATATATATATATATATATATATTCTTCTTATAAAGTTCTACGTCTATTATTATTAAAATATAGTATAATATATACTTACTAAGTTATAAAGCTATAAAAAGAAGGACTTTTAATATATTTTTAGTTAATTTTAGCTTATATATAAAAAGTAATAATAATCTCTAGTAAAAGCTTAAAAAGTTATCTAAAAAATAGTAGTTTATATTTAATAGTAGTTATAAGTCTACTTTATATATTTTAACTATATCTTCGACTTACTATTAAAATAGATTAAAATATAAAGATAAAGATTAAGATTTTAATATACTAAGAAATCTATTACTTATATAATAGTCTTTTATTTAAATCTTCTTAATTAGAAAGTAAAACTATTTATAATTCTTTCTATTTCTATTAAAAACTTTATAAGAATAGTAAGAATAGATAAAAATAAGTTTAGCTAAATCGTCTTATACTAATCTAATTAAATATACTAACTATAACTTATAACTTCTTTCTCTAATATCTTTTCTTATTTTTAAAGAATATTACTCTAATCTTTTAGATTAGAGTTAATAGAGTTAGAGTTCGAGCTTAAATTAGAGTTAGTAAAATATAATTCAAGTAATATATATTTATTCTTCTTAAGTAATAGTCTTTATAGTTAGATTACTTCTAAGTAGATTAATATAAAGCGAATTATAATAGTATACTATTCTAGATAGCTAGAAGTATCTATTATATATAAGGTTTTAGTAGTTATTATCTTATATTATCTGTTTTAGGAAGGTTACGTAGGTTTAGGCTTTTGTATTAGCTAATATATAACGTTAGTCGGTTTTAGACTCTTTTATACTATTCGAACCTCTTATATATAGTAGCTTACTCTTAGAGTAGAAGAGGGATAGTTTTTCCTTTTCTTCTATATTAGAGGCTAGTATTTATATACGTTATTCTACTAAATATACTCTTATATACCTCTTCTATAGTTATATATATTTCGTACTATTATATAAAAAGGAAAAACTCTTCTTCGCCGGTGATAGCTTTAATAATATCTCCTTTGAGCTTATTACTACTCTTTATTTAGAAGTTGATTTAGCCTCGATTTAGAATATTATAATAGTATTCTTAAATAGCTAGGTAATTAGAGATTACTTAGATAGCTAGTGATACTAGAGTTTGATATCTATATAAATAGCTAGTAAAAATCGTATTATAGATATATTAAGAAAAGCGAGATATACTAAGTGTTCTTAAGACTTCTAATAACTCTAGATTTAGTAATATAGTTATTATAAAGGCTTCTAAATCTAATCTTACTCTCTTTCTTTCTCTAAATCGATATTATATTAATAGTTCTACTACGAAGTATTAAACGACCTTCTAGAGCTATTTCTCTTTTTAAAAGACCTTCTAAACCCTTTTTGAATTATACTTATATATTAAGATTAAGAAGATTCTAAAGAAATAATAACGATTAAAGAGACTAGTAGAACTTCTTAAATACGAATAATATATAGAAGAGATAGTAGTATATAAAGGATAAAATAATCAGTTAGAGAGATAGAGAATAAAATTATAAGTGAACTTCGAAGTTAAAAACACTCTATCTCTAAACTCTTACTAATCTAACTCTCTTTTAAACCTTCGTTTAAACTCTTCTTTACTTTTAAAGCCTTAATTTAGACCTCTTTTATTTAAGAGACTATGATAGTATACTATTCTATATAGCCGAGATTATATAGTATATGCCGTGTTTCAGTAGTTGTTGTTTTATATTATCTAATTTAGGAAGGTTATATACGTTCGTACGTCCGTCCGGACTTTCGGACGTACTTCGTAGGGTTCGGGCTTTTGTATTAGCCGACGTATGTCGTTATTCGGTTTCGTACCTCTTTTTATATTATCCGAAACCTCTTATATATAGCAGCCTACTCCTAGAGTTAGAAAAGGCTAGTTATTGTTTTCTTCTGTATTAGTGCCTAGTATCTATATACGTCATTCTACTATACGCACTCCTATATGCCTCTACTATAGTTATATATATTTCGTGTTATTATAGAGACATAGCTAGCTCTAATACCTTCTAACTTACTTAATATAGTACTAAAGCCTCTTTAAATACTCTTTAATCTTAATAAAAAAGTAAGATAACTAAAAAGATTAAACTTTTAAGATAATAGTATTTTACTTATATACTAATAATAGAAGATATTAGTATAAGATAGACTCTATATAAATACTAACTACTATAGTTTACCTCTAATATATAAAGCTCTTATTTAAGATATAATAACTAGACTAGCTAGAAACTACTTAGAGCTTAGATATAAGTTAGAGTTAGTTTAGAATACTTTCTAAGATTAAGAAGAGATAGTTACTCTTTTAAATACCTACTTTTTAACTAGTTATAAGATAGAGGATACTAAGAACGCTTTTAGATTCTTATAAATAGATAACGAAGATATTAAATTTAGTTCTACTATAAAGTATTAAGTAATAACCTATTTCTAAGACTATCTCTCTTTCTAAAAGCTATCTAAATATATAATAGTATACTATTATTCTAGATAGCTAAGAGTATCTACTATATATAGGGTTTTAGTAGTTATTATCTTATATTATCTATTTTAGAAAGGTTACGTAGGTTTAAGCTTTTATATTAGCTAAGATTATTCGGTTTTAGACTCTTTTATACTATCTAAACCTCTTATATATAGCTACCTACTTCTAGAGTTAGAAAAGGCTAGTTTAGCCTTTTCTTCTATATTAAAGCCTAGTATTTATATATATTATTCTACTAAACGTACTCTTATATATCTCTTCTATAGTTATATATATTTTATACTATTATATAAAAAGGCTAAACTCTTCTTTACTAGTAATAGTCTTAATAATATCTTCTTTAAGCTTATTATTACTTTTATTTCTTTTTTAGGCTTAAATTAGACTATTATAGTAGTATTCTTAAATAGCTAAGTAATTAGAGACTACTTAGATAGCTAGTAATACTAGGGTTTAGTATTTATATAAATAGCTAGTAAAAATCGTATTATAGATATATTAAGAGATTAGAATATACTAAGTATTTCTAAGAATTCTAATAACCTTAGGATTAGTAAATAAGTTAACTTATAATAGTTATTATAAAGACTTCTAAACCTAATCTTACTCCTCTCTCTCTCTCTAGTTTTACTATAAGGTATTAAATAACCTTTTAGAGCTACTTCTCTTTTTAAAAGACTCTCTAAACCCTCTCTAAATTAAAACTATATACTAAAGAAGAAGTCTTAAAATAATATAAGCTTAGCCTCTTAAAGAGATAATTAAGACTTCTTAAATATAAACGTTATATAGATAATAGATAGAGAAGATAGTAGTATATAAAGAATAAAATAATTAATTAAAAAGATAAAGAATAAAATTATAAGTAAACTTTAAAGTTAAAAATCTTACTTTTAAACCTTTACTAATCTAATCTTCTTTTAAACCTTTATTTAAACTCTTCTTTACTTTTAAGCCTTAATTTAAACCTCTTTTACTTAAAGAATACTACTACCTCTTTTTCTAAAAGACACCTCTCTAAACCTCTTTTAAATTATACTTATATACTAAGATTTAGAAGATTCTAAAGAAATAATAATAGTTAAAAAGACTAGTAAGACTTCTTAAATATAGACTAGATATAGTTAGTTATATAAGCTTTAGAAGTAGAGAATTAAGAAATAAGAAATTAGCTAGAAAGATAAATAAGTAATCTTATATTTTAAAGTTAATAAATTACTACTCTAAACCCTCTTTAATCTAATCCTCTTTTAAACCTATAATTAAACCCTCTTCTACTTCTAAGCTTAAATTTATACTCCTTTTAGCTATAAGTAGCTACCTCTAATACCTTTCTACTACTTTCTAACTCTTAAATTAGATATAAATTAGTCTAAATACGCTTTCCTTTAGAACGAAACCTAGAAGCGAGCTCTTAGCTAAGTTATCGCTATCTTTATTAGTCTCGACTAAATATTATCTAAAAGAGATAGAAGTGGAATTAGAAGAAGAATACGCTAAAGAAAAGTTCGCTTTTCAAGTATAGCTATACTCGGAGAGATACTAAAATCGTAACGCTTCTTTTATATATAGAATATACCTTAGCTCGTCTAAATCCCTTATAATACGATAGTAACTCTTCTTTGAAATCAGAAGATAAATAAGTTCTTAAGTACTCTAAAGAGAATAAGACAGCCTATAAGCCTAAGTAATATAGTTCTTATAATAGTACTAATAAATATTATACTTAAAACTATACTCCTTTTTTTATTATTCTAAATATTAGATAGTATTTTTTAACTTTAGTAATAACTTTACTTTTAACTAGCTAAAACCCTACCTATTATTATCTTAAACGTTAAATAATAATTTTAACTTTAATAACTTTAGTATTAAGTTTATTTAACTAGCTAAACTACCTCTTTTATTATCTTAAACTTTAGATAACGTTTTTAATATTTAATAATAACTCTTTTATTTTAACTAGCTAAAACCCTCTCTTTTATTATCTCTAAATACTTAGATAATTTAATAAACTTTAGTAATAACTTTACTTTTAACTAGCTAAAACCCTACCTATTATTATCTTAAACGTTAAATAATAATTTTAACTTTAATAACTTTAGTATTAAGTTTATTTAACTAGCTAAACTACCTCTTTTATTATCTTAAACTTTAGATAACGTTTTTAATATTTAGTAATAACTCTTTTATTTTAATTAGCTAAAACTCTCTCTTTTATTATCTTTAAATACTTAGATAATTTAATAAACTTTAATAATAACTTTACCTTTAACTAGCTAAAACTATTTTTATTATTATCTTTAACTTTAAATAATATAATAACTTTAATAATAACTTTATTTAACTAGCTAGAACTACTCCTTTTATTATCTTAAACTTTAAATAGTAAAAACTTAATAACTTAGTAATAACTTTATCTTTTAACTAGCTAAAACTCTACTAACTCTAATTAGAATCTTATAATCTTTATATTCTTTCTTACTTTCTTTTACTTTAAGCTAGACTAGAAGTTCTTTTTTTTATTTAAACTTTTTAAATTAGATATAAATTAGTATACTCTTAAAAAGATAGTAACCTCTTAGCTAAGTTATTACTATCTATAATATTATTAACTTTTTTGTTTTTAAATTTACTCTAAGTCTCTACTAATCTTAGTTTAGATAAACTTATACTCTTTTTTTTAAAAAATTTAAATTAGATATAAATTAGTATACTCTTAAAGTAAACTCTTAACTAAGTTATTACTATTTAACGTTACTTCTTAACTAAATAACCTCTAACTCTATTTTAAATTTACCTCTAACTCTACTTTAAACTTTTTCTAATTTTACTTTAAACTTTTTAAACTTTTTAAACTTTTTAAACTTTAAACTTTAAACTTTCTCTAACCTATTAGATAGAATTAGACTATACTCTTTTAGTAGACGTAAATACTTACTTTTAATATTAAAGGATTAGAAACAAAGTCTCTTTATAAACATCTATAAAGTTAATTTAAAACTAATATCTTATTTATAATAAGTTTAATAAATAAAGTATTTATAAACTTAGATTAACTATAATTTAGACTTTAACCTTCTTACTTATAATAAAATTAATAAAATATAACTAATATAATAACTTATACTATCTTAATTTAGCTTTAATAATAATACTATAGTATTCTAATTTAGTCTTAAATAATAAGAGAAAGAAGACTTAAAATAAGTCTTTTTTAAAAGAGAGAGATATAATAGTATACTATTATTCTAAATAGCTAGAAGTACCTATTATATATAAGGTTTTAGTAGTTATTATCTTATATTATCTATTTTAGAAAGGTTATATAGGTTTAAGCTTTTATATTAGCTAAGGTTATTCGGTTTTAGACTCTTTTATACTATCTAAATCTCTTATATATAGCTATCTACTCTTAGAGTTAGAAAAGGCTAGTTTAGCCTTTTCTTCTATATTAGAGCCTAGTATTTATATATATTATTCTGCTAAACGCACTCCTATATACCTCTTCTATAGTTATATATATTTCGTACTATTATAAAATAGCACCTATATACTAAGATCTAGAAGATTCTAACGAAATAATAGTTAAAGAGATTAGTAAGACTTTTCAAATATAGACTAGATATAGTTAGTTATATAAGCTTTAAAAGTAGAGAATTAAGAAATAAGGAATTAGCTAGCTAAGCTAGAAAGATAGATAAGTAATCTTATATTTTAAAGTTAATAAATCGCTACTCTAAACTCTTCTCGATCTAATTCTCTTTTAAACTCTTAATTAAACTCTCTTCTACTTCTAAGCTTAAATTTATATCTCTTTTAGCTACGAGTAGCTATCTCTAATACCTTTCTACTACTACCCTCGAATTAGATATAAATTAGTTGAAATACGCTTTCTATTAGAATAAACCTTAGAAGCGAGCTCTTAGCTAAGTTATCGCTATCTTTATTAATTCTAACTAAATATCTTTCGACTTTATTCTAAACTTTTTTAGATCTATACTCTTTTTTCATTTTAAATTCTATGAATTAGATACGAATTAGTATACTCTTAAAGTAAACTCTTAGCTAAGACATTACTATTACTTATAACGTTACCTCTTAATATTCGCTTCTAACTCTACTCTAAATTTATCTTCGAGTTTTAAATTTTTATTTTAAACTTTTTCAGACCTATACTCTTTTAGTAATTCGAATCGAATACGAATTAGTATACTCTTAAAAAGATAGTAAACTCTTAGCTAAGTTATTACTATCTATAATATTATTAACTTTTTTATTCTAACTTTACTCTAAAGTCTTTACTAACCTTAGTTTAGATAAACTTATACTCTTTTTTATAATAGTATACTATTATTCTAGATAGCTAGAAGTACCTGCTATATATAAGGTTTCAGTAGTTATTATTTTATATTATCTATTTTAGAAAAGTTATATAGATTCGGGCTTTTATATTAGCCGACGTATAACGTTAGTCGGTTTTAGACTCTTTTATATAGTCTAAACCTCTTATATATAATAGCCTACTCTTCTAGAGTTAGAAAAGGCTAGTTTAGCCTTTTCTTCTATATTAGAGCCTAGTATTTATATACGTTATTCTATTAAACGCACTCTTATATATCTCTTCTATAGTTATATATATTTCGTACTATTATATTTTTTTATTTTAAATTCTTTAAATTAGATACGAATCGATATACTCTCGAAGTAAACTCTTAGCTAAGATATTACTATTATCTATAACGTTATCTCTCGATATTCGCCTTCGACTCTACTCTAAATTCGCTTCTAACTTTACTCTAAACCTTTTTAGACTTATACTCTTTTTTATTTTTTTTTACTTAAATTTAAATCAGATGCGAATTAGTACGCTCTTAAAGTGAGCTCTTAACTAAGTTATTACTACCTCTTAACTAAATAACTTCTAACTTTACTCTAAATTCGCCTTTGACTATTCTAAACTTTTTTAGACATATACTCTTTTTTATTTAAATTCTTTGAATTAGATACGAATCGGTACGCTCTTAAAGTAAGCTCTTAACTAAGTTATTACTACCTCTTAACTAAACAACTTCTAACTCTACTCTAAACTTTTAAATTCAACTTTTAAACTTTTTTCTAATTTTACTTTAAACTTTTAAACTTTTAAACTTTTCTACTTTAAACTTTTTCTACTTTAAACTTTTTCTAATTTTACTTTAAACTTTTTCTAACTTACTAGATAGATTAGACTATACTCTTTTAGTAAATACTTACTTTAATATAGAAGAATAAGAACGAAGTCTCTTTTATAAGTATCTATAAATTAGTTTAGTTACGATTTAGACTTAAAATTAATATCTTAATATCTTATCTTATTTATAATAAAGTTTAATAACTTCGAACTAGGTTAGCTACGATTTAAACTCTAACCTTCTTACTTATAATAAAGTTAATAAATATAATAAATACTTTAATCTTAATAATAATTCTATAGTATTCTAATTCAGCTCTAAATAATAAGAGATAGAAGACTTAGAATAAGTCTTTTTTAAGAGAGAGAGATATAATAATATACTATTCTAGATAGCTAAGAGTATCTACTATATATAAGGTTTTAGTAGTTATTATCTTATATTATCTATTTTAGAAAGGTTATATAGGTTCGGGCTTTTATATTAGCCGACGTATAACGTTAGTCGGTTTTAGACTCTTTTATACTATTCGAATCTCTTATATATAGTAGTCTACTCTTAGAGTAGAAGAGAGATAGTTTTTCCTTTTCTTCTATATTAGAGCCTAGTATTTATATACGTTATTCTACTAAACGTACTCTTATATATCTCTTCTATAGTTATATATATTTCGTACTATTATACGAATTAGCTAAACTTATAAAAAGCTTTAGCTTATTTAGTTTTAAAACTTAATTAAAATTCGCTACTCTATAATTAAAGTAATCTAACTCTAAATACTACTTAGTTAATTTTCTATAAAAGTATCTTACTTCTATTTAAAGTTATAAAGCTTTTAAACTAATAGTAATTATAAAGTTTTATTACTAAAATAATAGTTTTATTCTTTCTAAAATAAAGTAAATTTTAGAATAGTCTATATCTACTTCTATTACTATAAATATCTTCTACTAGTAAATAATTCTCTAACTCTATTATTTTACTTAATTAAGTACTCTTTTTATAAAAAAAATCTAGAAAAATCTAATAAATCTAACTAATTACTATTTATATTCTCTTAAATTCTTCTATTCTTCTAATCTAACACTTCTCTTTTTCTCTTTTCTACGCTCTCTACTAATAGTAACTATACTCTACTATATAAGATATAAAGTAATAATACTCTTTTTTCTACTAAAGTAGTATAGAATCGTAGAAAAGAGAGCTATACTACTAATCTCTCTAGATAGAGAGTTATTATAAGAGTTATTTACCTCGTATATACTATCTAAATAGAGTAGATAGTCTATCTAAGCTTTATATAAGTAATAAATATTAATAAAAATATATATATATATATATACTTTATATATTTCTAATATTAATAAGAAAGAGAACGAGAGTAAGTACTTTATTTATATTATTATTATTATTAGTACTTAGAAAGTCCTTCTAAAGTACTTCTCTATTACAACGATATATATACGTCTATAATACGCTCTTTACGTATAAGAGGTAGGTGGATTAGTAGCAGATAAAGGATAACCTGGCTGAAAAAAGAGTATTACCACTTAGGGCCCGCTACCGCACTAGTAAGCAAAAACCCTGGGAAAAAACACCTGCTAACAAACAAACAAACCACAAACCACACATCACATTACACACAGTCGTCCCCTAATAACCCCCGAACCTCGTATCCAACCCTAAAATCGCAACACAAATCCTAGTATAAAACCTCACTAACCTCTATCAAATCCCCCAGCCTCCTCAAACCTACCCTACCTCACCCCACCCCACAATTATCTCTCCTTATCCAGCCCTACGTCAGACCCTGGTTAAAATACAACAAGCAAGCAAACAAACAAGCAAACAAACAAGCAAAAAAACACATCACTTCCTTCCTATAAATAAACAACCTATAAATAAACAACTTATAAATAAACAACCTATAATATATACCCATAATAACTATATACCTTACCACCGAAAACTAAATCAAATCTAGAAATACCTTTTTATTTATTTATATACCTACCTACATACACTACATACACTCAGTCGGATGAATGCATGCGTGGTGAGCTGATTGAGGAATTTGTTGTCTCCTACATCAAGTGGCGCTTTCAATCCCGTTTCCTGCCGGTTGCTACGCTACGCTACCATACCTCACCTCGCCTCTGGTTCGTTGGCGCCTCGGTACGAGGTTGCTTGCCTTCTCCCGTCACTCGTGGCGTGGTTTTTATGGATTGCTGATTAGCAGGATCCAATGAATGATCTGCGAGGATGCGGGGCCACCCAACGTTATCGGAGGAGGGCTACTCGACACATCATACGAGGCTTTTGAGGTACAAGAAACTTCGGGTGACAGGCTCAAAGACAAAACAGAAAACAATCACATTCACACAGAGAAGCAAAAAACATGAGCTATTTGATACCGAGTTCTTTATTATTATGGAACTGGTGTGATGATCCTCGGTGCCATTAATCCCCACCACCCATCCTTCCTCTTAATAGCTAATTAGCTTACAAACCACACATTGAAAAATTATATACTAGGTGAAGTTTATGTGTCGAGCCGTATGAGCAGAGCCCTGTACTCCGATTTTTTATCCCGAAAGCCGAATATCAAATGCCAAATGAATGTCCTGTTTACTCCTTTCTCCCCTCTAGAATGAACCCTTCGGCCCCGACCATTAAATCGTGATGCGAGAAATCAAACGGAGTAAGAGATTTATAGAACCAAGGCGGCGAAAGCAGCGAAGACGACAGCACCGAATCCGGCAGCGGTCTTCTCACCGTTGGAGGCTTGAAGAGGACCAGTTGGGGTGGCTGATGGGGTGACTGGCTTTCCAGTACCTGGAGCAGATCCACCTCCAACAACTGCTGGAGTGGTGGTTGCAGGCACAACAGCAGTTGGGGTAGGTGGGCTACCTGCAACTGGAGTGACGCTGACGACTGGGATGGTGTATGTGCCTGGAGTTGGGACAGGGACGGTAACTGGGTAAGTTGGGCCGTATGTGAGTGTTGTTGCGACAGGGCAGTATCTGATTTGGTTAGTTAATGAAACAATTGGAAAAGAGTAGATGAACTTACGTGGTGTAGTAAGACAAGGTAGTGGTTGAAAGGGTGGTGGCTGGGTATGAAACAACGCAACCTCCAGGGCACTTGGAGATGGTGAGAGTCGTAGCAGTGGTGACGGTAAAGGTTTGATTGCCTGGGGCCACAACTGTAGTTGGGACTGGGCAGTAAGTGGTATAGGCGGTCAAAGTTGCCGTGACCCAAACTGGTGGAATGACGGTACCGTTGACGCTAACTGGTGGTGGGAGAGAGATTCCAGTAGGTGTTGGGGCTGCAGTTGTCTTTGGGGTTGGCTTGGTCAAGGTACAAGGACAATCGGTAATTGTCAATGTCTCGGAAGCAGTAGCAGTACTATTGAAGTTAGTCGAGTTCATCTTCGAATTTGTCGCATGATCTCGAGACCAAGAAGCGTGAAAAGCGCGTCGCCGAGATCGAGGAGGAAAGACTTACTATGTCTTGGTTCCTTGGGTGAGAGTTGTTGCCACAGGGCAGTAAGTGGTGTACGAGGACACCGTTACTGTCTCGTAGACGATTGTGTCGTTGGAGTAACCACCAGCGCGAGCAACGAAGCTAGCCTGGGCGGCGGCGAGGAGTCCGAAGACGGGGAGGAGAGTCTGAACAGTCTTCATTTTGGAGGTTGAACGATTGTACGGTTTCTGTAACGAAAGTGGTTTTTGCGGCAGATGCGAGAAAAACAGATCAACGGAAACGGAAACTGGTTGGGTATCGTGATTCTTGTCGTGGAACGAATGTGATGATGGAGGAAGGAAAGAGTTGGAGGTGGTGAGGAGACAGAAGATATATGGCATATGGCAGAGGAAAAGCGGGTCCCCTGTGTGCAAGCCGTGTCCCAAAAGAGAAGGAACGGCCTGCAGGGTGCCTGGGGAGAAGGCAAGAGAGAGGCTAGCACGCACTAGCGAGGCCACTCGAGTGAGGTGAGGCAGAGAATGACGGCAAGAAGAAGCGCATGGAAATTGAGGAAAGAGCCAGGGGGGAGGGGTGTGATGGCGATGCCGGTGAGGTCAGTAAGGTTATGAGGTTGTTACGAAGTACTCGAGTACCTAGTGTCAGCAATACTATACTGGATGCGAGATTATTTACAGTACCTCGACGAATCCTTCAATAATCCAATTGAACCGTTAATCCAATAATATCATAGGGGATGTCTGTACTTTGCCAGCCGAGAAAGAGAGTGTCAAAGGCACCTCTCTCTTTCCAAAGCACCCGCATACAATACCATACCCAATCCCCTCTCCACTCTCAGGCTCCAAGGACCAAGGAGTGGCATCAACAACCTGATGACATTCACCACCGGCAGCCAAAAGGGATGGATCTGCTCCCAGCATGCATGCCGTGGAATACGAGCGAGCCTTCAAGGTCTTCCCCTCGTCTCTCCTCGCTTCTGGCCTGCCATGGCAACCGGGTACGCCAAGTGGCTAATCTGACCTTGCTTTGGCCTCTGAGTGTCCTGCACTCGAGAGACTGGCAAATAAAGACTCACCGTCGCCCATTTGGGAAGTATTTCATTATCCAGCCTTGTCTTCTCCTGGCAGTCCCTCCGTGATGATCCAATGATCGTCTAGTCCCACTCGCCAGCGTAGAGGGGTAAACCGTAAAAGGTCGCCCCCATGTCCAATCGACCGTCATATGTTTCTATTTTCGTTCTCCGTTCATCCCCGTCTCTGCTAAAAGCCTTCCGATAACCATCCCATAACCCCAAATCTGGTAAATTATAGGGCTGGGAAGGTGTCTGATGGGATGCTTCCTGTTTGCGGAGTGCTTCGAGTCACGTATTTGCCTATCTCAAATTTCCAGTGCTGAAATGTTTGCTGATGGTTGAAATTTAGATGGATTATGCTCGTGTGTCACTTACGGGCATGGCTGCACCTAATTGTGACACCTCTTCATCTCCCGTTTTTCATTCGTACGTACCTGACATGTGCTGAAGGAAGCCGTTGAGTGTGCAGACGGATGCACCGAAGCTGCCGAACGATCTTCGCATCTTGGGCTGTGCTGTTTATCTACCTAGCGGTGACAAACAGATCTCCAACCTCTGAACCATCAGACCCAACGTTCCAAACGTCAAATCGATGGTTACATCTGATCTCAACAACGGTCGCCCCATCGTGTTGGCTATCGCTGAAATGTACGGAGAGTAGCCGCCCTAGAAAGATGGTAGCATCAGGAATTTACTCTGCTCACAAAAATACTTGGCATGATCATGCACCCGGCACAGTCAGCATCACTGAACCAGCCAGCCTCTCCCAATTTTCATGTGGCTTCGAAAACCCCTGAGGATGAGTGGTGTGTGGACAGTGTGGTGCGTTGGGCAATACCCGACAGGGAACTCCTTTCCCCTCTCGTCTCCGGGCCTCTCTTTGGCTGCTTCTGCCTCCACTGGCCTGCCGGCGATACGAGGACCACCCACTCTCAATCCGGTAATGGGCTTGCAGCAAAGGCAAACACCGCACAATTGTCCCTTTTTCTGCAAGCATCGCCCGTTTGATACCTTATTCAGGGACATGGCAGGAACCCCATTCCAGAGCACGGAAACACTGGTTTAATTTCCTCGTAATGGTGGTGGAAATTTGGCATCCCATCGTGGACGTTCAGTTGAATCAGTTCAAAGTAAACACCGGATCTTTCGGTCCCGCCATCGTCATTTTTTTGACATCGACATCTGCCAACTGGCGAGGCTCGTGGGCTCCACTGTTGCAAGGCGCCAGATTTTTAACATCGGTCTCGGGCCTTCTCATACGAGACCAAGGGATTTCTTTCGGCCACTCGGGGCCGTGACCTCACAACCTGCCAATTTTGGGTACGAGCTACAGTACTGTCAACACGACGGGAAGATTTACAAGAGATCAATTTCCATACGACGATGGGGAATTACTAAACATCGTGATGTTCGTGTACGAATGAATCACGATTCGTCTCGAGATTGATCGTATCATTAATTTATTTCCGTCTTTGTCAATTCTCACTGTCTTGATGCGGAAATTTACAGCCTCGTGTTTGTCTTTCGTCGGATACTAATCCGTGAGTAACAAACTACGCATCGCCTCCGTAGATTATAGTCTCAGACGGCGTACGCAAATATAGGTTTCACTTCACCTCACTTCGTCCAAACGGATCTCTAGCTTCCCGCCTCTTTCTCATCTGTGGTGCTCAAAAGCCAGCAAGCCAATCGCTAATTCACATCTGACGAATTACATAAACCCTCTCGAGAACATCCTCAAAGCACTAAGTAGGACAAAGCACCTCTATTTCAAGAATACCGTCTTCCTTCTCACTGGCCAAGAACTCCCCAGATTTACGACCGATACCACAGATCACAACCATTTACCGCTTATCACCTGATTACTACCATCACCGCAATACAATTCCTAGGTCCACGGGTTCTTTTGTTGCCAATATTTCTCGCTGACAGCATGAGAAACATGGCCTGGGTACCTACCGAGACCCTACAGCTGGTGGAAATGAAATCTGACAGTGCTCTGCACAAGCAAGGGAGAAAAAGGGCTGAAGGCTGAGAGTTTCGGGGTATGTGTGCTAAAAATTGTTACCGACTCGCCCAATGCTTTTGTCACACTCGGGTACGGGGGATGATCATACAAAGTTGACGGGTTCTGCTAATTCTAAATGCTTTGTGAGGTTTGATTCGGAAGAGCATTTTCTTCTTTGGTTTTTTGGGGGATGTGGAATACGTCTGTGTGCTGAAGTATTTGGTATGCTGTCTTTGCTGACGGGTGTCTACCTAGGTATGCACTTCGGTCTCTTGCCCCCCCAATGATCCTGGGCTAGCACTCGAAAAACTCTTCACCAAGGTCAACCATCATCACCTGCAGCTCTCAACTTCTTATCCAACGATACTCTAACTTAACATGTTCTCCAACCACTCCACTCAATAGTCTGACATCAACGTTCTCACACCATGACTCGATGGGCCACTCCATCACACCAAGATACCTTTGCACGAACCTCTATCGGCCCTTCGATTGATTGCCTTTTGGAAAATAGATAGGCAATGATGTTTGTTGCTATCCCCTCAAGTGCGGCAGTGGACGTAGTGGGTCACTGCAAATCCTTATCTTTCCGTACAGAGATTCGATCTACGTCCACTGCCGCACTTCCAGGTTGAGGGGATACCTCACTGCTCTTTTATTCACAGGGAGGCGATGCTGTAAGGATTACTCAACAAGCATCATCAACAGATAACCGCCCAATTGCCACCACACTTCGTCGATATGTTGTACGCCATATTCATATCGCACCCTTTCATCCGAAGTAGTTGGGCATTGAGTGGGTGACAGAAGACTCTACTTGACGAGTAGGCTGAGGTGTCTGGTCGTTCGAGATAAATGGTTCCTCTCACTTCTTGATATTGAACCAGTTCTAAGGTTACTCGCCTTCGAATTGCTTGGGACAACATGGGAATTCACAACGTTTCCCTGTGACGACACGACAACCTCAAATGCCGACCCATGGCCAAGTCAAGATTCCGATTACTTCCAGCCCCGTACTTACCACTTTTAAGTAACCAAGGCATTCGGGATAAGGTGGCGAGGACATGTGAGGGGATTCAACTCGATTCCCGGTTTTCACGTCGGTTGGGAAGCAAGAGAGAGTGCTGAACATAGCAGGAGTGGAATTGAGGTCTCACGCATCAACATTTTGTTGAAAATATCCCCATCCACCAGCATCCATCTGCCCATCCATCGTTTCCTTCTATCCATGGTGGAGTCCACGATGGTGGGCTTCTTCTCATCCGTCATGTGGTTTCTTTTCTTCAGATTTCCCAGCTTGGTTACCCAGCCCAACATTCGATCGATCACATGGGGGAGCTGGTCCAGCCGAGGAACCAAGCCGCTCCGCTTCTTCCATGCAATCGATAAGAAAAACTTGGCTGGTGCTAGAAGTAGCGCAACCCCGCCGTTCCCGGGGCCGGACCCGGACCCGGGAAATCAAGCCCGGCGGTCTGGCCCGGTCGGATTCTGACAGAATCTTTCTTTCTTTGGGTGATCACGATGTTTCCCATTCGAGTGTTCAGAACAGTTGGTTCCAGTCTTTCATCGTCTAATCAAGGTGAGTTGTCCCAGAATGGCCAACGCATGAACCATTCGTGCCTTTTCAAGAAGGAAGGGAAACGAGGGTGAGCAAGCTTCGCTGTTCCTGTTCCTGAAATTTAGTGCGTTGTGCCTGACCGTCCCGCATGTTAAAAGGCTGGAAGCCCGGCCCTTCCTGACAGACCTTGGAAGGCGGAAATGGTTTACCCACAAAAAAAGAAACTTTTGACTCGAGAACTGCTCTCATCAAGTGCGGCATTTCTTTGATTCGATCGAGTCAAGAGCATCTCTGCCGTGATAGGTCGCACAGCACATCGAATCCCTCCTAGTCCATTCTCGAGTCCAGAGTTCCCCCTATTTCCGGATTTTCTTCCCCTCCGCTCTAGCCTTTTGGATGGGGAATTGTGGAGTTGAAAAGAAGAGACTCCATTCAATTTCCATGGAAAACTCTGATGCTGTTTCCAATTTGAAAAATGCGAGGTCGATGTTTTTTCAAGTCGGAAGTCGGAAACGCGACCAGCTTTCCCTCGGACTTTGTCCCGTCAGAAGAATCTTTCAATTTTCAGTAAACCTTGAACGATTTCCAAGGTCACTCTTACTCCAAGGTCACTCTTACTCCGACCATTCAGATATCAGAACTGAAGTATGTGATGACGAGAACTGTGGATTGATGCAAGGGGAAAAAAGTGTGACCAAGGTCATGATTCGTGCTTCTCACCTTTCCAATTTGTTTTTTGTTGTGCTGTCACGCCTTTTCACCTCTTACTTTTCTGGATGCCTGACAAGAATGCCTGACAAAGAAATTTCTCACATGCATGAGTCAACAACTGCGGTTCCAAACCAACACAGATTTTGCAGAAATTTCTTGCAGAAAGACTGGGTGAGTGGTCAGTCTATCATGCCATGGGTCCCAATCCTAGACCCCACGAACCGGGTGAATCTCAGGCACCAGATTCTTCTCTCAGGAACCTCTGCTTCCTCGGAGACTTTGCAAGCATCTGAGTGGTTGATGTGCAGGCCACTCATATATTTCTTGCCTTTGCAGCTGTTCCTTCGCCCCGTTTTCGCAAGGCGAGCTCGCATGCCGCATCTGTGTGCACCATTTCGGGATTTGTTCCTGCGTCACCACGATTTTACCAGCTGCCACACCTCCCAACAAGGCTTGCTGCGCTGGCTGTTCGCGAAACGAAAAGACCTAAGCTTAAGGAGTTTCCCTCTTAGATTCTAGATTCAAGAAGGAAACTCTTTATTCTTCCTGGGTAAAAAAAAAAAGTAACGTTGGATTATCTTTTGATACTTTGTAAGCGTGAGTTGGCCATGGAAGGAGAGTTTCCATCGAGCGGGAACGTTGCGCATCTCCCGCTCAGCCCCCGCGATTGGATCTAAGCCCTGTCGAGATCTCCACACCCCCTTCAACTCGCGTACGAATCCTCAACGCCGTCGACGTCGAATTCAAAGGCAAGGCCGGCAAAATTAGAATGGCTCGTCCCTATGCGCGGCGGACACATGGCGGCGGTAGTCTCACACCATCTGCCAGCGATTGATCACTTGGGAGTCAGGTACCAGCGTTAGTTGGTTTCCTTTCAACGAATGAGCAACCGATCGCAAAGCCATACGCCCCTCATCGACACCGCTTTACGTGGACCAAAGTCTTCCTTCCTCTTCCCTTGCCAGCCTTCTTCTTGGGCAACCCTCCCTCAAGTTCCTCAACCACCAATGGATGGACCCCACCCCGGGAAAGGCGTCAGCCTGGGCTTTCAGAAAACCCGTGCCTGAAATGAACCTTGTGCAAGTGAGTGGTTCTCTATGGCGGGAATGTTCCGGTCCTCCCCCTTGGTTTGTTCAGAGCCAACATGACAAGGTACAGTGCCTTTAAAGAAATTTGGAACAGAAACGTTCTCGAGTCTAGATGCTGTAGATCCTAGTTCCCTCTATCCACCCAAGACCGAGCAGAAGCCGATACGCTGGCTTTGCTTTGGTGGCCATGCCAACAGGACGTAAGGTTGAGTGGAAGCCCGTCTGCAGAGGATATGCTTTTCCTATATCAAGGTGGGTGCCCCCTCCCTCAACTTCCTCTCCTCCCCAACCACATTCCTTTGGCCTATACTACACGTTTTTCGGTGACGACGAGATTTCTTGCTCCTTCCTTTCAAATACTATCGATCTGTGATCGCGACATCTATCCTTAAGCAACAGCCTTATACACAAACAGCTAGCTTTCTGTCCGCGACATCATTGTCTCTACGACAGTCAAGAAATCCTTCGTCACCAGACCATAACTACAGTCTCGACGACTATTACATACGCCTTCAAAGAAATACATACAACACTTACTTGCAAGCAAGTCAACAACATCGATCATCCGATCAACATTCAACAACCGAAAACACACTTTCGAAAAAGCAAAACAAGCAAATATGCAATTTTTCAGCACCCTCTTCCTCGCAGCCTCAGCGCTCGCCTCCCTCGCAGCAGCAAACAGCATCCACTTCATAAACCAAGACTCCACCCCACGCACCATCATCTTCACGCCCTCCTTGGGCCTCCCTACCATCCCAAAGCTCAAGCTCAAAGGCTCTGGTTCAGCAACCGCAAACTTCCCCACGGGCTGGATAGGAAACTGGTACTCAGTCAACACCGGCTCCCCCGAAAATGTCCCGGGTATGTTGGGAGAAGTCCGCTTCGATGGCTTCGCGGGGGCAACGTACTTTGATGTGTCGGCGATTGTGAATCCCCAGGATGGAAATGGGGTGAAGATGATCATGCCCAAGACGAAGAGTACGCCTGTCTCTGGGTGTCAAAGTTTCCCGTGTGACAATGCTTATAATCACGATGATGATGTGAGGACCCTCTCTACACCGGACAATGAGCTCGTCTGTCTTGTTGGAAACGAATCCAAGGCACGCAAGAGGGGAATGGTTGCTAGGGCTTTCGTCTTGGAGTAAATGACATGCTTCCTTTCTCGATGAGACGAAGGGGGTGATGGCATCTGCGCCGCTTGTGCGAGCCGCGATGTTGTAGCGATGACTTTACGGCAGGCATGGCTATGGAAACGGATCTACTTGGAGTTTTCCACTTCGACTACACTCGTTTTTCTCCATTTTGGAACACAACCTTGTGCGAGACAACTTTAGAATGCGTTTTGCTTCTCTTCACTTCTTTTTTTGTATATATTTAGGGATATGGACAGGATAGGATAGGACAGGATAGGACAGGACAGGATAACCCCCGGGAAATTGGGGCTAGGAGGAGATTTTTAGATCAGGGTGGTTTGGGGGATTTATATATAAATACCATTCTTTGTTGGAAATATGAAATACTTACACATACCTACCCACCTATGAACCTGTCACCATCGTGCTCGTCGTGTCTTGGCTCTTACCCTGTGCTTTGATTTGTCGTGCTCTCGGCTCACGGCTCAACGGGGCTTGCTTTCGCGAACTTTGAAGATAGGCAACCAACCTTCTTTCATCCCCCTCGATTCCATTTCCTAGCATCCTTTGCGTCGTCGTCCTATTGCCGCTTTCTCGATCCTTCAGACTACTCGTAGTTATTTATATATCTTCAACGTAAATTCCCGAGTACCTTAACGTTTTCTTAACGTTGGTTGTTGGTATGTTGTGGTAGGTCGTCAAATAACCAACCCCTCCCTCACTCACTCACCCTTGATCCATCGGATATCACAATATACAACATTACAAGCCCCATGGATCCATCCCATTGGATGTGCCAACCACATTTTACCATTTTACTTCTACTACTTATAGATAATTATTATTTATTCCCATGTTTCTCCTTATGCTATATACTGTATGTCTTAGTTAGGATAGGTTGGAATGGGATAGGATAGGATAGGATAGGATAGGATGGGTTAGGATAGAATAGGATAGAATAGAATAGGATAGGATGGGATGTGGTTATTTATTATTTAAGCTTTTTATTTTTATTTTTTATTCTTCGTATTATTTATGAAGCGACTTTTGAGAGGGGGTTTTCGTGGGTGAGGTGTTGGTTTCTATACGCGGAGAGGTGTAAGGAGAGTGTACACGTACTTGTATTTATTGTACTTATATTTTGTGAAACTTGAATTTTGTGAAACTGGATTTTTGAGATTGCTGGGGAAAAGTAGAGCTGGAAGATGTAGATGAAAGGGGCCTGCCCCCGGAACTCGCGGGGTTTAGGTTTAGGTTTAGGTTTAGGTTTAGGTTTAGGTTTAGCTCACCTTTTTATTTTTGGGGGGTTTCAGAGATAGATAGGCTGGACTGGACTAGACTAGACGGGACTGGGTATGAGATATATAAGATATATGAGATATAGAGAAGTTGAGATAAGTGTTAAGCCTAGCCTAGAGACTCGTAGAGATGTTACCTTTACGAAAAGCCAAGGTATAATACGAATAAAGTATAAAGTAAGGCCAAATAAGCTATATGCTTTATTATATTATCAAGAGTTTTATTAGCTAATAGGAAGCCTCTATTTCCTATCACGTACTAGCACTTACTTCGCTTACTCTAGAACTTCTTTCCTAAAACAACATTTTTCTATAATACTACAAATAGCTTAAAGCACTTCTATAATATTACTTCGTTCTAGGCGTAATAAAGGTTATTCTAATAGAGTAATTACTATAGTTCCGTAGCTTTATACTACTAAAAAACCCTCTAAAAAGTCTATAAAGTAATCCCTAGAATAACCTTTATTTCGTCTAGGATAAAGTAAACCAAAGAGCCTACTTATATAACCTTAGTTTTAAAGTAAAAGTCTAATTTACTAAGATAAAGAATATTAAAGATGTCGATAAAGTAATAAAGCGAAATATTAGTTATATAAGTAGTAAAACTAATTAGAATAAAGTAGTATAGAAGTAGAACAGAGAGGATATATTACTAAATAGAGAGGATTTACTTCTAGATAATAATATATATAATAAAGACAAAGATAAAGATAATAGAAGTAATAACGAATTTAAGAGTAGCTTTAATTATTCTATATAATTATAATATAAATTATCACTTTTTACACTAAAAGGCCATATTTCAGTACTATATTTATACACTTTTATACCTAAAATTTATCCTATAATAACGCTAATAGCTATATTACGCTTTACGCTAAATGAGCATTTCGTATTACTTTACGAAACGTAAGAATAAGCATCCCTACTAGAGAGATTATTTTAAGTTTAGATTTAAGGAGTGAAGTTTTAGCACTTGGAGATTTTGATAAAGGGGTAGTATTCGTTTCAAGTTTCATAACTGTTACAGTACTTAAGATATAATGGGATAGGGTTATAATACATTAGTGATCTTAAGATTAGGATCTTTAGATAACCCTAGTGAGTGCTTAATAGGGGTAGGATTCTCGGTATTTGAGGATCTTTTATTTCAATTGAAGGTTCGTGGGTTCTAATAACTTTTGAGTGAGAACTTTGTAGAAAGAAAAATAGAAGAGATATAGAATCCTGCCTAATTTTTGATATGAGGGCTATAGGGAGAGCCTAGAAAGCACTCGCCACGTATCAACACAACGCCTTTGCACGAAAAGAAATCTTCTCGTGGGGAAAAATACACGTCAAAAAACATGGGGAAAAACTCGATGAGATATCGTAGGGCTGGAGTTTGAATGGAAAAAGAGCATCTCAAAGGATTTAGGCGCGTTCCTGCTCGTACCGGCTGATGCTCCCCGACCTGTTGACCAAATGGAGAACCGGGAGGAAGAAGCTTGAAAATCCTTTTCCGTACCTTTGGGACGGTTGGAATGGCGATTCTTAACAATGTTTCTTGAAGCGCCGAGGTTAAAAATATAGAGACCGGAGATTTTGAGAGAACTTGCTTTATCGCTCGAGCACTTAAGCCCCTTTTCATTACCCGCCTTGGCATCGCAATACCCATGTATGAGCCAATCAGAAGTAGTGGATGTGTACCGAAGAGATCTCCGATTCTTACTTGAACAAAAGGGTTCCTGCACTTCAACTCCATCTTCCATCTTGAAGCGCCGTCCCACCAGTGCGATTTTCGCACGTTACACTCCTTGAGTCTATCAATTAATACTAAATGTCTTCTTCACCCTCCTTATAAGATACCACCACAGCTTGTCGTCGCTATACGACAAATCACACTCTTTAATTTCTTCGTTTCCCTCGGTTTTGATTCAAGATGCGTTTCTCTAGCCTCCTCCTCGGAGCCGCAACCGTTGTTCCAGTTGTGCTAGCACAAACTTGGACCGACTGTAATCCTCTTAATACGACATGTCCGAATAATCCAGCTCTGGGCACAAATCACACCTTCATTTTCAATTCCAGCTCCGCAGTCACGGATACCTTCAACATCACCGCTGGAAAACTCAATTATACCGAACAAGGCACCCAATATGCGATCACGAAGCAAGGTGAATCGGCAACGATTCAATCGAATTGGCATATCATGTTTGGATCCGTCTCGGTGACGATGAAAGCCGCGACTGGAGTTGGGATCATTTCTTCGATTGTGCTGCAGTCCTCGGATTTGGATGAGATTGATTGGGAGTTTATGGGAGGAAATTCGACGCATGCGGAGACAAACTACTTTGGCAAGGGAAATACGACTTCGTACGATCGCGCGGTATACTATCCGGTCTCTTCAGATGTTCGAGCGAATTTCCATAACTACACCATTGTTTGGACGGCCGAGACTTTGGCTTGGATGATTGATGGAGTTACTGTTCGTGTTCTCAAGTATGACCAGGCATATGGAGGCAAGAATTACCCACAAACACCCATGAATTTGAGAATGGGAATCTGGGCTGGTGGGGATACAACCAAGTTTCCTCAAGGTACTGTCGAATGGGCTGGAGGCGCGACGGATTTCTCGAAAGCTCCATTTTCTATGTTTGTACGACAGGCTGAGGTCAAGGACTATGGCAGCGGAAAGGAATACCAATGGACTGACAAGACCGGAGACTGGACGAGCATCAAAGCCATCGCGTAAATATCTCTGTCTTGCCTCCATGAAACATGTCTAACCTTCAATCCAGCGGAAACTCAACAGCAGCCGAAACAATCAATAAATCCGAGACCCCTGATCTCACAATGTCACAAAAATTTGCAGCCTTACCCCAGACCTCCAAGATTGCTGTGTACGCCGGTTCTGCGGGATTCGTTGGCGTCGCATTCGCAGCCTTCCTCTTTATCTTCTTACGACAGCGTAAAGCCGGTCGTATCGAACGCGAAAATTACAATGCAAATATCGAGAAGGAGCGCGAAGAGAAATTCAAGGATCAAATGGAGTTGAAACAAAAGGGACAAGGCGGATGGAACGATCGCGATGTAGCAAGCCAAGGTGAAGATGCTCTTGGTGGATGGGGAGCTGCTCATGCTACGCCCGGTCCTGCTGATCGTGGAAGTGACTTCCCACTGCGAAACGAAAATGGAAGCCAGCCATCAACACTTTTGGGACAGGTTCCTCTGCGAGCCCACGAATGGACCGGAGGGAACCAAGGCGGGAAAATCCATGAAGCTGGTAATGCACGTCAAGGTGCTTACAACGGATCTGAAAGTCCTTCTTTCCCATTCCCAAGACAAGGCTCATCGCATTCAAATGAACGCGGGTTAATTGGTTCTGCACATAGTGCTCATTCTGGTGGTTACGCCAGCCCGAACTTCAATAATAGTTTCCCTGTCGCTGGACAGGTACCACAACAAGGACCGATTAGAGGTGGTTACCAGAGGTTTTAATGGGATTCAAGGTCCGATTAATTTGTTTATATGCTTGCTTCAATTGTTAATATATACCGGGAGTTGGGGTGTTGCTACATACAGAAACGAACTGTATTTATGATCATGACATAGGAGTTGTCTGGCGGGCCTTTGAGGGCTTTTCTTTTTTCGTACTGTGACAATAATACCGCCATGCATTTGCAATGTGCTGGCTGGATTTGTACCTTAGGTTAGGGCTCGATAGTAATTCGATTGCAGCCTTGAAGCCTTGAGCTACTTACATCCTAATAAACACTGCCCGTTGTTCCCTCCCTACTCTCACCTAATTCCCCCTCCCAAACCATCCAACACCCCCTTCAGCCCCCTAACCTCCTCCACACTAACCATCTCCCCCTCCCCAAGCACCGCACTACTATGCACCCACCTCGTCCCCGTCTCCCTAACCGCCGCCTCTACATTTCCCCTTCTCACACCACCACCAATAATCACCTCCAACCCTCCTTCCCTTCCTTTCTCAACTAACTTCCGTAACAACTCCCACCCTTCCTCTCCGGCTTTTGGTGCTCCACCTGAGGTTAGAAGGTATTTAAACCCTAGCCGGGTCAACATGTCTAGCTGGAGGAGCATCTCAGAGGGAGGAATGAGATCGAATGCTCGGTGGAATGTACATGGTAAGGGCGACGCGGCTTGAAGAAGGAGGTGGCTGGTCAGTACATCGAGTTGATTCCTGTCCGATAAGGCACCGAAGACGAATCCTGTTACTCCTTCTTGGGCTTTAAATTCGGCTATTGAGGAAAGCATGGCCTGAATATCGGTTTCCGAGTAGACGAACGAATTAGAGTGGGGTCGGATCATTACGTGGATTGGCGTTGAGTCAAGATTCTGTTGTGTGCTTGTTTGAGAGGGTGTTCCTGAATTGGATAATAGGCCTCTTAGAATTTTGAAATCGGATAGAGAGGGTGTGAGACCGCCTGAGGAGAGGGAGGTGCAGAATTCTATTCTTGAGGCCCCGTTTTGGGCGGCGAGGAGGGCGGAGTGGGGGTTGAAGGAGGCGATTTCTAGGTTGGCCATCTTGGTTGGGGTATTTCAGAAGGTGAATGGTTGGGAGGGAACTTTGAAACTAGGTATTGGGGTTGGGGGTTGATGCTTGAGGTAGGTCACGCTTTAGTTGAGGCGGGTCACGTGGCTATTCTTGAAAAAGGCAGTGTGGACTTGGTTCTCCTTTTTGCGAGGAGTACTGAGCGTACAATCTGTCTTTGGTGGTTGGTATCGCTTTTTGAATTATTTTTAGTTTTGATATGCTAGTTTTTAGAATTCAGCACATTGCTACGCCATAGTATCAAGTAGTAGGTTTAGTAAGTTAAACTATTTAATCATATTATTGGAAAGTATTGGATGCTCTAAGTTAATTAGATAAAGTCTGGTTTATTATAAAAGTAGTGAGTATGAAGTACTCGTCTAAGTAACATATATTCCGTTTAACTACTATAGACAGTTCAGACGACTTAAGATATTTCAACAATCTATAACTATTGACCGTAGCGAGTTTAGAGTATATCTAGCTAGACTTGAAAAGCATAGTAGAGCAACGCGTTAGTTGACAGTTCATTTGTTTGACTAAAGGGATAAAATGCTATAAATACTTCACAGGAGCTTCTTTTGTCAAGGTAAGGCCAGACTTTGATTGGAATTACGTCTTCAGCTAATTGGCTGGATTATTAGGTACAAAAAGCAGTTTGAGATTTAGGCTTTGGGACCTGTCATTCTTCGAGGCAATCACTGTGATGTGATAAATTCACAAATAATCGAGTTAATATTGAAAGTGGTATACAAGAAAATGAATTCATTTTAAAATGATTGGCGATTGGTAGGCAAACGATCTAAAGAGGCGTGGTAAAATATAAATAAAGGAACTGGAGGACCGAAGGGGAGGGGCAAGTTTTAACTTACCAGTTAATCTTACTAGGTAAATTAGCTTACATCTTCCTCCCAACCTTCTTCACTCTATACGTCAACTCAGTTCCCTCATCCTCCTTTCCCTTTCGCTTTCCCTTCGCCTTCTCACTCTGCGTCCGTCGAATCTCTGGGCTACTCCGCGCGGCACTTGGTGCCGTACCACTGAGAGGGATTGTGAGCGAAGGACTAATACGTAGAGGGTTCTCAGTCGTACTAGCTACACTTTCTTTACTTAGCTGTCCTCTTAGATCTGGTAGGAATGGTACGGGGGGAGTACGGGTCAACTTCTCCCGGTCTTGAAAGACACTGATTCCTCGTTCCGCGCGTGTAGCTTCAGGAGCTTCAGGAGCTTGGGGATCTAGGGAAAGTCTTCCAGACATCCATTGGCCTGGTGGGATTACCGTGTTGGAAGTTGACCATCGACGTGCTGTGGCTGTAGCAACGACTTCGTCTGTTGAGACGGGACTCACTGAGCGGCTGTCCCATTCGTTCGTGCTGGAAAGAGAACTAACGGAGCCGTTTGCGGTCGCTAGACGCGAAGTCACAGACTGGCTCTCAACTTCTTCGACAGCGGCTTGGAGTGAGTGTGCACTTATCGTCGCTTCCGTGATCTGGGGTTTATGTGCGTTCACGAAAGGCAAAGGGGAGGGTGATGCTGGGCGAGGGGTGACTGGTCCGTAACTCTCCAATAACTCCTTGAACGGTCTCGTGCGTGGGACTCGCTCAATCTCGTTTACGGACGGGCTTGCGTTCTCGTCTTCCTCCTCTTCACTCACGACGAATGTGCCGTCCTCTTCGGGTGGAGTCGCCAATGGGGAACTCTGGTAAGTGAGCCACGTTTGCCCACCACTCCCGAGAGTCCCGCTGGAATCTCGATACAAGTGAGCAGAGTTTGCAGTGGTAGCAGAGAGAGCGCCAGACATCGTGGGTGTGTTGGGTGATTGTCGGGGTAGTACCCCCAAACAACCTAGCATAGTGCCAGTCTCTAGGTCATCGTCTCCTCCTCTGGCAGGAGACTTACCCTTTCTGGCCTTTCTACGTCGGGCACTGAAGTAAACCCATATTCCCCAAATTGCAACCCCAATTGGAACTAGAGCAAAAACACCCACGAAAGTACTTGTCAGGATGATGGAAACTCGTGACTCTTGCTGACTCATATCAGCTTTATCCCCAGTGGTTTCAATAAAATCCATAACCTCTTTGGTGAAAGTGTACACCGTTGAAGGTGTAGCTGTTGCTTTCACGGAAGTGGTAGTGGTGGGCTGAGAGTGGGCAGGCGCTTGCCGTGCCAAGATGGAGATAAAAGTTCTAGACATCGTTCTACGAATGCTGTTCGATGTGAATGACTCAAAAAAGTAAAGGATGTGGTTTATCTACGATGTGTGAGACCTTGTGAGAATACTCGGGTGATCTACTGAGAGGAAGAGGAAATATGACGACTATGATGCAAAGCGAAAATTTATAGAACACAAGGCCATTGTTGAAAAAAAATCCCTTTGTGCTTCAAACAAATTCAAAAAAGACAAAAGCTTTCTCGTCAGAGGTCTAGGAATTGTCTCTGATATAAAGGAAAACGTAGAGCGATAAAGAAAGGCCAACTACAAACAATAGCCCCTCGCTTAGTTAAATCAATTCCAGACAAAAGAATAACTTTGTTTCGACGAGAAGAGTGTGAACAATAGAGACAAAAAACAACTCACTGCCAGTAATTATATCTATTAAATCTGTCTTCATATCTGAAGCCTCAGCTCATCAGAACTTTTGCGTACGTCTTTAGAAATTAGAGCCAGGACTTTATTTTTCTTTAAAAGACCTACACAGAATCTCCAACAAATAACACTAGAAACCCCTCAATTAAAATGGCACCAATCTTCCAAAGTCGCAGGCAATCTGCTCCTAAAGTCTCAACCCTCCGCCCGGTGGATTCTCTCAAAGCCAAGACTGAGATCGTCACGGAATATGAGCAGCTCGAGAAACAAAAAACAATCGAGAAATGGATCGAGGAAGTTGAAACCGAAGCAACTTTTGGTGGCGAGATAATTGTCTCTTCTACTCCAACGATGCGTTCTAATGAACTGGATGACGATGTGTTACTTGTTGTAGAACCAATGTGTAACGAGACAAAAGCGGATGATGTCATTGAGGAAATCGTTGACAGCTATTTTCATTCTGAGTCTTGTTATAGCGAGGTAGACACCGATACTGTGACATTAGACGGAGTTGGAGCTGATGCAATGGCTGCTCAGTTCGTTGAAGCTTTGGAAAAAACAGTCGGTAAGAATCCATTTTCTAAAGAGGGAAGGCCCTCCCTGAGTTTGGTTATCCCAGAACAAGTCATTTCTACTCCAAAGGAGTCAGCTATTCTGTCTACTGGTCACGCAAAGTGTCATGATGCTCTCCGATTCAAGAACGACATCTTTGATCCAGTGAATCATTTCCCACGGGGAAACTGTAAGTGTCAAAAATGCTCCTCTTCTCACACAGAGTGCGATATCAGACGAATCATGACTGCACTCCCACGCTCTACAGTTCCTGTGCACCTCCTGGATCTCTTTGATGCGTACCATGCGCGTCAAATAGAGCGGCAAGAAGACTCGCTACAAGAACCTAGCTATTACCAGCTCGAAACCAATTCGGATCGATGGTATGGTCAGTTCAGTAAGATCTATGCACGGAGAAAGGGGGGTCAAGACGGCGACTCCTTGATATTTCAAGCTCTGGTTGATTACTTCCAATATGGGCAAGAAATCTCTATTGAAGACTTCATTGAAGCTGAATACAAGGAGTGCAAAGATAACAGTAAACCAAGTCAGAAACCAAATCATTCTTTGGAGGCTTTAGAGGCTCAGACAAAACAAACGTTGGAAGAGGAGAGAGAGTTGAATGAATTCTACGATCTTTACTTACCAAACTCTCTAGAAGAAAACCCCGTGACCAACCAAGAATCCGACGACGAGAGAGGAATTTGGTAAGTAAACGTCTATTTTCCAAGGAGGTATGTACGTCGGAGAACTAATCCAAAGACTGGTTCATTTGATTCTGAATATGGGGTTCACAGAAGCCACTTAATTTGATAATAAAAATGCAGTAAAAGAACAAATTATAAATAACTTTTCATAACCCAATCGCAGAACCAGTGAAAACCTTATTGAATTAAAAATGAATCTATAGAAATAAGATAAGTGGTGATGTGCTCACTTCGGCACCTACTTTACTAAATTGTTAAGAAGGTTTAGAAGAATCTTAGAGTTGGTTTCTTGATTCTCCGAAATTCTCCGAAATTCTCCGAAACAATATTTACAGTTGTGCGAGAAGAATCGTACGAGTAGATAGAAGAGTACCAGTTTAGCGCATCATCGAGCGCGAGTTCGTTGTATTTCTTATTGTAGTGGGCCTGATGAAAGGCAATAAAAGCCCCTTTTGTGCTTCTTGGTACATTGAAGGAGTGGTGTTTCAAGTCGCCGCCTTTATTTTCAAGGTATTATGGTGAAGTAAACCCTCATTGACCTAGACTAGTACTTCAAATTATGGGAGAGCTATGGGCTGCCACTTTTTACTGCCAAACGCGAGGCGAGGAAACAGTGAGGCAAACATCGGCACCAAATTCACCACCCGGCTCCCTAAAAGATACCCAAGTAGCGAAATGGGTAGGTAGATTGCTCTCAAATCACTTGTTCAATCAGACAGCCCTATAAACTAAGCTTGCTTGGCGTAGTGCAGGTGGGAACGTGGAGGTTGAGGTACACCTTACGAGGTGCCAGACATACATGTTAAACGAACTAGCGCAGAGCGAATAGACCCTAAAGTATAAACTTCCATTGGCGGCTGGAGGGCTGCCTCTTTCTGAGTCCTTCCCTTTCCGGGGTTGTAGAGATTTTTTGCCGTTTGTTTTCGCTGTTGTTTTGAGCATGGCGTTGAGGCTGTAACCCCCCCCCCCCCTTTTTTTTGTCAAGCGAGTATGGATTTTGTACATTAAATTGCTCGAGAACATTTAGCTCAATTAAGCCAATTAAATAAAGTTCTATATGATTTTAAAGTACAGTGAACTAATTAGATACTTAACAAGCCTAAAGACCATCTTGTGAAAATGAGTATACAAGAAAATTTTGATCATCTACTAGAGCTTAAGGCTAAGCCATCGATGTATAGCGAAAAAAAGTGTGTGTCCAGACATGACTGGTCAGTTTTATACTCTGTGAGCAAAGCATACCATCTCCATGCCGGCGGCAATACTTCAACATCATATCTCATTGCAGACGTGTCATTCATTGTACGGAAACTATTTCTTCTTGAGTGAAGGAAAAGACTCAGCGATATTTCTCTTCCATTCGATGGTTATTTCCGAAGCCGTCAATGCTCGTGAGAGTTTACAGAAGAAAAAATAAAACAAACTAGCAGGTTTTACTTTCTCCAAAGCTCTCTTGTATTGTCGCAGCTCTAAGCGAAGCCGCCTTTTGTCAGCCGAAATACCTCGCCTTTTTGTGCTTGAAAAAAATCAAAATTAAGGTTGCGCAGCACTGAGATAGTTCAACAGCTCTTGCGAATTTTGCCTTTCTCTTTCTTGTTCCTTCTATTGTGTATATAACGGCGTCTATGTCGTTTTTAAAATGCTGTCTACCTTGGTCAACAAGAGCTAGCGCGCTGTTTTGCAAGGGCTACATGTTGCTTTGAGGCGGAGCTCTTGAACAACCTGTGGCCCCTTCGAAGAAAAGCTCTGTTTCAGTCTTAGATGTCTGTAGTATACTGGCATGTCCGGAAATCCACAAGCACTTAGGACACTTCTATCGTCTCTAACGAGCTTTCAAGATGGCTTCTTTGGCTGTGTTTAAATCTGGACTGAGTGAACTAATCTCAGACGCTCAAGCTAATTTGCGAGTAGTCCATATATCTGGCTTGAATTTCTTTGACCCTTCTATTGTTAACTGAATTAAAGGTTGGAGTAAGTCTCGTGATTTGCCCAATGTGCACACCCTAGACTTCTTTTCCAATTGAAGGTTCGTAAAGAAACTTTCGGTCTCAGAAGAAAATTCCATATATTCTCTCTGTTGAGTGCATCAACTTCCCACTTTCCATCAGTCCTAAGTTTCAGCTTTTGCTCAAAGATCACGTTTTTATAGCCTCCCCAGAGGGTTAGTGTGGTTTGTCAGCACCTCAAGGTAACTGCTGCGCCCTTTTCATGTCTTCCCATATACATTAATTAGTCGTACTTCTCATATAAAACAGCAATAGTATATCCTAAGGAATGGAGCCCCCCAAAGCACTAGAAACCGAAACTCGAAGTCGAGCTTCAAAAAGAAGAGTTGTCACATCGTGCTCCGAATGTAATCGGAGAAAACAACGTGTAAGTCCTGCTTATCAACCTTCTTCGAGGGAAGAGTTCGTTCATATCCTTATGTTATTTCACGAATTCTAAAGCCCAACTTTGAAAATAGTGCGATCGAGAATGGCCCTGCAATCGCTGTCTCAGCCGTCGAGTTGGCCACCTGTGTCGATATGAAGGAAAACAACAAGGGAGAAAAGTGTATAAAAAAGCATCTCCGACAGTACAATTTCCCAGCCTTGGGAAAGTTAGAGAAGAATCTCCAAAGTCGGCTCAGGAGGTGGAACTTACGGACGAGAATATCCTAAATGAACTCGGGTCCATGGAGATGATTATGGGGAAATTATTGTAAGTGTATACTGTTCTTGCTTTCATTGAGGGGTACTAACAAGAACTAGAATCCAAGAACGATGTACTGGGAAATCTTATTCTGCAACCAAAATCCAAACCTCTGATCCTCGAAGATCTCGGGATGAGGTATTGAAACATTTCCCCAAACGAAAAGTTGTTGATTTCCTTATTCAGTTCTTTCTCGAGGAAGTGAACTGGATATACGAACTAGTGTTTGCTCAAACCTTCACGGAAGAATACAAAAATTGGTGGCTCCTACCAGATTACCAGAAAGACCACGATTTCCAATTTGGTATCCTTATTCTCAGGTTTTGTCTAAACAGTCTCCATTGCCTACCACACGCCGAATACCCCACTGGGGATAGCATAGATGTGTCTTTGGGTGTTCTGGAGAAGGAATGTGATGAAGCAGCACTTCTCTTGTATTCTTATCCGCCGAAGCCGCCTTCCTTGCTTAGGATTAGAGCTCTTGTTTCGTATATGATTTTTCTGAGTAATAATGGGAATACTATCAAGAGCTGCCAAGCTTTTGGTGAAGCTGTAGAGGTTTCACATAGCATCGGACTTTTTAGAGAAGAGTCGTGGGGAAGTCTTCCAGAATTCGAGAGGGAAGAACGACGGAAGGTGTTTTGGTTTCTGTACATGTGGGATAGGTAAACATGCCATGCACTTCGTTCAATCGACTGGTATACATACTGACTTGGTATTACAGAACTGCTTGCACATATCTTGGACGCTGGCCACTCATCCCAGAAGAATACACCGATATCAAAATCCCCTCAGAAACACCTTATCTCCCTGACACCAACAAATCATGTCCGACACCCATGACCGATGTAATACTCCACATCAAAATCTGTCAGTTTCTGCAATCTTTCATCAGCGCTCCGGGGAAAAAGCAACAACGACAAGACCCTCAATTTGTAGCATCCGTGATGAAAAGATATCAAACAGAGATCATCGATAAAATTCCTTGCCAATACCAGTTGGAAAACCCAGACACTAGTTGGGAATCAAGGTTTCCGAAATTGAAATTGAAACGTATTGGTCTTGCAGCCTGTGTATACGGAGGCATGGCAACTTTACATCGAGCTTTTGCAGGTCTCACTGTAACCGAGATGTCAAGTCCAGAAACAGAAGTCAATAAGTCGAATTTTGCAGCTGCAGTCGCAAGTCGAAACACCCTTATTCGTGCTTGTATAAAAGCAATGTCTGCTATCACCGAGCTCCATCAACTTATGGGAGGTGGTCCGCAGCAATATTTCTATATACCCTTTGTATTGATTGAATACTCGACTATTGTGGGGATGTGCACTGCATCTGATCTCATCGCGATGAAAGATTCAAAGAATACGCCGATGACGGATTGTAAATTGCAAAAGGAGTGTATCGCTTCTTTTCAAAAAGGAGTGGAGTTGATTGAACTTCTTGCTCAGAGATCACCGGTTGCGGAACGGGGTGTAGATATGTTGAGAAGGTTGAATAATAAAATCATAGCTGGACAGAAGCATTTGTTTGCTATGAAAGGTCTTACGACCCTGGATTCCGTGGAATCCGCGACGGAAGATATGACGGAAAATTTACCTCAAACGAATATTCCGGATCTCGATTTGGAGTTTAATGTTGATCCCCAAATTCTGCATAACCCTGAGGAGGCTTCGGAGAAATTCGATCAACAGATCTTGATGGATGGGGGATGGGATTCTACGGTCTACGATGGGACTGAAGAGTTGGGAATGGACTATTCTGGGTATTTGGATGATAATTGGATCAATGATTCTCAGCAGTCTGAGCCCTTGGACTTTGCAGACTTTGCAGAGTTTTTAATTGAACGATAAGTGGTGACGTACTGGAACCAGTCATAGACGAGAGTTCAAGCAGGTAGAGGGCGTACACCAACGAAAGGATACATCTATCGCAAATGGAAGAACTAATTTCCATTTACGGATTGGCACTTTGGAAATGAAGTTCGTGCACTATCCGAGAACCGAATTATTCACCTGTGAATGCCCTCATCAACCTCGCATTTTCCTTCCATTTGAACAACAAAACAATACCTGTTCAGCCGAGGCAATTCTAAAATGTGGAGCTCGAAATACTGGCACGTGAATCGTTAACCAATGAACGCGCTCCATCGCCGTGTGCAGGGGTGTCGTAATCCACCCCAAGATACCACCTGCAATCTCCCAGGCGTGGCCCCTTTTAGCAAAAACCAGCAAAGTTCATCAACGTCCTTTTCAAACACAAACAACACCTTGTGCAACTTTTTTCCTCGTCTGATCAGCTTCATTGTTGATCCGTCGACCTTTCTCGTCACTCCTTATCGAGCTCTTCTTCCCATAATTCGTTTTTAATTGTACCCATTCTTCTTTTCCCCTCTTGCGCAAAGTGACGGGACTTGACCGGAGTTGCACAGTGTTGGTTGAGGTGCTGCTTCCAGCTTTTCCGAAGGCGCGTCGCATTTTGCAGTTGCGACTGCTGTCTGTCCTCCCAGGTCACAACATCGTCCTTTGCGGCATTCGAATTTCTCTGCAACGCCATTATGTCTTCTGCCAACGCTGACATCTTCAAATCGATTCCTCTGCCGAGTCTCGAGCACCCTTTCGGTGTGCAATTATGGCCCCTTTTCGATAAAGCCTTCACGGCCGTGAAGGGCTACCATCCGCAGGATTTCGACTTCCAACCTCAAGTGACTCCAATGTCAACTTTGAAAGAAACGGCCGTCACGATTTTCACATACTACGTTGTAATTTTCGGGGGGAGGGAATTGATGAAGAATCGAGCGGCATTCAAATTGAATGTACCATTCATGATCCACAACTTCTACCTGACAAGCATCAGCGCGATTCTACTTGCACTCTTCATTGAGCAGCTTGTGCCAACCCTCGCAAACCATGGCCTCTTCTATACCATCTGCGACGTCAAGGGTGGATGGACGCCTCCTTTGGTCATTCTCTACTACGTGAGCTGGATCTCCTGAGAATCAGAAGACATTTTGGTGCTAACATCTGCCAGCTCAACTACCTCACCAAGTACCTCGAATTGATTGATACCGTGTTTCTCGTCTTGAAGAAGAAGCCATTAAGTATATTCACCCCTAAAAAATAGTACCGAAAAACAATTGCTAACATACATATCTGAAGCCTTCCTCCACTGCTACCACCACGGTGCCACGGCCGCTCTTTGCTATACACAATTGATTGGTTTGACATCGGTTTCATGGGTCCCAATCACATTGAACTTGATGGTTCACGTTGTGATGTACTGGTACTACTTCCAGAGTGCGCGTGGAATTCGCATCTGGTGGAAGGAGTGGATCACCCGGCTCCAAATCATCCAGTTCGTCATTGATCTTGGTAAGACTGATACCCCATTTTTCAAAATTCAGCTGCTAACTATCGCTTTAGTGTTCGTATACTTTGCGTCATACACCTACTTCACCTCCACCTACTTCCAATGGATGCCAAATGCGGGTAACTGCGCTGGAGAGGAATTCGCCGCTTTCGCTGGAATGGGCATAATTAGCTCCTACTTGGTCTTGTTCATCTCATTCTACTTTGCCACCTACAAGAAGGATGGAAAGCGTCCTACTGGTCGCAAAGCTGCTCGCTCTTTGGTCGATGCCAAACTCCCCGACGTTACCGCAATTCTCGATACCAAACCAACTCCATCGAAGAAGAACGGATCTGCCACGACCACCGGCACCCCAAGCCCAAGAGTCACCCGATCACGCAAGGCCTAAGCCTCGCCACGAGAACTCGAGTTTCAGTCGAGACGATTTTTGAGCCTCAAAAGCCGAATTTCGTCGACGC
Organism: Hymenoscyphus infarciens; assembly: GCA_001414345.1. Lineage (NCBI taxonomy): Eukaryota > Fungi > Ascomycota > Leotiomycetes > Helotiales > Helotiaceae > Hymenoscyphus > Hymenoscyphus infarciens. The sequence goes on from LLCB01000012.1 coordinate 209,630, forward strand.
TGTAAAATTCCGATAATGAATGAAATGCGCTGGCTGGATGGGGTTGGGTTCGACCCCTATTGATTCTGCCTGGAGATGGATTCCTGTGTCTAATTCTCTGTACAATGGAAAAGCTAAATGCGTTTTTCGTTTTTGGCTTTTGCTTCATGGGTCGGGGACTGGGCACATGGGGCTTGTGTACTTTGCCCCTTTTCTTCATCTGATTCTGGGCGTTTTTCTAGAAGAACAAGATAATGTTGACAGATTAAGAAGCATGGAATAGACGCTGGGACAAAATGGTGCTATTTTATATCTTTTTTGTTTGCGATGGCTCTCGCAACACCTTTTCTTTTGTCAATACAAACGCTGTGCATGGTGGTCAAGTGGGCGTGTTGGGGATATGGAATGGAGTGATGGCCCTTGGGATATTGTGTGTGATAGTGATGGATGGGGGTTAATAGAGACTATACGTAATGCTTGACATGTTTTTATGCCCTTCGTGATGGTGTTGGTGGGCTGATGGACGCGTTTCACTGTCAAAGTTGTCGAGTGACACATGTCAATCATTGTACTAGTCAAGATGACAGGTAACAACTTTCTAACCTCCAGAAATTGGCTTAAGTGGGGAGAAGCTGGGAGTTAGACAAGATGCAGAGTAAACAAATTAACAGGATAAAGCTAAAAATACCTACTGAACCAAACCTACCAACGACTCAAAAGTAGTACAATGCTATTATTCACTTATCTATTGAAACTTTCGCTTGTTCGCTTATAAATAAGTGATACCAACTCTGAATCCCTGCTCGCGTGTCATCGATGGCTGAGGCTCGAGTCCCGTCTCTCCTGCCGAAGGTGTTTCGTAGCTGAAAGTCCGACAAAGAAGCCAAATAGCAAACCTCTATTGCATCTCGAAAATTCCCCCCATCGAAACCCCAGCGTACCTCCATCGAGTACCAAATATCCAGTTGCATAATTGTTGAACGCCATCCAACTTTGATGCGCTACCATCTGAACACCTCGCCATTATGAGGCTGCAGTGGCGGAACCTGCTCTTGTCCAGCACGCTCCTGGGAGTTGCTTGGGCAAAGAAAGATGGCCCCGCGGTCAAGCAAACACCTTTCGATTTTGTACCCTACAATGTAAACTATTTCGAAGATTCCGATGTCGTCCTCTTTATTAATGCCGTCGAATTGAACGCCTATCGATCAGACGATGCCGGTGCAACATGGGCAGTGGTGGACGATGTTCCAAAGGGGGCGCTGATGGAGCTGATAATGCACCCATTCGATTCCAAGAGGGCATATATTATTACAAACGAGAAGACTCACTGGTTGACCCAGGACCGGGGCAAGTCGTGGGAGAAGTTCTCGGTGGACTCGGTGGCCAGCATATTCCAGTCCCAGGCCTTGACTTTCCACGCTGGCGACCCGAATAGAATTATTTTCAATGGAATGGACTGTACTGGCATATTCTGCGACGAGTTGGTAAGTTGCTACAAATGGCAGAGGTGTATGGACCAGTAACTAATACCCTTACTCTAGACTTATTATACCACGAATGGATTTGCGAAAACTAACCATCTGCGATCGGATACTATGGGTTGCCACTGGGCAAAATCATCCCCCGAATTCACAACTGGCGACAAAGATACAGATGCCCGCAGAATATTGTGTATTGGAAGGGGAAAATTCTCCCCATGGAGCAAGGACTATCGATTGGTCGTCTCGGATGACTACTTCAACTCAGCTAGTGGCGGTGCGATCCAGGAATTTGAACCTGAGCTAGAGGCTGGGAAGTTGGTGAAGGGTGTTGTTAATATGGCAGTGGTCACAAATTACTTGATTGTTGCGACATCTGCTGAGGGCACCGACGAAATGGCTCTGTATATCACAGACGATACCATCAAATGGCACCGAGCTGTATTCCCCCATGACCACAAACTTACTGAGAAGGCATACACAATTCTCGAGTCCACGAAATACAGCATCCAGATCGATGTTTTGACTAGCAGCAGATTTTCTCAACCAATGGGAGTTTTCTTGACGAGTAACTCGAACGGAACCTATTTTACACGAAACATCGAGCATACAAATAGGAATAGAGGAGGTATGGTTGATTTTGAAAAGGTGTCCGGCATACAAGGAATCTCTTTGGTCAACACCGTGGACAACTGGGAAGAGGTTGAAAAGGGGTCCGCCAATAAGAAGCTGAAGACCCAAATCAGTTTCGATGATGGCCGAACCTTCCACGGAATTACTTGCGAAAAGGAGCCTCTACATCTCCATTCCGTCACCGAGCTGTCAAATTCTGGACGAGTATTTTCTAGTCCAGCGCCAGGAATTGTTATGGGAATTGGAAATACTGGAGATTCTCTCAAGGCCTACAAAGACGGGAGTCTATATATTTCCGACGATGCTGGATCGACATGGACATTGGGACTTGAAGGACCTCACAAGTATGAGTTTGGCGACCAGGGTTCCATTTTGGTGGCCATCAGCGATAATGGGGCAACCGACGAGATTCAGTACTCTATCAACCATGGCAAAAGCTTCGCACCAGTTAAACTCCCCGAAAAGATTCGACCTGTCCAGTTGACCACCACACAGGACTCAACTAGTCTCAAATTCTTGTTGGAAGCCGTTGACCCGGAGAAACCAAGAGAGAAGGGTTATATTATCGCCTTGGACTTTGACGATATGCACGAGGATCAGTGTAAGAAGGATCAGCTAGAGCTGTGGCCTGCTCGTGTTGACAAAGATGGCAACCCAAAATGTCTCATGGGTCATACTCAATCTTTTGAACGACGCAAGAAGGAAGCTGATTGCTTCATGAAGAGCGAATTCAAGGATCCAGAGGTCATTACAGAAGACTGCACTTGCACAGATGACGATTTTGAGTGCGACTACAATTTTGTTAGAAATGAGGACCGCACGCAGTGCGTGAAAGTGGAAGGCAACCCCTTCGTCCTCCCGGAAGGTGCCTGCAAGGACCCGGAAAAAGATGAGAAATTCAAAGGTTCTTCTGGCTGGCGAAAAATTCCTGGAAATACCTGCAAGAGAACAGACGGAGCACAGAAGGATGATCCTGTTGATAGGGACTGCAAGGACACAATAAATCCCCACAGCCCTTCCTCGGGCAAGATTGCTGTGACTGATTCCAAACTCCCTGGTACAAAGAAGTATCCGGAAGTGTATCTCGAACGGACTGATATCAGTCTTGAGGCAGATGAAACAGTTATTGCGCACACTGATAAGGGAGTCTTTTTGTCTCCCGATCATGGCAAAACATGGGAACAGATTCTAAAAGACGAGAAGATTGTGGCAGTCTACCCTCATAAGTTCTTCAAAGATGTGGTATTCTTTCTGACGGAAACCTCACAAGTATTTTACTCAGTGGAGCGAGGAGATAACATCCGAGAGTTTAAGACTAAGGATCCTCCGAACCGCGACGACTTAGTTGTCATGAACTTTCACTGGAAACACAAGGATTGGATTCTTTGGGTTGGTGGTCGGGACTGCCCTGGCGAGGACTGTCACAGCGTTGCTTCAGTGAGCAAGGACAGAGGAGATACTTGGAAAACACTACGACGATATGTCCGAAAGTGTGAATTCATCAAGGAAGAAAGACGACTTTACACCACACCTGCTGAGCAGCTTGGCAAAGACGACAACGAGCTTGACAATCTTATTTATTGCGAGGTTCGAGAACATGAGCGAAAGGATGACAAGGACAACCCCTGGCTATTGGTTTCGAGCGAGGATTTTTTCACGGAAGAGCCCAAGGTACACTTTAAAAATCTTGTGGACTTCGCAACCATGTCCGAATTCATTGTCGTTGCTACCAGGGATGAAGCCCATTCCACACTCCGAGTCAATGCCAGTGTCGATGGAAGAACCTTTGCGGGAGCCCAGTTCCCCCATCAGTTCAGCTTCCCGCAAAGTGGATATACTGTTCTTGACAGCTCTACACACTCTGTCTTTTTGCACGTCACTGTCAATTCGGAAAAGGATTTTGAGTATGGAAGTATCATCAAAAGTAATTCCAACGGCACTTCCTATGGCCTCAGCTTGGAAGCTGTGGACCGAGATGCACCTGGCTACGTCGACTTTGAGAAAACATTTGGTCTAGAAGGTCTCAGCTTGGCCAATATCGTCTCAAATTATGACAACAAGGACTACAAGAAACAGGGCAAGAGACTGAAAACAGTCATCACTCATAACGATGGTGCGGAATGGGCTCTAATTCCCCCACCAGAGAAGGATGCCGACGGAAAGAAATTCGACTGCAAGGGTGGTATTGAGAAATGTTCTCTCAACGTTCACGGTTACACTGAACGAGCACACAAATCCCATACATATTCATCCTCATCAGCTATTGGCTTGATGCTGGTGACCGGTAGTGTTGGCGAATATCTTGGCAAAGAAGCGGATACATTCATGACCTCCGATGGCGGAATCAGCTGGTTTGCCGTGAAGAAGGGTAAATATATGTGGGAGTATGGCGACCAGGGCGCAATCGTCATCCTCGTGAAAGAGGGAGCTCCAACGAAAACCATTACCTACTCGACAGATGAAGGTGTTACATGGGACGACTTTCAGTTTTCCGATGAAGAGGTCAACGTTGATGATCTCACTACTACTCCAAGTGACAACTCTCGCAATTTCCTTTTGTGGGTCAGAAAGAACGACGAGATCCATACAATCAACATTGATTTCACCGGTCTCACAAACAAGAAGTGCGAGCTGAATGAGAAGGAACCCGAAAAATCTCCAGATTATTATCTATGGACACCAAAGCACCCGAAGCAACAGAACAATTGTCTCTTCGGCCATGTCTCGCAATATATCCGCAAGAAGACCGACAGTGTTTGCTATAATCCACGAGTGATCCCAGGTCTACATGAAATCAAGGAGAACTGCGAGTGTACGAGACAGGACTTTGAATGGTAAGTTGCACATATTCTCCAATACGGTTTCCGAGCTAACACAATATAGTGACTTCAACTATCAACGTCAAGGTGATGGTACTTGTGCCCTTGTCCCTGGCTACTCTCCTCCTGATCATTCCTTGATCTGTAAGGTCGAGACTGAAAGAGTTGAATATTTCGCTCCTACCGGTTATCGAAAGCTGCCGATGAGTACCTGCCGGAACGGACGGGAATTCGACAAGAGCGAAGCCAAGCCCTGTCCTGGAAAGGAAGAGGAGTTCAATAAGAAGCACAGCACTTCTGCTATTGGTATCTTCTTTGCTGTTATCATTCCTATTGCCGCAGCTGCGGGTGTGGGTTATTGGGTATGGCGCAACTGGGCTTCCAATTTTGGACAGATCAGACTTGGGGAACAATGTAAGTCTTCACTCTCCCTCTATCTTCCCCACGGAATATACATGTTAAAACTTTCTAGCATCATTTGATAGCGAGGCTCCATGGGTCAAATTTCCGGTCCTGGCTGTTGCTGGTATTGTCGCTGTTGCGGCGGCCTTACCACTACTCGTCAGCAGTCTTTGGCGGTCGGCGAGAACGGCCATGGGTGGAAGTAGGGGCACGAGATTCACGACCAGAGATAGTTTCGCGAGAGGAAGGGGTGATTACGCTGTGGTTGATGATGATGCTGATGAGCTTTTGGGGGAGGAGAGTGATGATGAGGTTGCGGCTTGAGGTTAAGCTCTTTTTGGTGTGAAGCATTACCTAGCAGCTTTTGGCAGGAGTTTTTTACATTGTCTTGGTAGGGTGGATGGATTGGTGGGGATGGTTAGTAGGATAGGTAGGATATGATAGGATTAGTAGTTATACAGTCTTTCGCTTTTCTGTTTTGCTTTTGCTCTTTTTTGGCGGCCTAGCGTGTATGGGGCAAGGGGCAAGCGATAAAATAAATGGTGGACTGTCATGGCGGGTTTTGGCTTGTTTGTATATCAGATATAGAGATGTGGCTCCCAGTCTTTTTTAGCGTAGCGTCTGGCAGAGAAATGAAATGAGAAATTATTTGAAATTCTGAGAGTGCGATGTTAGTGAGATTCATGGGTGGGGGCTGAGAAGCAATGTGAGTATGATGGGAGCTCAGTATGAAGGCAGTGTGAGATTACGAAGAGACCAAAGATGTAGACCTAGCATATAAATTAAGTATGATGCCGTGTGGACTTTTGGTGTTGAACTATTTGGGAGCGTGTTGGGAGATTTAGTTCAGTGCATGCGGTTTTTGAGATTCTCAGATATCAGCAGTGTCAACATGTAAGAGAAGTGGGCAATGCTTTAAATTGCCTTTTAGAAACGGCCTAGAATAATTAAATGTATTGTTCGAGAAGGGTTGGAAGGGTTGAAAGTTAGGTAGTTTCTCTATTCTCTAACTCAATTGGAACAATACTTGCAAAGGTACAAGTTATACTCTCCACACGTCATTTCTCTGTATTCTACTTTTTCTCCTTCTCAAGAGACAATGAACCTAAAACATGGCATTTGTTAAATAGAGCGAATCGCTTACAAGGAAAAACATTCCAAGTTATAAATGCTAGGTGAATGGCACTTTGCCTATCAATAATAGCACCTACCAGCGTCTTCCGTGATCTTCCGTAAAAATCGGTTCCTGCTCTTGGTAGATTTTCAAGCATGATACAACAACAAGTAGGAATATCATCATCTACTCAATATTCTACTCTTTGCTAACATTTATAGAGAACCACCTCCATCCCAATATGACGCGTGGCGTTCATGTCCCTCCTCGCGAGGGTTCCCGTCGTGAGATCCCATGCGGTAGCTGTACAATAGCAGTCATGAACAACAAGTATGTCGGGGGTTGTTAGGACAATGCAAAGGGCAAAGGCACTCGTTGCTACAGATGTGCGAACGACAACTTGAGAAGATACACCAGCATTTGCGGTCCACTTGCAATTCAACCAGCGCGTCGACTCATGGAGGCCCTAGAAGCTGGTGGTGGAGAAGATGAGGTATGTTCATGAGAAGTTAAACTAAAAGGGAACTTTCTAAGTAGATGCATAGCGTGTTCCTGAATTGCATGAAGCCTTGCGTAGTGCGTGGGATAAAGAGAAGCGGAAACCCGAAGAAGAAGTTCAAGAACGAAGCATATCCCGGACTCTCATCATGCTCGATCAAGAAGTCGATCACCTACCCCATCCGACTGTGACCGACGAAACGCAAGACGTTATCGAGCTCGCTCACCACAAGACAACCGTAATAGACGAGGTAAGTCTCTACAGCGGCTTCAGTAACGAATTTATCCTAACAGATTTCGGGATGGGGAAAGCAACCGAAATGTACAACCACCGCGTGGAAAACATCGACACGACTGGCTGGAGGAGCTAAGAGTGCCAAGACAAGAAGACAAGGAAGAAATAGAGGATGATGCGGTTCCTGCCGATGTTGCAGCACGCCGCGCTCGCCTTAAGCAGCTCATCTTGAACTTCGCAGCTGATTTAGTCGACTTACTCGTCGTTTGAGTTTAGCAACTACAAGGGGCCTGTCAATAGCACTACTTCAACGTTGCCCAGCTTACGAAGTATCGGTATCAATACGTGGAATTTTTGTCCTGGTGGCTTCTAAAGCAAGGACTGGGGGGAATGTTAAGTCGTCAGTCAAGCAAGTTGTATAGCACACAGGATAACGTGACGTACCCAACGCTCCCAAAAAAAAAAACTTCATCATTACATGTTTTTTATGCCACTAACTTAAGAATCCTGAGCTTTACTCATCTTACATCCCCCTCCCTTCATTGCCCTAGATTTTTTACACAATTTCAACCATTGTACGAGAGCTTCAAGAAGAACCGAGGAGTTGAGTTCCCGATTCTTCAAAAATTCCTTGGAGAATAACACAATCATCCTAGACTTTCTGGAGCACTACTTGCAAGTGAAGATGTACTTAGAGCAAACCCCCAGTTCTCTTCCACATGTAACAGGAAATACCCTTTCATGGCATGTTTGTTTTTGGGTAGTCACATCATGCTACTAAGTCATGAAAATCTCCTCGCAAAGACAGGAGCGGGCAAAATCTGATGCAAGGGTTTACTTCAACGATTTTGGATTGCCAAACTTCACAAAATGGATTAAAACTGCCAGCAATTCAGAATTTCCCTTCAACAAGACCCAATTGCAAAACAATAGCTCGCAAACCCAAGACACCACAAACCTCAAAGTCATCAGAGAGAACATTGGTACTCCAGTAGTCCTCAAGACCTAGTAGTCCCCGGTGCGACAGCCACCTTTACAAGCGCACCCAAAAACATTGCAAGCTAGAAATTGTCAGAGAGAAGCAGAGGGAGAGATGCTGGGGAATCCATACGTCCATGCCCGCACCAAGGAGTAGGCCAAGTACCATCGCGGCATAGGTTCCACTGCCGAAGATGAGCGCGAATTGTTGATCATGGGGTGGGAGAATTACGTTTGGGGGGGGGCAACAATCTTGTTCTACTGCGTTTGTAATTGGGACTCGAGCGAGGAGTCCGAGGTGGACTGTGAAGGGAAGGATACATTGTGTTTGGAGGCGCAATTTGGTGATGAGTGGTGGGTGGTGGGTGGAAGGCTTGATTGTGCTTGTTTGTCTGTTCTTGAATTGGAGAAGAAGAAGGGGAATGATGATTTTGGTTGCCGAAGCCATGAAGGAACCATCACGAATTTATATAATTTTGGAAGTTTCGCTTTGTCTTTAACTTCATGGTTACCTCGAACGACCGCCGAGAGTGTGTTGAGAAGGGCTTTCCTTATTTAGAAAAGTCTATTCATGAAATGCACCAGAGGCTGCGGGTTTCGTGACTGAAGTCTGAAGGCACTTGCCCTTCTTATATTTGTACTAACTCTTTTGGGAGAAGATTAGAATAATTGTTCAAACTTTTCGAATAGTCGAATTTTGATTTCCGAGTCTTGGTTGAACAATTGAGGGAGCAGAGCAAAATTATTCTATTCTTAAAAGTTGGTGCAGGTGGTGGCTTCCCAAAAGCCCCAAATAACAGTCGGTGAAGAGGGTGTTTTGAAGCTAAGAAGCATGTCTCAAATGTTCGACTCGATGAAGAAATGCATTGGCTAAACAAGAGATGTGACCGATATGCCCAATAAATTACTTGCATAACTTTGCGTGTAATGAAGCAAACACACTTTTATGGAAAACTTGGTTGCAGAAGAGATGGCCGTGGTGCGGACCCAGTTCCAACTTCCAAATCCAAACAGCTCCAGGAAAGCAAACAATGCCCAAGAAACCGAAAAGTGCTCGAGGGAATCAGATGATGTTGGAAGGCTTTGTGAAAATTGAAGAACCAATGCCCCAAATTCTCCTTGCACAGTGCAGGGGTCTGGATGAGTTGATGTGCCTTCATGCATCAAAGTGTTGAGTAACAGCGCAGATTCCACTACCGACTTCAAGTAGGTGATACTGAGCATATGTCTCTCTGTCTGCACCCGGCGGTCATGTCTTGTATGACAAAAGTATCACGAGTATGAATTCGTACCAAATGAAAATATCGGCACTTCATCTCAAGGTCCAGACTTCTACTTGTGCATATTTGGATGTTGACGGGTTGTGTTGACGTTGTGTAAATAGTACTTTGCAGGGATAGACAAGTCCGGAGCGACTTCGATCTAGCCGGAGAACTATGAAAATGCTCCTGGACGCTGGGGTAAACTAATACAGTTGAGTATTTATGAAGGGTTTCGGAAGCTTTCGGGTTGAGATTTTGACAGCTGTACCAAAGAGGAGATGGAGCCTGCTTCGTTGTAGAAAAGTTAACATTGTAAGTATTTACATATCCAAATGAGTAAAAAGGCAGTATATAACGTTGAGCTAGCAGAGCAGAATTGAAGATGAATCTATGAGACCTGAGGTTGAAAGGGAGAGTGACGGAGAAAAAAGGGTGGTTGAGAGTGGATCCCATCTCTCATTGGCTGCGCTTGCAGGTCTGCCCCGTGACACGCTAATTGCCTGCTGCCGTTCCCGACTCAAGTTCTTCCTTCTCCCAAATCTTGAAGGTTCGACACCAGAACAATTCTCCCATCTCAATCTCCTCTCCTTTCAATTGCGTCGGCAATTGATTTCTCATTCCCTCTTCCATACACATACCCTGGCCACCATGTTCAGAAACGCTCTCCGACAGTCCAGCCGGACGGTGGGCGCAATCTCTGCATCCGGCAGAGTCGCAGCAGTACGTAGCCAGAATGCCATCCCCGACCTCCTCCCTCCAGCTCGAATCCCATCGAGATTCATCGTAGCCTGCTCCACGAAATCAATTGGCTCGCTGCGATGATGAAGGTGGATGGGAGAGAGCTGTTGATGAAGCTCCCAACAGCTTGACTTCGTGTTTTTCGGGCTTCGGCTAACCTCAGGTTTCTCCAGGGACGAACCGCAGCACCAGCAGCATTCAACGCAGCATCAAAACAGATCCGAAGCTACGCTTCCGCCGACAAAGCGTCCCCAACCGAAGTTTCGTCAATCCTCGAGCAAAGAATTAGAGGTGTTAAGGATGAGGCCGGCCTCGCCGAGACTGGGCGTGTCCTGTCCGTTGGGTACGTCGATCAACATACAAATGCCTCAATGGTCAACACAGACTACATAATGGGTTTATACAAGGGGATAGAGCGCTGATTGGGTTTATAGTGATGGTATCGCTCGTGTTCACGGTATGAGCAATGTTCAGGCCGAGGAACTTGTCGAGTAAGTTACACGGATTGGGTTCAGAAGATTCACTTGCTGAATACATATAGGTTCGCATCTGGTGTCAAGGGCATGTGCATGAACTTGGAGGCTGGCCAAGTCGGTGTTGTGCTCTTCGGTTCCGATCGTTTGGTCAAGGAGGGTGAGACCGTTAAGCGTACCGGAGAAATTGTGAGTAAAAGGAGGTGCCAATTGACCTTGCAGCTACTGATAAACTTCACTCACAGGTCGATGTTCCTGTCGGAATTGAGATGCTCGGTCGTGTCGTTGATGCTCTCGGAAACCCAATTGATGGCAAGGGACCAATCAAGACCACCGAGAAGCGTCGTGCACAATTGAAGGCTCCAGGTATTTTGCCTAGACGATCCGTCCACCAAGCCGTCCAGACTGGTCTCAAGTCAGTCGACGCCATGGTTCCAATTGGACGTGGTCAGCGTGAGTTGATCATTGGCGATCGTCAAACCGGAAAGACTGCCGTTGCTCTCGACGCCATATTGAACCAAAAGCGATGGAACGACGGAAACGACGAGGAGAAGAAGCTCTACTGCGTTTACGTTGCTGTTGGACAAAAGCGATCCACCGTTGCCCAGTTGGTCAAGACCCTTGAGGAGAACGACGCCATGAAGTACTCCATCATCGTTGCCGCCACTGCCTCCGAAGCAGCTCCTCTCCAATATATTGCTCCTTTCACCGGTTTGTCTTTCCCTTTTTTTTGTGGTGTTCCACTCCTTCCCCCAACGTTCCTTCCTCAACTCCAGTAGACCGGGCTCAGCACCCACCAAGGCGTGGGTGTCCCTGCCCGATATACTAGAATTGAGGAACGCTGCTCAAGTCCTTCTCAATTCGGGCGGCGTCCAGGCTCCCCCATCACAAGAGTCAATCCGTGCTCGAAACTTCGCTGCCAAAACCAAGAAGGCAAAGAAGTTCTGGTGCTCTCTCTGCCAACATGCTGCTACTGGACCTATGCGCCTCGAAAATCACAAGAACTCCGACGGTCACAAGGAGAAGGCAGAGGCTGCTGCAATAGCAGCTCTTTCTTCTCAATAACTTTTCTCATGTCACTGATCTATCATTAACTCGACACCTTATGCTAATCTTTTTGGAATCTAGGCTGTTCTATGGGTGAATGGTTCAGAGATAATGGAAAGCACGCTGTTATCATCTTCGACGATCTTTCCAAGCAAGCCGTCGCATACCGACAAATGTCCCTCCTTCTCCGTCGTCCACCCGGACGTGAGGCTTACCCTGGTGATGTTTTCTACCTCCACTCCCGTCTTTTGGAGCGTGCCGCCAAGATGTCCGAGAAGCACGGAGGTGGTTCTTTGACTGCCCTTCCTATCATCGAGACTCAAGGTGGTGATGTGTCCGCATACATTCCAACAAACGTTATTTCCATTACCGATGGACAAATTTTCTTGGAGGCCGAGCTTTTCTACAAGGGAGTGCGACCAGCCATTAACGTCGGTCTTTCTGTGTCCCGTGTCGGTTCCGCTGCCCAACTTAAGGCAATGAAGCAAGTCGCTGGTTCATTGAAGCTTTTCTTGGCTCAATACCGTGAGGTCGCTGCTTTCGCCCAATTCGGTTCCGATTTGGATGCCGCAACAAAACAAACTCTTAACCGTGGTGAACGTGTAAGTTTTCCCCGTCTCTACTACTGTAGATACTCGAACCCAGGCTAATCGTTTTATTTTACAGTTGACCGAGCTCCTCAAGCAAAAGCAATACTCACCTATGGCTGTCAACGAAATGGTTCCTCTCATCTACGCTGGTGTTAACGGTCACTTGGATACCGTCCCTGTTGCCAAGATCCTCACCTGGGAGGCTGACTTCATCTCACACTTGAAGACCAACGAAGCCGATCTTTTGGCCACAATTGATAAGGAAGGTGCTTTGAGCAAGGATTTGGAAGCAAGATTGAAGGATGTTGTTGTCACCTTCACCAAGAGCTTCGTATAAGGAGGGAAAATTACTATGCTACTCCGTCTATCTTCTCTTTTGTTTTTAGCATGGTTCCACACCGGAACGGTCTGTATTGAATGTGGTGGATGGGGTAGTTGGTGCTACTAGGGAGGATGGTAGATAGTGTGAGGCTGTAAAATAGAGGCTGAAGGATTTTGAAAGTTAATTAATTCGTCTTTTTCCCGTGAAGTGACATTGTTTGCTGAATATTTCGCCCATCGGTCTTTCATGTGCCTGGCTCGTAACTGCCAAGTGGCTTGAATTTCTTCGGAGCATGCTCGTGGTGGACATTACGTTTACCAAATATTTCGGGAAAAAACACCTCTAATAGTCGAGATTGTTCCAAGTATTTAGCATAATTACTTGCATTGCCCTAGAAAGTTTGAACAACGATCTAGGGAGGCAGGTACGAACTTAAAGTATTTACTGCTGCTTCCAATGCTCATGGCGAGGCGTGTTGGTCTTTAAGAAAGCATGAAGGTTTTCTTTACTAATATGAAACCATATATATGATGTGTTTCTCCAAGTGGGGTTAGAGGTAATTGGTTTGGTATCTACTTCGTGAAATTGGGTGAAGAAAGAGGGGATCGATTATTTGGGCCACGACTTAGTATAACTTATGCACAAGGAAAGGACTACTCGGTCGCTAACACGACACTATCGTTAATAAAGTTGTGTACACTAAGTTAGACTTATATTTATTATAAAGTCTATATATAACTTAATTTAATTCTAACTCTAGTAAGCAACAACGCTTTATGATTTTTAAAACAGATAATATATTCTGATACATTATCTTTATAGATTTATTATATTAATTAATAAAAATAAAAAGTTATTATTATAATAACTCCTCTATAGAGTTATAGCTGCATAGTTGGTAGGGCGAGAGATATTGTAGCTGGACCACTTTTTCCGTAGCTTCCACTAATTACAAAACGTGGCCCAAATAATCGTACCTAGAAAGACAACTTGTTGTGGCATTTTGTCTAGGTGGATACTCTGTTTTCTTCGAGAAGGTTACTTTTTTAACCTTTATGTTTTATTGACAGAGGGGTTTCTTTTCTCTAGACTGCTTTTACTGTTGAAAGACTTGGGGAGTTGGGGGTTTTCTAGATTTTCATTGAAGATGTTTTGGTTATTTTATGGATTTTTATGGAATCTTTCATCTAGACTTCTGATATACGGTGATTGTCCTAGCTTTAGAGTAGAAGTAGTGTTTAAACTTGCAGGTTAGAATAACGACGGGCGCCTGTTCAGTGGTATGCCTAATGACTTTTGTAAGAACGGTGTCAAATATAGTCTAGATGTTAATAGGGTATTGATGAAGGGCTGTTCTTGTCTTTTCTAGGGTTTATTTGGAGTCTAAGTGAGTCCATATGTGGCCCTATATTTTTCTTCGGCAGTAAAGATTTACGTGGGAACTGGGGTTTTTATTTTACATAAATGGAGTAAATGATGTTTGAAAACCTGCATCTGCTTGCTTTTCGTATGGTCAAAGGAAGTTCAGTGGCCATTTGAGATTCGTTGCCCAGCCAGCCCTCGTTGTTTCAACGTTATAAGCCAAATGTATTCTGAACATATTTTTGGGTTACTGTTCTAGATTGTTCTAAGCGTTCAAACAATCATTTCAAATGTCCGAAAACGTTTAGGCTGATGGAAATTAAGTTATAAAGTCTTGCACTGTCCATCGCGTGTGTAAGTATCTATATAAATTAAAAAAAGTTCTCAAGGTGGAAACTCATTACTCGCACATGTTAAAATAAATTATTCTATAATTAGAAAGCATAATTATGTAACATATTGCAATAAGAGCTGCAAGCGACGGAAGCCTTTGGTCGCCCTTCTTCGGCTTTTTCGAGCTTTGCAAGGTATATAAATAGAAGTGTAGAGCTGAAGCTGCTGCTGCAAACTTAGCGACCCAATAGATATACTCGCCAAGACGCGGGATGCGCAGCCTTGATCTTCAGATGCTCTTCTTACGAGACTCTGCCCTTATTGTAATTATTCCTTCCTCATTTCTCGTCTCAATCTACGACCGGTGATGGCACCCTACATCTATTAGACCGCGGCGGGTATTTACAAGCTCGGCAGCTCCATCATGGCAGACGACCAAATCTCACGAAATATCAGATCCTTTCGCGACAACGAGCCCCTCTACCAGTCGATAAAAGACGAAATAGACAGCTTTTCTGAAGTATTGGGGCAAAAGGGAATTCGACATATATGGGAATCAAGAGTCAAAACACCAGAAAGCCTTGAGGGAAAGCTACGCAAGCGACAGAAAGAGGGCAAGAGTGGTCTTAGCGGCATTGCAGATCTGGTTGGCGGGAGAATTGTGTTATTGAAGTCAAAGGACTCAGACACCGTCGCGGCTTTGATCAAGGAGAACTTCGAGCTTGAAGAAGACCCGATACAGCACCCCACCTCCAAAGAGCATAGTGAGCGACTAGGCCAACGGTTTCGTGGGTACGATGGACTCCACTTCCGATTTCGCCTCAAAGAGAAACCGAAGTCAGACGTTGTTGTTGAAATACAAGTCGTTCACATCATCATGTGGCTTTATTATCAAGTCGAACATGATTTGGGCTACAAGGGGGGCCAGAATTCGAGAGAGCTCGAACACGTGCTGGAAAACTTGAAAGGGTTATCGAATTTAAACGCTTCTGCGTTTGAACAATTTGAGGAGGTTTTGGGAAAGGGGGGGTTGGAAGGAGGCAGAATTGAAGTCACGGGCCCTTTTACCTTGGAGAAACGAGCTGTTGCAAGCCAGATTCAGGTCTTTCTAGAGAACCATGACTTGTTGGAAACAACATTGAGTAGGTGCAAAATGATTTTGAAATTGAGCTAATATAGTAACGTAAACTAGGAAAAGAGCGACAAGCCTTGTTCAACTGGATATCCAAGCTTCAGCCCAAGCAAAATCATAAAACAATGGGGAAAGATTTCATGGCGGGTTCGGGGGAGTGGTTGCTAGGTAACACTTACTTCCAAAAGTGGATAGAACAAAATGAGTCCTCTATACTGTGGCTACATGGCATCCGTACGGATTCCCCTCTGCGCAATAGGAAAGCACTGTCTAACTTTGCGTAGCTGGCTCGGGGAAGAGTAAGCTTGTGTAGAAGATTCTACCCGAATTATCTTACAAGTGCTAACATCCTTAGATATTCGGTCATTCAACGCCTCACCAACGAAAAGACACAAAATCCTTCGGCTCCGCCACTTGCGTTTTTCTACTCTGCACGCAATGTATCTGAACCCGAGCGTTCCGACCCGGATGAGATTATGCGAAGTATTTTGAAACAGCTATGCTGCACAAAAGTTGATATGCCCGTCAGAGAGCCGCTGGCAACTAGGTATAGAGAGTTAAAAATAGAAAGCCATGATGAGGGCTTCGAGGAACCACCTAGGCTCACTTGTGGCGAGTGTGTTGATCTCATTGTTTCTCTGTTGGAATCCAGCCCACTCATAATCGTTCTTGATGCTCTAGATGAGTGCGATCACGCTCGACGGCACGAACTACTTCTGGCTTTCGATAAGATCATCCAGAATTCAGCAAGTGTTGTAAAGATATTTGTGTCTAGTCGTGACGATGGAGATATCGTTTGTCATTTGGAAAATTCACCAAACATATATATCAAAGTCAGAGACAACCACAATGATATTGAGCGTTTCGTTTTATCGGTGGTGAAACAATCTATTGCGGAGAAGAGGTTACTTAAAGGAAAGGTAGCAGATCAGCTGAGAGCACGGATTACGGGAATTCTTGTGGAAAAATCACAAGGGATGTAGGTAATGCTGTGAAATTTTTGGTGACGAAGTTGCTCATTTTTCCTTAGGTTTCGGTGGGTTAGTCTTCAGATCCAGAATTTATGCGATCCTCAACGGATCAAGCACGAAAGGGATGTCATTGAAGAACTTGGGAGACTGCCTAAGACTTTAAATGATTCCTACGAGATCACCTATCGAAGGATACAAGATGCGGCATCTACAAGTCGTCGCGTTGCAGAGCTCGCGATGACATGGTTGCTATGCGCACTGCGTCCCCTGAGTACACAGGAGTTTGTTACTGCCGTATCCGTCGACATCACCGCAGTGGATCCGAAGAAATTATACGTCACTCTGAGCTCATCGCAGCTGTTGGACATTTGCTGCAACATGGTTGTTTTAGACGAAGAAATGGATGTCTTTCGATTCGCACATTTATCCGTGCAAGAATATTTCGAAGGAAGAAGAGAGTTCGGCAGGGTTGCGATAAATTACACAGCTATGGAAATATGCACTCTGATCTGCCATCTTCAACTTAGAACATATCTAGCGTCGTATCGGCTGGCAATCACCCCGCTGCGGTTCATCGATTATGCAATTATATTCTGGCCTGTTCATTGCACAGCTGTTGGCAACGAATTGGAATCGAGACTCAAAGATAGGATAATTGGGCTCATCTCCTCGAGCTTCGCGGCGTGGGTATCAGCTGCGAGGATGGCTGCAAGGCGCGTGGATCCTATAACTTACGAGAAACTCACAACCCCAAACATGTATGATATTCCATCAACGCCCGTGTCTTTTGTTTCCTGTTTTGGATTACTTTGGCTTTTAGAGTCTGGGATTGTTGAGTCTTCGTGGAACAAAGAAGACACAAATTCCAGTCCTCTGGAGGTCGCAGCAAAATACGGGCGAAAAGAGATGGTAATTTTTTTACTTGGAAAAAATGAGTTTGTAAACAAAAACCGAATTCTTGAGAATTCACTTTCACTGGCCATATCGCAAGGACAGCTAGAGATTGTAGAGCTGCTGCTGCTCCGAGACGACATTGATTTGAACTGCGCGAGTTACCGCTACTCCACTCTATCCTGTGCCTGTACAGTTGGAGCGCTGGAAATCGTCAAGCTACTACTACAAAAAAAGGAGGTCACTGTCAATAACGGAAGACCTTTGGTTAGAGCTTGCGAGGAGGGACACTTGGAAATCGTTGAATTACTACTTCAAAGAGACGATATTGATGTAAACTCCAAGGACGAAATGGGCTGTAGCCCATTACTAATTGCCTCTGCGAAAGAGGACCTGGAACTCGTTGCATTACTGCTCCAGCACAAGGATATTGAAATAAATGCTACGGATAAAAGAGGCCGTACACCCTTATCAATAGCTTCTGACAAAGGAAATCTGCAATTAGTTATGCTGCTACTCCAAGAGGAGGATATTGACATAAATTTCGCAGACAAAGACGGTTACACGCCGTTGTCTTTTGCAGCAGGGGGAGGCCAGCCAGAAGTCTATAATCTATTGCTTGGAATCCCTGGCATCGTCAAGGATATTAAACTACCACCGAGAGAACCATTGTATTCTGACGAAGATGGAACATTGGATTAGGATTATGGGGAATCTAAGTATAGGGGAGGCGATGACCTCTAGGAAAAAGCGACCGTGTATCCTTTCACGTTGAATACATAGGCTGTCACTTTTCTTTTTCCATCTTCAAACGTCTAAAGATATCCCTTCCAAGTTTGATTTGTACATTTAAAAACGTGCACGATTTTACTCCACTTTTCGATGAAAGCAGCACTTTAAACCAGTGCACCTACTGCAATGAGCTTGATG
The DNA here is from genome assembly GCA_001414345.1 of Hymenoscyphus infarciens. Taxonomy (NCBI): domain Eukaryota; kingdom Fungi; phylum Ascomycota; class Leotiomycetes; order Helotiales; family Helotiaceae; genus Hymenoscyphus; species Hymenoscyphus infarciens. The sequence continues at coordinate 227,817 of LLCB01000012.1, forward strand.
CCACTACACAAACCCACTTTCTAAGCCATTGGGCCTCAAAAAGTGACCACTTTTACCCATTTTTGAGTGCACGTTTGGATATGCACGTTTTAAACTTTAAAGGTGTAAATTCCAATCAGCAACCAGACGCCTACTAAGTTGGGCTAACAACGTCACCTTCTACTACTCTATCACTTGACAGAGCTCTAGCTAATACTAGTTATACCTCACTCGAGTCAATTACAGGTATATATACTTTTGCTAGATCTATTCCACTCATAAACCACTTGCGCTATTATCTGCACTAGTTGAAGAGGCTCGGCTTTATTTTCGCGTAAAGCAGCGAGGAGAATATTATCTAGGAAGAATATCAGTAGTCTGCATTTTTCTTCTTCTCGTCTAACACCTACTTACGCCTAGAGGCAACACAATCGAGTAGTAGTGGAGTATGACCTATTTGCTATATAAGAGTTCTGTAATCATTTGCTATACAACTAAATAATATCTAGACGTTTTGAAAGAAGATAAATCTATTATTAGTTTGAGACTTACGAAAAACAGATAGAGTTATAGTTCTAATTATCGGTGTAGCAAGCTAGATAAAGGAGCTCTAATTAGTTTAAGCACACTCTACGTACGAACCTTGAATATAAGCTTTATTCCTAGGAATTCAAACTATATACTTGAAAATTAACTATATATATATAGAATTCAGAATCACTTACTACTTATAAATTTACTAAAAACTAACTCAAGTTTTATATATTTTCCTTTCTATTCTCGTATATCTTTATAATATTACTATCTGAAAAATAGAAATATAAAGTATCTTAGTTATAGACGCTTTTTTTATTAGCTCTCTCTTTTTACTCTTAGCTACTCTCTCTATACTCTGCTCTAATTATCTCTAATCTACTAATTATAGCTACGGATCTAAAAAGAGCTATATAGCGCTTAAGAGACTTACTTATTATCTTATATTTAAAAAGCTTTACTAAAAGAGTAGTTATTTTAGTATATATTAGCTTATAATATTAGTATATCTACTTCTACTACTTCTACTATTACTTTTATACTCTTTTATTCTTCTTTCTACTTAATATATCTTATCTAAGATATTATAAAACTAATACTACTTCTAATACTAAAAAGTCTACTAAAAAAGCTTTAAAAGCTACTAAAAAAGCTTTTAAAAAGAAGATCTCTTAGGTATAGCTTAAAAGTAATACTCTATTTATCTCTATACTTAGTATATAACTTCTGCTAAAAGAGTATTCTATTAGTATAGAATATAAAGAAATAAACTTTTAAGTAAATTACTCTATCTATCTTATTATAATAGCTTACTACTCTGAATTACTAGTATTTATAAAACTACTAATTTCTATAAACTAAGAGTATAAATTACTAATACTTATATAACTAAAAGTACTAAAGATATTAATATCTAATATTAATATATAAAAAAATTAAAGTTCGAATATTATATAGTTAGCTTTTTAGCTCTTATTATTTAGTATTAGCTATATTAGATAAGACTTAGTTATTATTATTATTAGACCTTAGTAGTTTCTAATCTCTTATATATAGATACTTATAATTAGTATAGAAGAGAGATAGTTTTTTCTTTTCTTCTATATTAGAGCTTAGTATTTATATATATTATTCTACCTCGAATATACTATTATATATCTCTTTATTAGTAGTATATATTTCGTACTATTATAATATAAAGACTTTTTAAAAGTAGTATAATATATATTTATTTATTATCTAATTATTTAGATAATATATTTAGTAATTGTTTAGCTTATATATCTAATATCGTAGAGCTAGTATTTAGTCTTAGATTAGTATACTAGCGTAAGTAAAGAAGATAAGATTTACTAGAATATATTCTAATTATTATAGTTTTAGTAATAATAGAATAATAATCTTTTCTTAGTAAGAATAATCTTTTATATAAAAATTAGATTATATTACTAAATAATCTAGCTTAAGAAATATATAAGCTAAACGAATTAGTATATATTAAAGTATTAAATATATTAAATTATCTAGTAGTTTTATAACGCCTTTTTAGTAGTATATATACTAAACTATTCAAAAAATATACTAGCTAAATAGGCTCTAAATAAAGAGATAGAAAGAATTATAAGCTATTAAATAATCTCTTTTCTCTTTTAAATAGCTTAAATTTAGCTTTTACTCTCTTAGTACTTCTAAATTAGTTTAGTAGTATTATAGTTTAAAGCTACTTAGGTTTTAGTCTAAAACTATCTTAAATAAGAGTAGTTCCTAACTAGACTACTAAATACGTCTATATATAGAGTTTAAGAATAGCTAAAAGAATAGTATATATAAATACTTACTAGCCTTTATAGAATAACTAAGAGTAATATATTAAACTTAATAAAGAAGAAGAAGAGAAAGTAAAGAGAGATAATAGTAGTAGACTATATTTTAAGCCTAGTTCTTTAGAATATGTCGGTATATATTTAAGAGTAAATAGCGATTCGGATTAGTATACGTGAGCACACGTGCTTCTTACTTAAGAGCTACTTAAGTAAGTATTATAGCTAGCTTTACTTAGTATATACGAACGATAATATAACTCTTTTTATATTGCTTTTATAACTATAAGTTATACTAATACTAATTAGTAGACGTATAGATTAGATTAGATACTTAGTTACTTTATATATTTCTACTATAGATATACTTATATAAAAGTAAACTCGATATTACTAGTAGACTCCTCTTCTCTAATCGTGACTTCTTCTACTGTTTAATAACTTTAATAATATATTATAAACGCTTCTTAAGATAAGAAGTGCTAATTATAAATACTAACCCCCTTTTATCTACTAAGACAATTTATACTCTCTAAGACACCTATTTACCTAAAACCCGAATTCTCTTTTACTTACTAAGTAGAGTATAAACGGACTTTTAATAATATCTAAATTTAATTTAAATAATAATAATACTTATAATATAATAGACTTACTAATATTAATTCTAATAACTTTAGAAGCTTTAACTTCGATACTAACTTTAGTACTAAAACAGGCTCTAAAGCTAGTACTAAAGCTAAAGTCGATATAGATAGAAGAGACGATTTTTGCTACTAAAAGAGAAGAGGAGTATACTAAAGAAGAGAACGAAGACCTTCTTTTTTAAGACGAATTTTAAGTAGACTTTAAAAGATAGGATTAAGATAAATTCGCTAAAATCTACTAATCTACTGCTACTAAGTTATAACGAATACTTTATAGAAGAGGTATATAGGTTAAGATAGATAGATATAAGATACTTATATCTTAAGTACTATATAATACTACTACTAAGGTTAACTAAACTAAGTAGTTAGACAAAGAATTAAAAGATATAGTATTAAGAGAAGCTAGTACTAAAGACTTTAGTTCCTTTTATAAATATATAATAGAATATGCTAAAAGATAATAAAAGCTATAGTAATAATAACTATAACCTCTATAACCTCTATAACCTCTATAACCTCTATAATAATAACCTCTAGCTGAAAATATTACTTAAAATACTTAATCTAAGATAAAGGCTAGAGACGAAGCTTTATAAGCCTCTACTATATAATAATAATAATAATAATAACTAATATAATAACCGATATCTTTAATAACCTTAATCTTACTAACTAAAAGGAAAGACTTAAGTAATCTAGTATAACCTCTAATCTAACTTTTAGGTCTACTAAAAGACAACTAGACCTCCTTCTTTATATCTTATTAATTTAGTAAAGATACTAGTAGTAACAATTTTAACAATGCTTCTAAGTATCTAGAACATAATTAGTAATAGGATAATCTTAGTAGAAGACTACTAGTATAAATAAATATAGTATATTTTAAACTAGAGTTAACTTTACAAAATTCTTAAAAGAGTTAAGACTACTTATATATATTAAGTATACTTATAAAAGTATATAAAGACAACTAAAAGTATAGTAGAAAAGAAGATAACTTTATAATTAAAGTTATAATATTTAAGAATATATATAAGAGAAGTAAGGTATTACTAGTAATTTACTCTCTTATCTTCTCTATTATACTAAAAGGTAACGCTTTAAATTACTTTTATACTACGCTTTTTAATAAGTATAATAATTAATCTTTTAAAGTTTTATTTATATCTATATAATAATATTTTAAAGATAAACTTTATAAAAGAGGCTAATTATCTAAGTAGAATAATATTAATTTATAAGAAATAATATAAATATCTAGAATATTAATATTAAAGTCTTTTAAAGATATATTATTAAGACTTAATTTATTAAGATTTTCCCTCTCTACTAACTTTTATACTAATAGTCAGTTTTTAAATAAGCTAATTTTAGTATATAAGAAGGTCCTAGATTATACTATTATAATATTAACCTTATCTTAAGACTCTTTAATTTCTAATACTATTACTCTTCTATAAAGTTCAATCTAATTCTATTTAAAAGTCTACCTAGAGATAGTTATAAACAAAACTATAATAACTAAAAAACACTTCTATAAAAGTAGATAATATAGTATAAACAATTTTAATAATATAGATTAATATAAGAAGAAGAAGACATATTATATATATAGAAAAGACAACTATTTATCTTAGGATTATAGTTAAGAAGAGTAAGACTATTACTTTACTAAATAGACTAATAAGAATTCTAAACACTTTAAAGGTAAGTAAGATAGGTATACTAGAAAGGTATATAATATAAATATAGTATATATTTAAGGTATATAAGAGAAGGAGATATTAGAGATACTTTATACTATTGCTTTATTAAAAGAAGATAGTTACTTATTAGACACTAGCTTAGATAACGAAGTTATCTATTATAATATTACTTTCATAAGATTTATTAATAACTTAAATACTAAACATCTTACTATAAATTTAATAAGTTTAATACAAAAACACACTATTAATAGATATATCTTATAAAACCTAAATAATCTAAATAACACTTCTAATATTATATATAAATTTATAAAGAAGGTGTTTATAATAATAGTTAAAAGATATATAAAAGAGAACTTTTTTAGCGTAATAATTAATACTAGAGTAGCTTAAAAGTTAAGTATAGAATATAACTAATATCTTATATATATTAGACTTATTAAAAGCATTCTAATTAACGAAGATATAAAGAGTTAATTTAATATCTAATTTAATAAGAGATATACTCTATCTTTAGAATTAATAATAATTAATATACTAATTAGAAAAGCTAAATTCTATATAGTATAATCTAATACCTCTTTTATCCTTTATATTAATAATATAGATAACTTGAATATTACTTTAAATAATCTTTAAAATATACTTATCTAAGAGAATAAGAAAGGGATAGAAGTTAAAAGGTTCTCTATTATATAACGATTTAGATACTCTTTTCTACTCTAGGATAAAGCTATATATAACTTTATATAGAAGTACTCGACATTTCTTATAGATGTTAATATTTAATAACTTTATAAGTAATTTAGCTACTTATTAGTACTAAGATTATAACATATATTAGAAAGAGCTAAGTATCGTATTAACTAAGGTATTCTTTAATATCTTACTAAATTTTACGAATACTATTAAAAGTACAGAAGTTCGCCTAGCTAATTTAAGTTCACTCTTTATAATAATCTTAAATTTAATTATAGTATTTTAATTAATACTTTCTTTCTTAATAAGTAGGCGGTCTTATACTATATAGACGAAGTAATAAAGTATTAAGTAGGTAACTTTTTACTAGATATAAAAGTAATAACTATATAAGAGGTCTTCTAAAGATATTAGATTAATATATATCTTAGACCTCTTAATTATATTATTATAGATACTAGGATAAACTTTATTAGAAAAGACTTTATATACTCTGCTGCTAGAATAGGTACTATAGTGAAAACTATACTAGTTAAGGTATATAATTTAATTAGTATAGTAGAACGTTATTATAAACTAATTTAATAGATATATAATATTATATATAAATAAGAGCTCTATCTCTTATAAAGTTTAGTACTTTAAATAGCTTTTAAAGTAATTAACGATATAGTAGGCTTAAATAGACTAGTCTCTATTTTATTAGTATATAGAGTATATACTTAAATAACTATAACTAATATACCTTTATAACTAATTTCTATAAGGTCTAAGACTTATAAAAAGGCTACTTAAGAGGTATAAAAGTAGATTATATCTTCTTAAGTTAAAGAAGCTCTTAATATACGAAATAGACTAATTAACTAAGTTAAGAACTTACTCTTAAATTTAAACGTTTTAGTATAAAGAGAGTATATAAAGTCTTAGATAGAACCTTTTATTCTTTAAGGAATTAAGAATAAGAACTATATTATAGTATTACTAAGCGGTCTTATAAAGTTTTAATCTATAGTTATAAAGCTATACTTTATTAAAACTTTTAAAACTTCTAGAATAGTACTAGTAACTAAGGAAGTTTCTAGTATAGCACTATCTAAAATAATACTATAACTCTATAAAAAAGAAGGAACTTTTAAGTAATAGAGTAAGTAAGATATTAAATAATATTTACCTTCTCTCTAATACTAACTTTAATAGTTATAAATCTACTAAAATACTAATATTCTAGAAACTATACTAAAACCTCTTTAGAAGCGTAGACGTGAATAGCTTTAAAAGTATTCAAGGCCTCTAAGTAATATTAAAGTATTATTTTAGTAGTTAAATACTTTTATTAATAATATTAATTATATTACTTTTAAAGATATTAAAACTTTTTTTACTAATTTAAGCAAACCTTATAATATTAAAGTCTTTATAACTAATAATAGTATAAAATATATTAAATTATAATAAAAGGAGATTAATAGATTAACTAATTATAGTGTTTTTAAGATTATTACTTAGAAGGAAGTACCTCTTAATACTAGAATATTTAGATTACGCTTTATAAATATTAAAATTAAGAGTATAGTACTTACTTTTATAAAGTTAAGATTAGTAATCTAAGTATATAATAATATTAGAAAGTTACTAGTGCTTACTTAAACGCTTATAATTTAGAGAGTAAGCTAGAGAATAATTCTTATACTTATTATAATACTTCTAGGTTTATAAGTATTTATTTAGAATATTATATAAGTATATATATAATTATTAACTAACTTAAATTAGAAATTCTTTATACGCTTTTCTAAAGGTTATTCTTAATAAGAGAATATATTCTTTAAAGTAATTAGGCTATTATATAGTATTCTAGAAGCTAGTAACTATTAGTTTATAATATATTATAAATACTATATTATAAAGCTTATAATAAAATAGTTAATATTCGACCTCTGTCTTTTATATACTAAGTTCTACTAATATAACGAGTAAGTAAAATTGAATACCTCTTTTAGTATAGTAGGCTATTAAACTAACGATACTCTTATACTTACTAATAACGCCTTTATTAATAAAGAGGAGGTTACTATTAATAAGACTGGTTTTATGTCTAAAAAAAGAGAAGAGCTTACTATTAACTATCTAATTAAATTTAATAGAGAGCTAATTACTAAGTATTAAGATAGCTTTATATCTCTTATTTAAGATTATATTAAATACTTAAATTTAATATAAGAAGTTTTAACTAAGATATCTAATATAAAAGAAGTATTATATATAGTAGATACTAAAGATTAATATATTATATAATATACTAGAGAAGTATACTTAGCTATGTTATCTTAACCTAAGGCTGCTTTTGACTTATTATATACTACTTAAACTATTAATTCTTAAGATAATAATATTTCTCTTTTTAATAAACGAATTTAGTAGTAAATTAATAATATTATAAGAAGACTTAAATTTATTAAGTTAAATAAATCTTTTCTAAAGTTATACGCTTTTACTAATAAATCATTTACTAATAATAAGAACTTATTATTATAAATCAGATATATTATTACTCTTATAAATAAGAATAATAATACTAATATCTTATATTAGTCTTCTACTAAATATAAGAGAGTTATTTATAGTGTTTTAGCATTAGAATTATATATAATAAGCTCTAGATTTAATACTATAGCTTTAATAAAATTAACTTTTAAAAGTATCTTAGAATTTAAAGTACTACTTATAATATATACTAATTTAAGGTCTATTTACAAATATATAGCTAAACTAAGTATAATTAAAGAGAAGTAACTAATAATTAATATTATATATCTATAAGAAGTATATAAATTAAAAGAGATTAATAAGATTAAATAGATTAATAATAAGAGTAATTCTATAGATACTATAACTAAAAAGAGTTGTTATAATACTCTATAAAAGTTAATTAATACTAATAAGCTAGATATTAATCTTATAAAATAGGTAGAACGAAATAAGAGATAATAGAGGAACTAAAATAGAGCCTTCTTATTAGTCGACGATAGAGAATAGAGGGCTCTAATTAGTTAGATTAGATAGGAGATTTTAATAATTTTTAAGTAACTTTTGTCGTTTTAAAGAAGTACTAGTGTTAGTATATATTTAAGAGTAAATAGCGATTTAGATTAGTATACGTAGGTACACGTGCTTCTCGCTTAAGAGCTACTTAAGTAGACATCGTAGCTAGCTTTACTTAGTATATACGAACGATAATATAACTCTTTTTACATCGCTTTTACAACTATATATTATATTAACAGAATAAGTAGATTTTAAGTTATTTAGAGTTTTATTAGAAGAAGAGAAAATACTAGTTTCAAAGTACTAATAATACTATAATTTATAAAATATAGCACTTTTAGTATATCTAAATAGCTTTAATATATAATTATTATCGAAGTATAAGTAAGTATAAAAAGTAGTAGTAGAGTATATTAAATTATAATATATTTAGATATAAGAAGTCGATTTTCTAGAATATCTAAGAGAGGCTACTATAGTATCTTCTATACCTGGTAATATTTTTTCTTTTGTTTTTACGATTTTTCTACCTAGAGTTATTTAACGCTATAGAGTTTTATAACGTATTTTTAGGTTGAAAACGCTCTGAGAAGCTTGAATTTAGAAGGTGAAAACTCTGCTATATATATAGGGAAAAGGGGTTACGTAAGACCCTCTTTTTCTGTAATATATCTCTTAGGTCTAGGAGAGACAGCTTCCTAGGCCTATAAACTCAAACTAGATTATAAAAGAACCTCTTAACTATATCGCCCTCTATTCCTGCTATAGAGAAAACCTACAGAGCTATGTATATTACTTTAAACTCCTGAACAGCGATTCCGTAGTATTCAAGGGTAAATTCCCACTCCTAGATCCTGTCCAACTTCCTCTCTTATTTTGGTGAAGACAGCGGGTGGCGTTCGTAAGATATAGTGGCTCGTAGTCAGCGTTGTATACTAGCTTCGTAGAGTACTAGGCTTCCGAATTCGAATATATCTTCGAGCACCTCTTAGAGTGAGCCAGCGCGCCGCTGGGCTTCCGGTTTTGAATACACCCCTGAGAGTGGCGGTGGCCAGCTTCGTAGCTGGGCTTTGTGCGAGCTCTTCAAGAGTGAGCTGCCGATTGAAGTGTGCCTACTCGTAGTCGTAGTAGAGCTTTCGCTATATTCGAAGTTGAGAGAGTCCTGTGGGAGAGTCTCGTCTACGCTTATTAAAAGAGTCCTTATTCGTGCTTATTAAGAAAGTCTCGTATTCGAAGTTAGAAGAGCCCTACTTCAATCGTAGTAGAGCTTTTAAGTACTCGTCGAACGTAAGTATTAAGAGGTTAGTTATACTAGCTAATAGCGGAGAGCGTTCTAAATACGTTGTAATACGTTGAATATATAAGCAGAAGTTATAGAGTATACTATATATATAAACCAGGCTTATAATTATAACGTATTTTTAGGTTAAAAACGCTCTAAGAAGCTTGAATTTAGGAGGTGAAAACTCTACTATATATATAGAGAAAAGGGGTTACGTAAGACCTCTCTTTTTCCGTGATATACCTCTTAGGTCTAGGAGATAGCTTCCTAGGCCTATAAACTTAAACTAGATTATAAAAGAACCTCTTAACTATATCGCCTCCTATTCCTGCTCTAAGTTCTATAGAGCTATGTATATTACTTCAAACTCTTGAATAGCGATCCTAGATAACATTTAAGAGTAAAGTCTCACTCCTAGATCTTGTCCAACTTCCTCTCTTATACTCTAGCACGTTATTAGCTCTGGCTTTGGTAAAGACAGCGGGTAGCGTTCGTGGATATAGTAGCTCGTAGTTAGCGTTGTATTTATACCAGCTTCGTAGAATACTAGGCTTCCAGATCGTCTTAATCGAGCACCTCTTAGAGTGAGCCAGCGCGTCGCTAGGCTTCCGGTTCGTAATACCTACTCGTAGTAGAGCTTTCGCCATATTCGAAGTTGAGAGAGTCCCGTAAGAGAGTCTCGTCCACGCTTATTAAGAGAGTCCTTATTCGCACTCGTTAGAAGAGTCTTATATTCGAAGTTAGGAGAGCTCTACTTCGATCGTAGTAGAGCTTTCGAGTACTTATTAAACGTAAGTATCAAGAGGTTAGTTATACTAACTCTAATAGTAGAGAGCGTTCTAAATACGTCGTAATACGTTGAATATATAAGCAGAAGTTGTAGATTACACTCTAAGTATAAACCAGGCTTATAACTATAATATATTTTTAGGTTAAAAACGCTCTAAAGAGCTTGAATTTAGGAGGTGAAAACTCTACTATATATACAGGGAAAAGGGGTCACGTGAGACCCCCCTTTTTCCGTGACAAGTTTTATAAGGTTACTATTTACTACTACTTTTTCTATCCCAGTAGCCGCTTTTAAGCATAAAGCTTTTGATAAGATACCCCACTTATACGAGAATAAGTCTTCTCTTTAATAAACAAGAATCCTTCAAGTCTAACTAACTAATAAGTCTCTAAACCAACAACTACCAATCCTCTGCCCCTCTTTCTCCTCCCCTCCGCCCGAAACCATCTGCCTAGCATCTACATCAAACCACTAAACCAACCAACCAACAGCAACCCCCAAAAATCCCCACCACCCCACCCCCCTCGGCACCTCTCTGCGTATAGCGATGGAGCAGCGGATCTTAGCACCAGCTTCAACAGAAAAACGCAAAAATCAATCTAAAATTCGAGAATATCTAGCAGCTGCTAATTAATCTTAACATCGAATCTTATAAGTTTTTAGGTTATAGTTGTTTTTTTATCAGAGTTTTGCAACTATATCTCAAGTACTAAAATCCGCCGCTCTTTCGCTATATATAGAGCCTCTCACCCCCAACACCCCCAACACCAACACCAACTCACTCCCACCCTAAAACCCTCACGTAGCCTTATCGTAGCCTGAAACAATTCCTACTACCATATCCACCAAATCCACTAAATCCTACTCACAAACTCACAAACTCACTCAGCCATCCAACCACCTAACCAGCCCATCTAACCATCTAACCATCTAACTAACTCCAAAATCCTCTCAAAAAACTCACATACCTCTCACCAAAATCTCACAGCCCCTAACATACACCCTCACAGCCCACTCACAGCCCACTCCCAACCCCCCTCTCACCTCCAACAATTATAATTCGCTAAAAAAAAACGAAAACCCCCCAAAAAACCACCACCCAACACAAAAGGATTCCCTCAGCTGCATCATCCTAGCCCAAGCATCATCCTAACCCAAGCATCATCCAAACATAACCCTCTATTCGTATCTTTCCAGATCTATCTCACAAAGTGGCGAAACCTCACCGCTGACCTGACTACGGAACCCTGACTCCTGAGCTCGCGAATTGCTATTACCAAGCCTCATCAGCTCAGCTCAACTCAACTCAGCTCAGCAACTTTTTCTTCTTCCTAATTTTCCAACCAGCTAATAATCGTTCGGCTCCACTTCTCACCTAATCCGCTTCGCGTATTAGGTAAGGGAGGGGTAATACGATAAAACCAGCAACACGACCACTTTTAGTTTACACCAAAATCGCCTTAACTAGCCTCTAATAACTCCCTACACTTACTACTAAAAATACTCTAATAGGCTCCACCAGGGGGTGTTAGAACTCGTGGGCCGGCGATTTCCCACTAAATTATATACTAAGAATACTATAAAGAATAATATTGAAAAAATAAACTAGATAGGCCTAGATATTAGAGTATATTCAAGAATACTATTACTTTAGAGTTCTAATAACAAGTTATAGTGTTAAGGAAAGTAAGTTATAACTTATTAACTTTTAGTAGGCTTTTAGCGACTAGCTTACGAGTTTAGACACTTCTTAGTACTTCTACTTTTAAATATATATCTTAAACTTATATTTAATCTTTAAAAATATAATTCTATCTTCTATATTCTAGGTTTTACTAAAAAAAAAAAAAAAAATCTTTAGAGATTTAGTAGTAGCTTTCTTAGAAGTGAGATTTAAGAACTAGAGAGATAAACCTTACTTTATATTTCTATTTATTAAGTTGAAAATAAGAGATTCTGATTAAAATTAGAAGATAATAAAGTATTATTATTTTAATATATATTTTTAAAGACAACGTATTTTAGTATCAACTAAAATAGTCGTATTACTAGTTTTATTATAATACCCTCTCTCACCTAATACGCGAAGCGGATTAGGTGAGAGCGTGGACCGAGCGATTAACTAAACCACCAAACCACCAAACCACTAAACCACTAAACCACCAAACAACTAATCTCGTATAGTATACAACCGCCCCTCCCCCTCCTCAAAAAAAAAAACCAAAAAAAAACCAAAAAAAAAACCAGAAAGAAAGAAAGAAAGAAAGAAGAAAAAAACTTAACCCGAACGCCGTGGGGATTTTTGTTTTTCTTTTGTTTTCTTGGTTATACAAGAATTAAGTGTTGGGTATACATGAATTCAGTGTGGGTTAGGTAGAGTAGAGTAAAGTAAAGTAATGGCGGATTGTGGATTATAATCCTTAGCGTTGAGGTGGGGGTAGCTGGGGGAGTTCCATTGTGAAGAGGGCGGGAGGATGGGGAACCCGCTCGGGTTTTCTGGTTGGTGATATAGAATGCAGAACGCAGAACACAGAACGTAGAACACAGAACACAGAACGTAGAACCAACACCAACAGAGTAATAACCCAGAGAGGACCCAGAGGACCCAAATTCTTCCCCAGTCCCCGGTAACATAGAGAAAGAGAAAGACCAACAGCAAGGACCAACAGCAAGGACCAACAGCGAGGACCACCACCAGAGGCAGGAACGAAAGACCCCGAAGGAAAGAGGAAGCGAGAGATTCGTGTTTCGTGTTAGATATATACCCCGGAACACATCACCAAAACCGCCATTCAGTAAATATCAATTGAAACCAGGCGAGGAGGACGAGGTAAGCAAGCAGTCAAGGATCAGCCAAGGCAAGACAATGCAGGTAGACGATTCAAAAGAGTATCATTCATATTCCTCCCTCTCTCCTGAACCTTCCAGGATCTCATAGAATAGAAACACCATCTACCTAGCTAGCTAGGACAGGTCTAGGGGTAGTAGTAGAGTAATACAAACTTCCAAGACCACAAAAAAAAAACATTGAGACAAGAGCCAAAAGCCAAAGAATTCCTCCTTTGCGCCCTCGCATTTTGTAGATATAAAAAAACGAACATGTGGTATATCATATACTCCATAATGCCCTCCCAAAAGCAGTTGAAACCCCCTGAGAAACGCCAATGCCCAAAAATGCCCCGATGGAGAGAAAAATTACCGGAATTAGAACGGAAGCTGTAAAACGCTCGCTAAAACAAAAGTAGAAAAGGGAAACAAGGAGAGGTATATACAAAGATAGAGTGGTGTGGGTTTTAAGAGACCATTTAAGCTCTCACGCTTTTCCGTCGACCGAGGCCTAAGATGCTTTTCCCCTTTGCGGGACTAGCACCCTTCTGCGGCGGCGGCGAATGGATGACATTCTTCATTACGTCCTGATATCTCAGTGGCCCATCGTGGGGATTTCGAGGCGTCGATGGCATCGGAGGAATCGAAGATTCGGGTACTGAAGCTTGTGTAGGGAAAGCGAGGGACCTTCGTCGCTGTCGGGCGGCAGAGGGATCGGGTATGGGTTGGGAGGCTGGTGTTGCGGTTGTGGAGAGGTTGAGCATCGAGGAGTTGCGACTTGTGAATGAGGAGTTTAGTTTTTGGAGAGAGGGTTTGCGTGCGCGGTGGAGGGAGCGGGAGAGGCCCTTTTTGAAAGCTGCTGCTGCCATGCTCGTTGGAGTTTTTGGGGTTTCTGGGCGGTCGTTTTCTTGGGGTGGGAGTGCGGGTGAGGATTGTGCGGATGGGAAGGGGTCTGTGGAGAGGAAGGCGTGGGAGGAGGTTTTGTGGAGGGAGTGAGTTACTAGAGAGGCGAGGTTGGCCATTCTTGTAGATTTTCGGTTGGAGGACTTCATTGAAGGGGCTGCGCTGGAGGAGTTTGTGGAGGTTTGTGTGAGGGAGGCTATTGAGGAGACGGACATTCTGCGAATGGAGCTGGTGTGTAGCTTCAAAGGCGACGGTCGACGAGGTGCTGGTCTCGAAGGGGAACCAGATCTCGTTTGTGTAGAGTTTGCTTCGATTATGGAGGAAGGTCTCGACCGCATGTGTGATTCAAAGGCAGAAGAGGCAGGTCGAGGGGGTGTGCAAGGCGAGGTATTCGTACTAGGTGAGATGTCGACAATCATGGGTCTGACCATAATAAAAGAGACCGCTCTCGCTGTAACCTCTTGTGACTTCCTACTCGATCCCCTCGACGCTGGCACCTTCAACTCTGCTTCCAATTCCTGTCCCTCCAAAGGTTCAAAGTCGACGAGGGAATCCGAATCCTCATAGTCCGACAGCGAGGCATCTTCCTCACTCGACAGGTACAACTCGTGAGGATCCTTCTCTTCGACCATTGGCACCTCCTCCACATCCTTTACTCTTGAGCCGTCCAAGTTCTGCAACTCCAACATGACATCCTTCAACATTGCTGATGCTCTCTTCTCACTTCTGGCAGGAAGTGCGGGGGCTCGGACAACCTTCTTCGGTCTGGCACGGTGTAGAATGGAACCTTCCATGTCGCTGTCCACGCACTCGTCGTTGTTGTATTCCTCAAAGCCTTCGTAACCACTGTCCTTGGAGCGAGATCGGGGTACATGCAACGAGGCATCGCTGGCGTTCATATTCATAGCCATCTCTCTCTCTCTCATCTGGTGTAATTTCGCCATCAGGGGCATGGCTACGTTCTCGTACTATATGTGGGTGATTCGAATAAAGTAGATTTTGGTTGCGCGCAGGAAGGCCGGGGATTTTCCCTAAAGAGACCCTGATAAATGGGTCTGGAATGCTACTTTCCCAACCACGTGGAAAGCGAATTGGCCGTGATAGATTTTCCCGGTCGAGCGTGGGAGAAAGATTTTTGAGATTGAATTTCTTTTCCCCCCTTTTGGCGCCAAATGCGAGAGGATGGGGCCCGGGTAATATATCTGTCGTTGCTGGTGGTGGCTGCTGCTGCTGCTGCTGCTGTTCTGGGTTGTGGGTGGGCTCGGAGTGGAGTGGAGAGGGGTAGGATTTAGGATTGGGAGCTTTGCCCTGGGTGGTGGACCTGTGGTGGTTGACAGGCACGGGTAGAAATGTGCAGGAGGTGTTGTGTTGTTTCACCTTGACACTCCGGCGTTCTTTGGGAGCTTAACGAAACATGGATGCACAATGGTCTTGCAGAAGCGGTCAAAGGAGGAGAACTTTCAACGCGGGAGATGTTTTGGAAAGGAAGAAAGACCAAAGTAGTGAAAGTGTCCGTAGAGGAGAGGAGAGGAGGGGAGGGGAGGGGAGAGAAGAAGAGGGTATGGAGGGTTTATGTGGTTGAAGAGTATCAGGTATCAGGTATCAGGTATCAGGGTCTCTTTTCAGGTATCAGGGTCAGGGTCAGGGCAGGAGCAGACGGGAGTTGGTCATAAGTCCCTGGCTGTACAGTACCTAGGTACATACTGTAACTGTATCCGTACAGTGGTACATACTGTAACTGTATCCGTACAGTAAGTACCTAGAGGGAGGAATGGGAATGTAAAGTATGTAAGGTTGGCGGCAGGGTTCTTGATATGGAGGTGGAGGTTAAGGTAGGCTGTAGGCCGGTCTCGGGAGGATTTGAAGGATGTGAGGGAGTCAGTCACTGTAATGTAATGGTGGAGTGAGGTGAGGTGAGGTCGTGGTAGGCGCAGACTCACCTAAAGTCGTGGTAGGTAAATGAGTAGATGAGTAGATGAGCAAATCCTGTTTGTAGGAGCAGCTTAATCTCTAGTTTACGATTTCTAGCATCATCACCACCAACATCATCACCACCAACACCACCAACACCACCACCACCACCACCACCACCAACCGCCATCATCATGAACCTTGATCCCGTGTCGTAAGTGCTCGTCGTGGTCCTGTCCTGCCCGCCTCTTGCATCGTGGGATGACGATGGTCGCGTTCCTGTTCAAGCATGCCATTGCCCTGCTTTTTTCCTGCTGCTGCTGCTGCTGCTGCTGCTGCTGCTTCCGCTGCCGCTGCCGCTCCTGCGTGTCCTCGCTGGTCCTGCTTGATGCGAGTCTTGCCAGCTTGTTGGCCTAGCATAGCATGATGATGGAGGTGCATGGCATGGCATAACATGGCGAAGTCTCCCCACCAGGTTTAGCTCGGTGAGGTTAGGTGTAGGTACAGGTAGGTACCTGACCAAATACACCAACCATAGCCCGCCAAACTGCCAGCTGGGAATCAGCGGCAACGCCAGCTTGTCACTCTTGACAGTGGAGGTGCACTTTTTTCATCCCGTAAAGCGTGGCGGCATAGCCAACCGGCCGGTTATCATCATGGTGACCACCCTTTTCCATTACCGGGCTGAGCGTGTAGACTCTAGAGGCTGTAAAAACTGTCAGAAGCTCACTTGTCAAAAAGTAGTCTAGTCTAAATGATGAGAGAAACTGGTGATTGGCCTCCTCTCCGAACCAATGGAACTTACCGACGCACAGAACACTCTTCGAACCTGACGAATGGCACCTGGCACCCAGGCACTGAAGCTCCATCAACGTTCAACGCCACCCCCCAAAAACTATTCCTGGCATATCCGCCAAAAACTGAAATCAGCGCTTGATTGGCCGCTGAATAACAGCCTGAGACCGCTTTCCACGCCCAGGCTGAACGGCAGAAAAGAGCACCGGCCGCATCGCCGAATGAGAGGTGTCGCCTAGCTGTGTTTGGGATAGATGGGACGAAGACTAAACAATCTACCTATGAACCGATCAACCCTACCATTCCCCATTTTCTCACCGGGCATTGGGTGATGGGGAGAAAGATTCCACTCCTAAAGAGCCCATCCAATTGAGTTGATTGAGGCATGATGGCGTGGCATAGGCCGCCAGGTTCAATTGGAAGCGAGGATCGCTGATCGCCATCCTGTCTATCTTCCACTCCCCTGTGGAATTCGAGGAACATCCAAGTGGGATTATGGGATATCGATGGATGAGAGATATTCAGGGGAAAGGTGTGTATTGAGAAGGGAGGAGAAGAGAGTCAATCCCTCGCATCCATCATGACGTTCACTTTTGATCCTAAAAGCCCGGTATCACTGGTATGTAACTGTGTACGAGTATTACATATCTACAAGTCTGTTCTTCGTATCACCAAATTGAACTGACACCTTGGCATAAGTTCATAACGTTGCAAGTCTTACCCTAATTCCGGGTCTGCACGGGATGAAGAAAATCCCTCCCAATCTAAAGAACCTCGAGTTACCAATCTACATGACAAAACGATGCCAACACCAACACGCTACTGTATAGAATAAAGCTGCACCTCCGCTTCTAGCGGCCTCAACCGCCAGCTAGTGCCCGGCCAGGTCATATGGAATCTATGCACACATAAAGCTGAATAGCGCCATTCCATGCATATCTCAGCCGCCCAATGGACCTCGCACACCAGGCATCGCACTCGCACATTCCGAGAATCGAATTCGATTCTTCATCCGTTCTCGACAACCAACCAACTCAGTCCCATCCTCACCCTCTCAAACCCCTCTCCTCTTCCCTTCTGCGTTTCCCCTCTTCCCTTTTTCGTTCCCCCTCTCCCCCTTTTCACAAAAAAAATGCGGAAAACGGAATCGAAATTCTCAACCCTCCATCCCAACCGGGCGGGCTTTCAGAAAACGAAAACTGGAGCCTCGATATTCCCAACCTAACACGGGCGAGTCAACCCCCCGGTAACCCATCCATCGGGCCCAAAGTGGCAAAAGGGGAATACCCAAAAGGGGACCAAACGTGCCTCACCATCTCATCCCGACTTCAGAAGAAACACGCACCGAAGAATCCGTGCCACAGGTAAGTACAGTACTTACTTGACCTTACTTTATTCCTCAGTGCTGTTGTTTCAGGGTGATGACTGAGCGCCGAGGCTACTGCAGAGAGGGGGGAAGTGACACAGTTAACACACAGACCGAACCCGTTGATCGAAAACAGATATCGATTGAGAATTCTCCCATATCGATTGAACTCCGTGTTTGTGGTATCCCGAGTCCCGACGGGATACAAAGCGAAACCGTTGAAAAAAGGTTACTACTGTATCTCCGTACCGTCTCAAACTCTGGAATCCCCGTGCGTACTAGTACAGCAGGAGAGAGAGGGAGGTACCCCCATAAACCTGGAAGCTTGGGATAAACCTGGCCTACCTGCAACGGTTCGGGTTATGAAACCTTTTATATCTATTTATTCAAACTGTGCTGCACTCTTATCACAACCTCCTCCTACTATTACTACTACTACTACTATTACTACTACTACTATTACTACTACTATAATTAATTACATCCTTATTCCCAAGGTTCCTTCATTCTCTTTCCCCACCACCTCTCTCGTTCTTAGTAACGAAAGGAACTATACTCCTCTCTCTCTCTATCAAGTCTCTTCTAAAAAAACAAAACAAAATAAGAAATTTAAAGTTTAATCATTGAAATCCTCTTCTATTCCTTCCTCGGGGTCTTCTTTCAAGACCCTTCGCTCACCGCTTTTATCTTTTCAGTTTTCCTCTCTCTCTCTTTTTTTTTTTACGAATTAGGAAGGTAGATAGGTAGGTGGAGGACTTTTCTCTAGAGATGCTTATTCTTACGTTTCGTAAAGTAATACGAAACGCTTATTTAGCGTAAAGCGTAATATAGCTATTAGCGTTATTATAGGATAGATTTTAGGTATAAAAGTATATAAATATAGTACTGAAATATAGCCTTTTAGTATATATTATAATTATATAGAATAATTAAAGCTATTCCTAGAATCGTTATCGCTCTTATTATCTTTATCTTTATAATAATACGAAATATATATAACTATAGAAGAGATATATAAGAGTACGTTTAGTAGAATAACGTATATAAATACTAGGCTCTAATATAGAAGAAAAGGCTAAACTAGTCTTTTCAGAAGAGTAGACTACTATATATAAGAGGTTTAGACGATATAAAAGAGATATAAAACTAAATAACGATATATATTAGCTAATATAAAAGCCTGAACCTTATAAAGTATATCTGAAAGTCTAGATAGATATATATAACCTTTCTAAATTAGATAATATAAACTAATAATAGCTGAAAGCTAAATATATAGCTAAACTTTATATATAGTAGATACTCTTAGCTATCTAGAATAGCTTAGGTAATAAGCTATTCTATTCTCTTCTCTTGAAAAAGACTTATTTTAAGTCTTTGCTCTTTTATTATTTAGAGCTAAATTAGAATAGTATAAGTATTATATTTATTATATTTATTATAAGTAAGAAAGTTAATTAGAGTCTAAATCGTAGCTAACCTAGGTTTAAAGATGCTTTATTTATTATAATATTATAAGCGAGATAAGATATTAAGATATTAGTTTTAAATTATATTTATAAATACTTATAAAAGAGACTTCGGTTCTAATTCTTTAATATTAAAAGTAAGTATTTGTATTTACTAAAAGAGTATAGTCTAATCTATCTAGTAGATTAGAGAAAGTTTAAAGTAAAATTAGAAAAAGTTTAAAAGTTAAAGATAAATTTAGAGTAGAGTTAGAAGTTATTTAGTTATAATTAGTAATAATAACTTAGTTAAGAGCTTATTTTAAGAGTTTACTAATTTATATCTAATTTAAATTCGAATAGAAAAAGAACTTCTAGCTTAGCTAGAAGTAAAAGAAAGTAAGAAAGACTTCTTATTAGAGTTAGTAGAGTTTTAACTAGTTAAAAGAGTTTATTACTAAATACTATTAAAGTTAAAAATATAAATATTAAAAATACTATTCTAATTTTAGAGATAATAAAAAGAATAGTTTTAGCTAGTTAAAAGTGAAATTATTATTAAAGTTATTATATTACTTTATTCCTCTCTTTTATAATTTAGGTTTAAATTAAAGCTTATTTATATTTGTCTTTATCTTTATCTTTATCTTCTGATTTCGATTCTACTTCTAAAGTAGAGAACGATTTACTATTATATTATAGAGAGTTTAAAGCTAAAATAGATAAGAAGAGAGTATTTTAGACTATAATACTAATATCTTATAACTTAGTATTTTAGCGTGTCTTCTTATCTATAGTTAAAAGATTAGATACTATTCTAGTAAAGTTGTTTTTCTAATCTCTCTTCTTTATAATAACTAAGTTTTAAAGCTAAGATATAATCTTATTCTATATATAGAAGAACCTATCTAATTCCTATACTTCTCTAAGTATAGCTATACTTAAGAAGCGACTTTTAAAATCAGTAAAGGTTTCTTTAGTATTATCTTCTCTATCTATTTATAAGGATTTAAAAGTATTCTAAGTATTCTCTATCTTTTAACTAGTTAAAAAGTAGATATCTTAAAAAGCAACTATCTTATCTTAATCTTAGAAAGTATTCTAAACTAAGTCTAACTTATATCTAAGCTTTAGATAGTTTCTAGCTAGTCTAGTTATTATACTCTAAATAAGAGCTTTATATATTAGAGGTAAACTATAGTAGTTAGTATTTATATAGAGTTTATCTTATACTAATATTATCTATTATTAGTATATAAGTAAAATATTATTATCTAATAGTTTAATCTTTTCAGTTATCTTACTTTTTTAAAAACAGAGGTTATTTAAAAAGGCTTTAGAGCTATATTAAGTAAGAGCGGATTATTAGAAAGTATTAAGAGTAGCTACGTCTCTTTACTAAAAGAGATATAAATTTAGACTTAGAAGTAGAAGAGAGTTTAATTAGAGAGAGTTTAGAGACGAAGCGAGTTATTAACTTTGAAATATAAGCTCGTTTATCTCTCTTTCTAGCTTAGCTAGCTAATTCCTTATTTCTTGATTTTCTACTTCTAAAGCTTATATAACCGACTATATTTAGTCTATATTTAAGAAGTTCTACTAGTCTCTTTAACTATTATTTTATTAGAATCTTCTAGATCTTAGTATATAGGTATTATTTAGACAGCTTTTAGAAAGAGAGATAGCCTTAGAAAGGCGTTTAACACCTTATAGTAGAACTAAGTTCGATATTTCGAAGATGTCGATTTTAGAGAAGAGAGAGAGTAAGATTAGATTTAGAAGCTTTTATAATAACTATAGTATATTAACTTATTTACTAAATCTAGAGTTATTAGAAGCTTCGAGAATACTTAGTATATCCTACTTTCTTAATATATCTATAATACGATTTTTACTAGCTATTTATATAAATACTAAACTCTAGTATTACTAGCTATCTAAGTAGTCTTTAATTATCTAGCTATTTAAGAAGTTACTATAACTAATCTAATTCTAAGCTAAGTTAACTTTAAAATAAAAATATATAGTAGATATACTTGAAAAGAGATATTATTTATACTATTACTAGTAAAGAAGAGTTTAGCCTTTTTATATAATAGTATAAAATATATATAACTATAAAAGAGATATATAGAAGTATGTTTAGTAGAATAATATATATAAATACTAGGCTTTAATATAGAAGAAAAGGCTAAACTAGCCTTTTCTAACTCTAGGAAAGTAAGCTACTATATATAAGAGGTTTAGACGATATAAAAGAGATACGAAACCGAATAATAATATATATTAACTAATATAAAAGCTCGAACTCTATAAAGTATATCTAAAAGTCTAGATAAACGTATATAACCTTTCTAAATTAGATAATATAAAATAATAATAGCTGAAAGCTAAATATATAGCTGAATCTTATATATAGTAGATACTCCTAGCTATCTAGAATAGTCTAGATAATAGGCTATTATAATCTTCGTCTTCGTCTTCGTTCTCTCTACTTAGTAATATATTCTCTCTATTCTACTTCTATACTACTTTATTCTAATTAGTTTCGCTACTTATATAACTAATATTTCGCTTTATTACTTTATTACTTTATTAATACCTTTAACGTTCTTTATCTTAATAAATTAGGCTTTTACTTTAAGACTAAGGTTATAAGCTCTTCGGTTTAATATTATAAGAGTACTTTAAGCTACTCGTAGTATTATAAAAGAATATTATTTTAGAAAAGAAGTTCTAGAGTAGAAAATTTTCAAGTAAGCGAAGTAAGCGCTAGTATATAACAGGAAATAGAGGCTTTCTATTAGCTAATAAAACTCTTAGTAATATAATAAAGTATATAGCTTATTTAGTCTTACTTTATACTTTATTCGTATTATATCTTAGCTTTTTATAAAGGTAATATCTCTACTTTCTCTCGCGATAGATAGATATATCTACTTAGAGAGTATTTATATATAAAAAAACGTTTATAATACTATCTCTTTTATTCGAGGAATTTCATCGGAATATTTAAGTTTAAGAGAAAAACGATTAGAGAGAGAGATCTTTAGATAATTAATTAATTAGTTATATATATATATATACGCGAGATATTATGATTTCTTTTTCTTTCTTTCTTTCTTTCGTCTATTCTCTGAATTAAAGAGAATAGAATACTAAGAAATTATAAGAATAGAGTATAGAATAGAAAGAATACTCGTAGTAAGTAATACTATAGATAATAAAATTTTCGTATTTTATCTACTCTAATCTAATCTAATCTACTTTAATCTATTCTATTTTAATATATATAGAGATATAGATATACGCTATTAAAAACGTAGATTCTAAGTAGATAAATCGGTTTTAATCTACTTATAATAGTATAGATCTTTGAAAAAGGAAATAAGAGTAATAATAATAAGTGAAGTTTATCTAAAGAGGTTTATATCGTAAGTAAGAGCTTATATATAGATCTTATAAATCTTAGATATCTAGAGTTTAAGATACTAAGGATTTTATATTAATATCTACTACTTTATACTACTTACTTTTAAATATAAGTTATAATTTCTTATATAAAAAGAAATAGTAAGAGAGTTATTAGATATAAAATTTAAAGAGAGAACTTATAATTCGTCGTTAGATTAAAAATTATAGTTTTATATATATAACGAGGATATTTATATACTCTCTTTTTTATCTCTAAAATCACTAGAACTTACTTTATTTTAAACTCTATTATAAACTAAATTCTAACTATTTTTGAAAAGTTTTTAAGAATATCTCTAGAAAATTAAGAGATCTTTATTTTATACTCTTTGTTTCTCTTCTAAGCTAAACTAATATTAACTAATCTAGACTATAATAAGAGATATCTAGAAATTAACTAAATTTCACTTAAATTTAATATAAACTAGTATTTTTCTAACTCTTTCTACTTTTGCTCTATTATAACTTAAGACTTAGTATATATCTAGTCTATTTATATTCAAAGACTACTATTTAAATACTTAAAGTAAGCTTAGTTCTTAATCTTAGAGAGTATTTAAATATATAGATAAATAAATAAAACGTTCTTCTTAAGAGAACTTTTAATATAAAAAGAGAGCTATATAAAAGTCTACGAACCTTCGCTATATTATACTTAGTAGTTTAGAAGAAGAGTTAGAATTAAAAGAATACTTCTTCTAAAACTTTTTATATAATATAGCAGATAGTTTCTAGTTAAAAAGAGAAAATAAATAATCTTAACTCTTCTTCTTTCTCGACGTCGAAATACTTACGAAAGAGTTTAGAGAAAGAAGACGGATTTATATAAACTATACTTAGAAATAGTTAATAATTCAGTAGTAATCAACTATAGTAGTTCGATAATAGTAACGTATAGTAGTTTCTAGATAGAAGAGAACTATTACGCTAAAATACTTAGTAGCTTATAATAAAGTAGTTAAATATCTACGTTTTAGTATATTACGACTTCGCTAGTTTACTACTTTTATAAGATAGTCTCGAGGTATTTAGTTAATTATATTCTTCTAAAGAGAGAGATTATTTTAGTTTTTATCTATTAGAGATATAGAATATATACTAATTACTACTATAAAAGAAGATATCTTATAATTCTAATCTCTAATCTAATATTACTAAAATAAAAAAAAGAAGACTATATCTTATAAATAGTAGATAGAGAGAATCTTACTTTATTACTAGAGATTTATAGAAGTAACTAGAAAAGAGACTAAATTAGATTTAATAAATATTTAATAATATATAAAAGAGATAAAACACTTATATATAAAATAATTACAAATCTAGAGACTCTAGATATATATAATAAACGTACTAATTACTTCTTAGTAGAGTAGAGCTAAATACTTAATTTTAGATAATACTATACTTTAGATATATAAGCTAAATAGAGCCTTAGTATAAAAAAGAATTATTTTCTATATAGAAAAAGAAGAGTCGTTGCTTTTGATCTCTTTATTATTTTAAAGAAGTATAAGTGTAATAATATTATAATAAGGTTATTATCTCTAAGTAATTAAGAGTTATAAAGTACCTACGCTTAATTTATTCTAAGTATATTTTTTTAAGAGATAGTAGAAGTAATAGAAGTTTAATTTTTTATTCTTAGTAGACTAGGGTTTCTTTTTACTTAAAACTTACTAGAATAGTTATAGATATTAAATATAATAATTACTACTTATTTAAAAGAGTAGTAATTATATCTAGAATTATTAAAGAGTACGATTATTTAGTATAAAAGACGTATAAAAGTAAGATATATATAAGTGCGACTAGCGAGCGAATCTATTCCTATTTTAGCTAGCCTCGACTTACTTCTCTAAGAAGCGCTTAATTATTACCTATACTAGCTCTACTATAGCGCCTTTCTATCTTTCTATTACTCTAACGCTAATATAATATATACTAAGTCACGAGCGAGCTATCTTTTATAGTATATAGATCTTTTAGCGAATAAACGTTATTAATAAAAGGAAATAATATATTCTAATTAGCTAGACTTATACTAAAGAGTAAAAGAAGATTAAAAAGAAGACCTCGGTAGTAGACGACGTTATATAGTAGAGCTTTAAGAGAGTCTATCTAACTTTATAAAAAAAGTTATAGTAGTAGAATTAAGAGCAGTTAAATACTAGCGTAGGCTAGCTGAACTTTAGCCTAGGTCGAACGGAGTCTAGTACTAATTAGATATAATATAGACGCTAGAAGCGTTATTATATACGTCTTACTTTTATACGTCTTCTATATCTAGTAAACTATAGATATATAAAAAGAAGCGAGTCTAAGCCTTAGAAGAGCTAGGTTATAACGTTATAACTAGCTCTTCTAAGAGCTATATAACTCGTCTAATATTAGTATAACTACGTCGCCTTTTAAGCTTTATTAGTATATAGAGAGTTATATATATACTCGGCCTTTAATAGTAATTATAGAAACGTAATAAAAAAGACTAAAAACCTATTATATCTACGTTCTCTTTAATATAATTCTTTTAATAAATTAATTATTTATTTATATACTTTTATTCTATTATAGACTAAAAACTACCTACTTTTAGTTAATAATAGACTAAAAACTATCTACTTTTAGTTTATAATAGATAAAAAGTCTTCTTTAATATAATCTTTTTAATTAATTAATTATTTATTAGTATACTTTTAGTTTATAATAGACTAAAAGTCTTTTTTAATATAATCTTTTTAATTTATTAGTTATTTATTAGTATACTTTTAGTCTATTATAGACTAAAAGTAGATATAATAGGTTTTTAGTCTTTTTTAATATAATCTTTTTAATATACTATTTATTTACTTATATACTTTTAGTTTATAATAAACTAAAAACTAGCTACTTTTAGTATATAATAGACTAAAAGTCTTCTTTAATATAATCTTCTTAATAAATTAATTATTTATTTATATACTTTTAGTCTATAATAGATTAAAAACTATCTATCTTTAGTATATAATAGACTAAAAGTATTCTTTAATATAATCTTTTTAATTAATTAATTATTTATTAGTCGACTTTTAGTCTATTATAGACTAAAAACTATCTATCTTTAGTATATAATATACTAAAAGTCTTTTTTAAGATAATATTTTTAATTAGTTATTTATTTATTTATTTATATACTTTTAGTCTATAATAGACTAAAAACTATCTACTTTTAGTATATAATATACTAAAAGTCTTCTTTAATATAATCTTTTTAATATATTATTTATTTACTTATATACTTTTAGTCTATTATAGATAAAAGACTATCTACTTTTAGTATAGAATAGACTAAAAGCCTTCTTTAACTTAATGTTTTTAAATACTTAATTAAATACTTATATACTTCTAGTTTATTAATTCTTTAAAATATAATTCTTTTATTCTATTATATATTAAATATCTCTAGAACGTATCTCTTTTAAGCCTTCTACTCTATTATCTACTAAAAGTATATATATCGATATATATTTAATTAAATAATATATAATACTTTTTAGTCCTCTTAGTCACGTGTCTATAAATGCTATTAAAGGCCGAGTATATACGTGACCCTCTACGCGCTAACAAAGCTTATAAGGCGACGTAGTCATACCGACGTTAGACGAGTTATATAGCCCTTAGGAGGGCTGGTTATAACGTTATGACCTGGCCCTCCTAAGGCTCGGGTTCGGTTAAATCGGCATGCCTGTGGTGTCCGTACCAAATAATCGTACCCTTATTAAAAGGGTGGTATTTCTGCTAATTGCAGAAGTAAACTAGAAATCATTGACTATATGTAGCAGCAACAACCAGAGGAAGTCGTTGAGTCTGTTGATGATGGAAAGAAAACAAGAAGCGAAGGAGACTGTTACTATACATTGATTGACAAAATCATCATTGTTTTTCTTTTGAAAGTTCCAAGTCCACCCTATATTTCTCAACGTGGAGGAAAGTTGCCTTTGGTCGTATATATGCACAGCCAAGGGGAAGGCTTTCCAAGTGGCCTTTTCCCTATCAGGGCTCATGATAACCTCGTTTTTCTGTACTCGAGTACCCCTCGGCGCTCTCTACCTATTCATCGTCGCAGCCTTCTAAACATTACTTCGAAATCTGACCCAAAAACAACGAGCTAGTGCAACTCGTAACATTCATCCGCCGTAGCAGAGCATCTTCTCTGCATCGATATATCATGTCGGTCGCACTCAGCAATGGCGCCTCGGTGGTAGCCTTCATCAGCCTTTCTGCCGAAACACTTCGTAGATTCCTGTTCCTTTACGTGTTCGTTGAAAGCGTCAAGGATGCATCTGGCGATAGGCAGTACCTTTACGTGCAGTTAGCATTCTTTGAAGTTCAATTTGCAACATTCCCAGAATCTGTGGCCGAGGCTGGTAGACTCTGAATACTTGGAACACTCAGTGAGCAGACCAAGTTGGCTTTGGATGATGTGGAGACGACTATAAAGGATTTCAAGACCATAAAGGATTTCAAGACCATAATGGAGGGGTATGGGGAAGGAAGAGCTACTCAGACACGCAGGAGGATTAAGGTTAGGCCTATAAATTGAAGAAAACGAAACACCTTCTTAAATTCATCATTCTTTTCTTTTAATTATTAGATAATCCAATTCATATATAATAAATAGTATAACTTTATAAAAAACTCACGAGCTTTCATAAAAATACTCAGGGACAGAATAATAAAAGCCTAGGTACTAAGACTTAAACCCCTTTTACCTCTATATAATGTTCTCTACTCTTTCTACTTCTTCTTTTTCGTCTCTATAGGTATTAATTTCTTTTTACTTCTTTCTATACTTATACTCTACCCTCTCTATTGCTCTCTTTAATAAATGATTTAGCCTAGAAACATAAGAGAATTATTACGTTCTAACTCTACTAAAAATATTTAAAAACTTCACGATATTCATCTATATGTTCGTTTCAATTCATAGTGTTCCTGAATATAATTCTTACCTCTAGTTTAATTCAAATAGTACTTTTTTCATGTATTCAATAAGAAGCTCTAAGTAAGTTTACGAGGATAAGAGCAT
Source organism: Hymenoscyphus infarciens (assembly GCA_001414345.1). Taxonomy (NCBI): domain Eukaryota; kingdom Fungi; phylum Ascomycota; class Leotiomycetes; order Helotiales; family Helotiaceae; genus Hymenoscyphus; species Hymenoscyphus infarciens. The sequence goes on from LLCB01000012.1 coordinate 256,116, forward strand.
AGCTAGCGAAGATGTCGTAGTAGTTAGAGAATATTTTATAGCAGATTTCCATGACTCATTAGAGACTTATCCCACAAGTTGAGTACAGCACCTACTTCAGCTACGAACAATCCCCAAGCCAAGGTTTATTTCATTTTCACCGTATCTCGAACCTTGAAATACTATTATAAGTAAGAGTTATGTAGTAGATGCGCAGCTATCTGCATCGGCAGTTAGCGAAGTGTTTCCACAGATACTTCGGAATTCTAAGCTTATACACATAAGCCCTTCTCTTATCTAAAAAGTGAAACGAAATTTGTTTAATAGTTTGATAAGTCCCGAGTCAAACCCAACGGCTGCTAGAACTCGGAACTTCCCGGCATATTCTACAACTAGAGGCTCTATACATAGATTAGATTGTCTTCCTACATAGCAGCCGTAAATGCCGGTAGCTTTTTTCAGCGGCGTTTTACGATTCATAGAATCACATTACGAGAGCTCTACTTCTCTACTTGGAGTCTTTCATCGCGCTTTTCACTCAAACCCTTCTTTTCACGGCACTCCGAAGACCCTGTTACTCCCAAGGAACATGCGTTGACAGCTGAGAACTCCACGACAATATTACCAAAACAAACAGGCGGATCATCAATTTACTTGGTTGTAATTTTCAAGTCTGGCAAGTACGACTCAAGAGTTGCAGAAATCGACCTTGCCAACATGAGTTCAGATATCGAATTTTTCAGGGTCCTGCGTGAAACTCATGCCGCCCAAAGAACAAGGTTACAAAGGTTCTTTTCTCACCAAGAAGTGGCCGATGTCGAATTTGCGAGTTTCGAAATACTCGGGACAGGATTAGTGGCACTTAAAAGCATAGGCACCGACCTCGGAGCATACCCTTCCCCTGTGAACAAAGACTACAACTATTCCCCCAACCATTATGGCTTGTTACCCCCCGTTGAACAGCGCCATATGGATTGGTTACACGCTCATCCCGAAGAGAGTGAACGCCAATTCATAGTCTTGGATCGTTTACCTAAGTTTGGTGTTAGCTTACGAGAATTACTTCAAGACCTGGCTTCAATTATCCACAGTACGGGCTATTTATTACGGAGGTTTTGGATTTGAAACAAAAATTGCTGTACTGCTGTTTTTTGCAACAAGTGCAACATCAGTAATTATTGGAGCCCTCTGTTCGATGCATGGCGAAGATATTGAGAGTTCTTTTGTTGGCAGTTATATCCTCGCATTGTTGTTAATTGGTTTCGCTTCAGTTCAAGCAATGGTCGAATACTTCGAGTATCTTTCAATCAGTATTTTAAAGACTAGAGTTATTGTGTACGCTTTTCTTTCGTCTCTGAACCTTTTGCTACAACAAATTTTGAAGATAGAACTTTGGTTTGAAGTACGTGTAACTTTATATCTCTTGCCATTCCCTTGGAGATTTTAGGACAATGAAGAGAAAAACCTGTTAGAATCGATCAAATTGAGTTCAGGGTTGTTTAAAACTTGCCATTACTGGTTCGATCAAGTCCTGAACAATTACTCAGTTGTTGTGTTTAGGGCGAAAACTGTATATGCAAGCCCAAGATTCATACAGATCTTGTCCCAGAGGCTACAGCACGAAAAGAATCGATAGATAATTGAGAGAGAACCTACTTTTGTGTCCATCTTTTCTATTTCTAACCACCAAATGCTCGGTAAGACTTACACAGGAGAACAAAAAACATGAACGCAGTCACATGAAAAGAACAACAACAACAAGCTCCCTTTTCTGTACCAGCGTCACTCAAACCCAATGTAACACAATTTGTCCCCTCCATGCCATCATGTTGGCGGTGAAAACGCGGGGGAGTGAACTCAAGATCACACTCTGGAAGCTTTTCTACGTAGTTCAAAGCACTCTTAATGGCCAAAAACACGTTTCATTAAAGTATTCACAGAAAATCAGACCGCCAACTGGAGAGAAAGGAAAAATGCAGGGGTACCAGTGATACTCAAACCCTCGAAAAACATTCGATTGTGGTAGATTTTGAACTAAAATCTTATGTTTTTACCGACGTACAGCTTAGGGTAAGCGGCTCTGGACCAATATGATATGTTGTATTCAATGGTTTTGGGATGTTGTATTACACCTGCGGGGTTTGTGGTACGTGGTATGTGCAGTGCTATTTGCCTGAGAGACACCTCACTTTACCAGTCACTTGAAATGAAAGTTGAATAAAAAATAGCTAATATTTTACTACTCGGCATTGAAAAAGGGTGATAATTAAGCCAAGTGAGACAGAGTCAAGAATGAAACCTCTAATCAAATATGAGGCAGTCTGAAGATGGGAACCTTCTGGGACATGAAATGGCATGTTCTCGCCCGCTTGTGTTACGGCACTGAAAGAGGAACCCGAACACAAGGGCTTGTCGAGAAAGCTTATTGTTGCTTCATTGTAGCCTTATTAGGTTATTTCAAACCACCAACGACAACTCGAAGTGAACCCTTCTTTTCCTGGGATGGAAGGCCGGAAATGTAACACACCAAAGCATACTGTCCACCCCGATCGGGCAAGGAAAGGTTCTTTCCACCCAAAACGTAGATAAGAGACTGAAGCGTTGGGCAAGAGTTGAACACACCCGAAGCACTACCGTTTGAGTTGAAATATTATCGGCAGAGAACATCGAAAAGTAACACTAAACCCGTGACAAACATCCTTACACACTCATTACTTCGAAATTAAATTGGCATCAGTTTAGTAGCACGTATCTATATCTTAAGTGAAGTTATCAGGTGTTATACGTCTCGAAACTAACGCTCGATTACTTCATGATCATGGATTTGCTGGTAAGAACACTTTGCGAAAAAGGGCTGGATGACTTGTTAACTGAGCCGCAAAATGAGGGGGACGGCCAAACCTCAAGCTCGGAGAGATGTCACAAAACAACTCAGCCCTTAGGTTTCCTCAAAAACTTCAACCTTCCACAACTTCAATTGAGTAACGTGAAGTCTTCTTCCATTCCCGTTTGAAAAGACACAACGATCGAAAAATATGCAAAAAGCTGCGTGACTTGAACAGAAAGGGAATTCTGAAAGATCAGGAGCGGTCAGCCATAAGGGGAAAAAAAATGGTATCCTCTCAAGTATACTTTCCAACACATCTATTTAAACCCTCCACTCCACCTTCGTCTTGAAACATCAGCATCATCAACCATCCAAGACAACGAACAATCAACAAGCACTCGCTCCTTGTGATCTTGTATCCTCAAAATGCAATTCCAATTCGCAACCATCATCTCCATCATGCTCACTGGAGCCATGGCAATCCCAACCATGAACAATGAGGTTCAAGCAATGGGTGGTAAGTGCCTCCATCCATTGTTTCCTTTTTTTTTTTTTTTTTTTTTTTTTTTCAAAACTGACATCTCCGTGGAATTTTAGTCCGGCGCGATCTCGCTGCTTATCAAGAAACCTTGCACCAAGACATCGCGCTTTGTGGCTGGAGTTGTGCTTTCACAGCTGCTAAAGATGGATATTGTCTGTATCAAGCAATCTCCGCTGAGAACTGGGGAGCTGCTTTTGCATGCATCGCCAAAGACAAGACCGCTGTAAGAGGCTGAGAAACATGAGAAGGATGTTGAATATTTTGCTAATAGTAACACAGATTTGCGGATGTATTGGCTCAGGCTGTCTTGGGGACACAGTTGAGAACTGGCTCAAAAAAAAGGGTGCATGCTAAAGAACTTGAACGTAAAGTGGGATCAGTGGCAATATGAGTTGGAATAAGGGGTACAAGATTTGTTTCTGTGGTTGGCATGGAGCGTCTTCAGCTTACTTTCTTTGATGAGGGTGTTGGTAGCTGCAGCTACTTACACTCCTTCTGTGTTTGATGATTTAATGAACTCCCTTCCGGCTGGCAATCCCAACTTCTTTATTGATGTGTTTGTGAATATGTGCCAATTATGAAATTCTTTTTGTTTCGCTTGTCCACTTTTTCGGGCCTCTCGTTATTCGGCTCTTTTCGTTGCTCTGTCACAAGGTATAATTTCTTACTTAAGTTTCAACTTCTGACTTTAGAGTATCAAAAAAGTAATACTGTAAGTTCAACTGTTAAAAGACATTCTTTGAGACATTGTGACGTAATTGAATTAATGAAATGAAGTTCGAAGATACCAAAGAGTCTAGAATACTAGGCGCTTTCCAAGTACGATTTAAAATGTTCAACTCTACTCAGAATATTGAAGTCATTTAAACAAAGTTCAGATGTCAAGTCTTTCTGTATACTAATTAATCATTTGAATATGAACTCCATAGAAAGAAAGACTTGGACCAAAGACCAGAATCCCGAAGAAGCGTTGTTCTATCAATTTGGCTGCCTCCCTGAGTCTCCTTGGATCCAGGACGGCCTGGGGATCCTAAAACCACATGGTATACCCTTTGTTTGCCCACCCCTCGGCCAAGAGTAATTCTTGGCAAGTAAAAGGTTTAAATAACCAAGGGCCTACCCAGCATCCTCTACACAAATTTCCCTCCATCATCCATCTTCCAAGCCCCAAGTCGATGAACACCTGAAAAAAAAAACCAGGAAATTCCCCGAACGACTACAGTGAGTTGCGAGTTAAGCTTATATTTGCCCACTTTTTTTATAATCCGAGCTTTTTAAGAAAATTCCTTGATTTCCCCCCTTTGTAAGCACTCTTTTACCTATTAATTAATAATATAAGAATAGGAAAGAAGAGGCTTGGATCTCCCTTTATACTCTATAAACTTCATAGGATAAAAACAGACAATTTTATATCTGTCTTAATTTCTATAGAGTCTTAGCATAGCCTGTTATTAACCTTACAGGGGTTGTGAAATTTTTTCAAGAAAAGGGGTAGTTTTAAGAATTATATATCCTTTAGTTTACTTTTATTATACTTACTTTAAATTAAGAAGTAATATAGAAGAGAGATAATTAGAAATAGGGCTTCTTTCTAGCTAGGCTACGTCTCTTTTAGAGTACTTTTATTTTCTATCTTCTAAAGAAAAGAGGGAGAAAGCCTTGATAAAAAAAGTGGGCAAATTCAAGCTTAACTCGCAACTCACTATAAAACAAGCTACCCAAGATGCGGGACCCCCCCAGTTTCCCCTTAAGCGAGGCAAGAAAAGAAGCCAGTCGAGAATACGAGAAGCTCTAGTTTGCAGCCGAAAAAGCATTGAAAGAGAAGAACTTTGAGCAAGCCGCCAAACTCCACTCCGAAAGTCTTGAAATACAAATCGCCGCTCTTGGCGAAAAGTCCATTTTCACGGCCTATCCTTTGAATGGCGTCGGTCACGTCTTGACAAAACTAGGAAGACTTGATGAGGCAGAGGAGAAGTTGATGAAAGCCCATGCTATTTGGGAGAACATAGCAACACGGATGAAAATTGACGATCAGGCCATTTTTATGCTTGCAATGACGCAGAGCTATATTGGTGCTTTGCGCGAGGCCCAGGGTCGGAGAGAGGAAGCAATCGAGATTAGGAAGAGTGGCGGGCGAATGGTTTGTAGTTATGATAGGGTATGTTTTTACAGCTTTCTTTCTTTCGTTTTCGAAAACCTATTTTGTCGCTAATTTTTTCGTTTAGTGTCCAGAAATATTATTTGCCGTGGGCGAGCTGATGTGATGCAGTGCTTGTTAGGCACCCTCTTACTGTTCAGTCAACTGTCAGAAGATGGATTGGAAGAAGAGACATAAGGTTTTCTGCCCAGCGCTGAAGGACTCCAGAGTTCTGAAGGAGTCCCTAGCGAAGGCTACTCGAATGTGACAGTAAAGAGGACTGTAATGGCAAAGGAGTAAAAAACCATTGGAGGCAAAGGTTTTTCATGGCATTTTTTCAAGTTTTGGGGGGTTTTGAGACAAGACACTAATCCCTGCAGCTTTGACTGTCTCGGTCTTAGTCAATGTGGCTACTAGAATAGAGTACGTCAATTTGTTTATGTTTCTCCCCGAATCTTCTTTACTGTGTTTTGAATACGTAACAACTGTAAGTTGTTGGTGGAGACTCGCTAAGTCGTGATGTTGTGGTCAAGATGTCACCACGCAGCAGTGTTGCCAGTAGTGTCTGGAATATCATACCACTACGATATATCGTTGAAAATAGAGTTTAATACATACTCTTTACACTGCTTATTCCTAACAATATTTAATCGTATCACTATTAATATTATTAGTATTTTAATCGATAATATAATAATACTATAGAGTTGCTAAGCCTATCAGATTTAAGCTTTTTACTCTAGATTTTACTTTTTTTCAGCCTTATACTTTGGAATTATGTAATATAACGTATAAAGTAAAAAGCATATATCTAAATTGCTAGATTTATAGATCTAAAGGAAATAGAGTACTTTAAAAAAAAGAATTATATTAATAGGCCTTAAAATTTGTTATATAGCTTATATTAGTGTTTTGGCTTTCCCCGCCTTAGTTAGCCTAGCACTCCAAAGAGGATAGGCTACCCCTCTCTATTAGAAAAGGAGAGGATAGGCTAATTTCACTTATAGGCTAGGCTGAATTAGGTAGAAGAGATACTAAATTTAGATAGAAGAGGTAAGGAAGACTAAAAGATAAGGCTAGGTAAGAAGAGGTGTTAGAGAGGATAGAATAGAATAGGAAGTATATAAGTAAAAAGTATTAAAATAAGTAAAAAGTAATAAAAAGTACTAATATTATAGACTAATTTAAGAAGTATTAAAAATAATAATATTATTAAAGCTACTAAAAGACAATATTATTCTAGTAGATTAGTAACGACCTAATTCTCTTTATTCTACTACTTGCTTTCTAAGTTCTTTTAAATAGTACTAAATTAAGTGCTCTACTAGGTACTTGATTTACTATGGTAAAACCCTTGTTTTTAGGTACTGATTAGAGACTAATATTATATGCTTTTCTTAGGTACTTCGTCCTAGGCGAATTAGTCTATAGTAGGACCTAGTAAAGTAGGGTTTATTTAGGAGGCTCTACTCCTGCTAAATCTATTAATAACACTATAAATAATATATTTAAGGCTGGTATATACCTTACCTAGCCTCCTTTATAGGCTAGGAAAGGCTACCTTAATACCTTAGATAGGAAAGGATAGGTGGAATAAATTTTGGAATAGGATTAGAGTAGCTAGGAGAAGTGATATATTAGGATAGGATCAAGCGGGATAGCCTTAAAATAGAGGTAGGAAGGAGAAGGAGCGTTAAGGTAGGATAGAATAATAGATTAGGTAGGGAAACCTAAAACACTAGCTTATATTAATAAAAGTGGCCTATAGAAAGTTCATTTTTGGGTTTTAGTAAGCGATTTATTAAATAGTATACGATTAGTACTATTACGATATTATATAAGTAGTATAGTATAGTTAGTATAGTCGATAGTATTTAGAATATTATACTACTACGATATATTATTAGAAACTCACTTTAATACGTACTATTTATACTATTTAAATACTATGATATCTAATAAGATTATCCTTTATATTATTAGTATTTTAACTGATATTATAATAATATCGCGATACTGCTAAGTATGCTAAGGACTTTGAATTCTTAATTAATTTAAGTAATTCTTTTTTATAAAAATAGAGTATCTGAAATATAAAGAAGTAATAGTAGTCTTTTATCGCTTTTCGTTATATATACGTATTTGAGGCTATTTTAAGAATTTCTATATTTGCTAGCTAGCTTCTAGTATCTCACTCTATACTCTCTTATATGCTTTCTTTTTAGGCTAATTAGGAGGCTCTCTGAGCATCTTACTAATATAAGAGTGAAAAGAGTAAGTACTATTAGCTATTACACTTATTTAAGAGGCTAAAAAAGTACTAACTAATCCTAGCGAGCGTATTACGAAGAGGTATGAGAGTGGGGTTGAAAAAGAGCTTAATACTAAATAAGACGTCAAAAGCGACAGGAAGTGTTATTAGTAGAATAGAGGTTACTCGGCATAAGAGGAGGTATATATATATATATCTCCCTCTTACTTAATAAGCTGATTCCTCAATTCACTATAAACCCTTTCTATATAATACTCCGAGTATTATTAATTATTAAATGTTAAGAAGTTATTAAGAAGAAATACTTAAGTAGAAACTGCTTTATATACTATACTTAATTAGAATACTTTAAGTAGAGTTTTAGATATACGAGTTATTAAATAGTATACTATATAATATCGCGATAAAAAAGTATTACAACGAAAACTAATACGTACTATTAGAATATTATAATAATATATAATTTGAAAATACTATAGTATTTTATCACGATAATACTATCGACTATACTAGGTGTGGTAACAATATTAGCTTTAAAAATAAATACACACTATTATACTATTCTAATAATAGATTTATTTAAAATACTATAGTAGTTTACTATGATAATACTACTAGCAACACTGCTACGCAGTTTCTAGCCGACAGGAGCTGACTAAGTCAAGACCTAAAAGCAGTGTAGTTGATAGTATTATCGTGATAAAATACTACAGTATTTTAGATTAATATATTATCATGATATTACAATAGTACGTATCTCAATGCGTAATAATATTATAGTAATATTATGCTATTAAAAGGTAGATCTTTTAATAACTCGTAAGCGTAAAAGCCTACTTTTTCTTAAAATGAAGCTATTTACACTTTTTCTATATACTCTTTTATTACTTTAAAACTATAATAATAACATTAGATCTTAATTAAATAAATATAACAGTTTTGTAGAAATATCTATATAATTTAGCTAGAGTTATAACTAAACTATATTTTTTTAATTATTAATTTAGTTAATTTTTATAAATATTTGAAAAGCTAAATTTAATAAGTTTAATACTCTAAGAAAATTTACTTTACCTAATAAACTAACGTTGTTGTTGTTGAATTAGTTCTTAGTGTTATTAAAATTTAATATCTCGTATAGTCTACTTTTGTTAATATAGGAGATTATAAGGTTAATTTATAAGCTATCTATATAATTCCTTTTTTAAAATACTCTATTTAAATAGATCTACCTTTCCAGCTATTCAGCTGTATATTTTTTGTATTATGCGTTGTACTATATAAGTCTAAAATATAAGAATAAAAATAAAGTAGAGTAAAAGCTTAAATATTAGGTCTTAGCAACACTACGATATTATTATAATATTGATTAAAAAACTAATAATATAAAGGATAATCTTGTTAGAGATCGTAGTATTTAAATAGTATAAAGAGTATATATTAAAGTGGGTTTCTAACAATATATCGTGGTAGTACATTATTCTAAATACTATCGACCACACTGTTTGAAAGTGTTACGCGAGTGTTACGCAACCCATGGAGAAAGAGGGCCGAGAGGGCTGAGTCGAGGTTTCAGAGGGAAGGAGCAGCTGAGGAGGTCGTGTTGAGGTGCCAGGCGCTTCAGAGACGGAAAAAACTTCCTAATTGTTCCTCTGGGGCACTATACTAAAACAATACGAACACGTCTAAATAAGTTCAGAAAAATACTAAAATTATATATAGAAGGAATCCTTGATATCTAATTCACAATTAAATCTATTTTATTCTAGCTGGTTTATTCTCGATTTTAAGGCTATTTTTCAGAGGAACGAAATACGACGTTTTTTCCATCCCCAAAGAGCTAGGATCGTTAAGAGTATAACCCTCGGATTCCCATCTCCATCAAAATTTTCGTGACGCGGGCAAGGGAAACATTTCATCGAACTCTCATCCTCAATCTGTATGGTTGAAAGTCACAGCTCATGAGAATGCACAAAGAAGGATAGAATCCGCAATGAAAATAGAAAAACAATGAAGAGCTCAAAAGCTAAATAAACAAGAACCCCTTCTCGCCATCTATCCTCCATCTTAAACAACAGCCCTCACGCCTCCCTAAAAGACCTCACTTCAACAAACCCTCCAACTCCAAAATCCTCTTCGCAGCATCCCCGAAAGTCTCCACCTCACTCCTAGGTTCCAATCCCAACTTCTCATTCCATTCCTTAACATCCCCAAAATTAACCTCCTTCTCAACCTCCTCCCCATCTTTGGGGAGCCTACCCTCCAATTCCTTGACACTTTTCAAAGCATTGACTGCAATCTGGGAACTGTATTTCTTGCCTCCAACGATGAGACGTTGGTTTGCGACTGCTGGAGTGGTGAGGGATTTGATGTGTGCTATTGCGAGGTCGCGGACATCGATCTGCTTGTGTTAGCATTTTCTGCTCTCTTCGATAGACGAGAATGAAGTGGGGCGGTGAATGGAAGGGAACCGGTATACTAACATAGCTTGGAAAGCTCGTAGCAGGAACAGTCTCATACGTCCCATTAAACAAGCTGTAAAACACATCATTACTGTAATTAATCTTCTTCACCTTGGTAACTGGTTGAAGTGGTGGTCCAAAGATCAATCCAGGAAGAAGGACAGTAGCAGAGAAGGCTGGTTTCTCCTCTTTGACGAAGTTCCAAATTGCCTTTTCAGATTCGGCTTTGGCCACACAGTAGGAGATATAAGGGTGCTGGGCTTTGATTGCATCCTCGATTGTGAGCTATTCATGTCAGCAATGACTGAGAGAAATGGAAGAAAGGGAAAGTACAGGAAGCCATTCTGAAGAAGTGAAGACTCTCGAGTCGATATCTTGACCAGTTGTCATGGCATTGATCGAGCCTGTAACAGCAACAGCCTTAACCTTTGGTCCATATGTCTTCGCAGATTTCAAAAGTTCCGTAGCTCTGTCACCACATTATTAGCAACCTAGTCCTTCTTCTTTTTCGTGGTGTTCTCTACAGACCCATCGACACTAGGCTCTAGAAAATGCTTCATAAAGTCTGTATTCTTCGGATCATCCAAAAGTGGTGCGGCAGTATGAATCACATAATCAAATTCTTTCTCCTGGAAGGTTTTATCCCAAGTCCTAGCAGCAGCATAATCCGAAACGACAACGAAGTCGAGTTTTCCGGCGTATTCGGGATGGAAGGAGAGGATTTGTTCGCCCTTGGCTGCGGAACGTACAGCTGGAAGTGGGCTTGTTAGTTCTCTGTATGTCCTAGATAGTGGTAGTTGAGGGTGTTGTATATGGGAAAAGAAGAGGGGGATGAGATTGAAGGTGGACTTACATCCAGTAACAGTATGACCTTGAGCTATAAGCTGATCGATAATTGTTGCAGCAACGAAGCCATTCGCGCCCGTGACAAGGACTTTAGACATCTTGCTTTCGTTTAATATATCGCCGTCTTCGGAGTGTTCCTAGATACTGCTTCCCTGTGATAGAGTGCCTGAAGAGAGAAGAAGAGTATAAGAGGTTTGAGGAGCAATTGAATAAATAAGAAGCTCAAGGAAAATCCACTGTACTTTAAGAATGAAAACCAAGTGAAGGTGATCGACAACAAACTCTCCCAAAGGAACTTCCCTAACCTTCTTATAACAGGCCCAGCCTAGTAACTCCAACATGCCCATCGCGCTCATCATAAAAATTACAGCCCTTCAAAGAGACCCCCCTCACTTGTGCAACCACAACCCCTCACACTGCAAACGCACCGTAAGCATGCCTCAAAGTCGTCATGCCCTCCCAACACCCATCACCACTCCAACCCTCCAAGAAATGACCAATAATCACAAATCCAATTATCCTATCTCATTCAAGTACCCCATTGTGGCGTTTTCATCACGGCATATACCCAACCAGGAACAAAGAAAGATTCCACTTTGGAATCATGGGAATGCAGGACATATGGGTAAATGCTGAATAATCGTGGAAACTTCCAGGGTCGTTTTGTCAGCTGCCACAGGGCTGCCATGGGGGACAACCCCTGAACAACTGGCATTCGATCGTGGAGAGTAGGAAAAGAGCTCTCATACAGGTAGTATGAGATTGGAAATCAAACTTCACTTACCTCTAAAAATAAACTCTAAAAGTGTTCTGCACAAGTAATTCTAACATCAAAAATAATATCGTATATTTCGCCAACTTGCAATTACCAATTGCAAAGCAAGTATCGAGCGGGCATTCCTAAATCCGTATGTGACTAGTTCACAAGAGAAAATTCTAAACCCTACCTACTAGCGCTCTTCTTGGCCGGACTACTGTCCGCAAGCGCAGCGTTTGCCCTCTCAAGCTTTGCCTTAGCAGTCTCATCCTCGTCCAAAGTCTGATACCAAGTCTTCATCGAAGCAATATACTCCCTCTCACCAACCCCAAATTCAACCGGTGGACCACGCATCTCAGGCTCCTCATCCACATCACCCTTGAATACCGCCCAACTAGCCGTCTCGTTATTGTGATCCGCGCAAAGGGCAAACCCCCTATTTTTAGCGGCGATGATCTTGAATTGCCGAAGCAAAATTCCATCGCCAACCTTTACAACAGGTAGCACATCCCTGTGGGGACGGGAAACTTGAACTTCAATTACGGAATTAGGAGCGATACTTTGATCGGTGACATTGAAGGTCATTTGATACTGGCGCAATTTTGTTCGGTTTGGCTCTGGCGGGGTAGTCGTCACGATGGCTAAAAAGTCGAGTTTAGCATTGAGGTGATAGCGAACCACTTTCAAGGAAGTGAATTCCTCAAGCTCTGTTCTCAGAGCTCGAGCAAGTCGAACTTTCGTTTCGGCGGCTGATTGTGGTGCATCACTCCGTTGTTTTGAAGGTGACTTTAATGAGGAGAGAGCCAATTCCACGCTAGCATCGTGGCCTTTCATTGGCGAAAACTGTTGCTCAACAACCACCATTGCTACCGAATCTTCAATCGAACTACTAGCATGATTCTTGTCACTGGATTTGGTAGGGGTTTTCGGTCTGTTCTGGCTCGCATCCCGCCTATGGCTTCTGCGAGGTGCAACGGTAGTAGTTTCCGCAATTGTCGGTTCGGGCAAAGGTTTTGCTCTCTTTTTGCTAGTGGGCTTTTTGGGTGTAGTTTTTGTAGTGTCCTCCTCAGCTGCAATTACTTCATCCTTTGGGAGACTTTGTGGGGACATACTTTCCAGAGCAGTCGCTTTAGCTTCCTCTACTATTCTCTCAATTACTGTAGCTTCGTCCGGTGGAGAGATTTCGTCCATAGCAGCCGCTTCAGCCTCTTGAACTATTTTCTCTATCACCGTAGATTCATCCAGAAGAGCTTCGTCTGTGTCAAGGATCGGAGGCAACTCGGGCTCATCAACCTCGGGAATTTTAGAAGTAGTGAGCTCAGGGCCTGCCTCGAATTCTTCGCCAGCCTCTTGAGATTGCGATATATTCGTGAACGAGACGTCAGTAGAAACCACATTCCGAGAAACTTGGGTATCATCAGGGGTTGGTAACTGTACGTTTTTGCGTCCCCTTCTTGTTCGTTTAGGCGATATGTCGTAAGCGCCGTCTAAACCAAGCATCTTGGAATTTCGCGAGTTGTCTTTCTGTTTGCGAGTCCGAGGGGACATAGCCTCCTGGTTGTATTGTTCAGCAGTTGTTTCGTTAACAACGCTTTCTTCCTTGTCATCCCACATGGGAGATGCAACATCCATCTCGTCGGCATCATTGTTGACATCTTGTGGAACATGTTGGGGTTCTGGTTTCGCATTTGCGACAGGCTCTTCAACCATTTCTCCAGCCTCCTCCTGAATCTCCATCGCTTCGTCGTTGCCAGCAGCACTTGCGAATCCTGATTGGGGCTCTTCCTCAATTTCTTCAGATACTTCACGAATGCCCTCCTGAAGTTCGGTTTCATCAACCATCATTGCGTCAGCCTCGGCTATCTCTCCAACCGCCGCTTCCGAACTATGATCATCCTCGTTTTGTTCTGGTTTTTCGTCGTCGGTCGTCTTGAAAACAGCTACTCCAAGGACCTCCGTCGCTTCTTCGTACTCCCGAATATCATCGATAATAGGCCCCTCGTCCTGAATTTCCACTTCTGCTACCTTTTCTTCCAATTCTTCCGAACTTTTGTTATCCTCGTGTTCTTCTTCGGTGGCCACCTTGAAACCAGTTACTTCAATGACTTCCATCGCTTCGTCCAGATCTGGAGACTCCTCAGTGACAACGTTTTCACTCTGTTCTTCTGAATCTGATATTTCGTCCTTAGTAACAGCTCTTTCGTTCTGGAATTTGTCTTCTGCTATTTCTTCATCGACAATAAATTCGCCATTCGAAAGTTGCTCGATCTTCCCGTCTGCTGTTTGTTCCTCGATAACAGCATCTTCACTGTGATCCTCCTCAATTTCTCCCTCTATCACTTCCTCCTTAGCATCCTCAACCTCATGTGGCATCGCCCCGTACGAAGTATCGATAGCATGAGGATCGTCGGGCAAAGCTGTTGTCGGAACCAGATCCATTTCCTCCGGCTCGCTCTCTACATTCTCATTTCCAGACCCAGAAGCAGAATCTTGTTCAATATCCTCGTATAATTCCTCGACTTCTCCATGAATGGCCTCCATCCTATCAGAGGATCCTGAATCTGATTCCGAACGGATGCCCGAAATGCTAACATTTGAATCGCTTTCTTCCTTATCCGCTTCTACATGAGTCTGTGCCTCGGCTTGATAGGGAGCCGTTGTTGCTTTGGCAGAGTCGTCTTCATCATCGGAAGATAGTAAATCGATAACCACAGGAGCTGCCTGAGGCGCTGTATTGCGAGGTGCTTCGCCGTCCATGGACTCGTCGTCACCGTAGCTTCCGTCTTCATCTTCGTCTTCAAACGCTTGCGGGTACGAGCTTCGATTATATGGCTCATTATCCGTATAACCATTATCGTCCTCGAAATCTTCCATCTCCTCTTCATCCTCAAACTCCTCGCCGCTCTGATCAGGGTACTTCCGAACTAATTGTCCTTCCTCGTCCTCTGTGTATTCGTTTTCGGTGGTCTCCCCTTCATTCTGTGAGCCCTCGTAAACATCATTAGGGTCCTGCTCCAAATAAGGGCCCCGACGTGTTTCCAAGTTTTGCAGATTGTGTTCAGACTGATCATCCGGATCTTCATCGTCGGCATCAGGTTCTCCGTGCGCGTCATCTTCATCATCGCTTTCAGTCAAGTCGACAACTTGCGATTGTTGTGAACGTGCGCTTTGTGAGCGTGACACAGCTGTTGGTTGATGACGCTGCTGAGAATGAACAGAATTATCGGCTTCCATACGCTCTGGCAAGTCTGGGTAACCTACTGTCGTTGGTACCGAGGTCCAGATTGGGGCTGAGAAACCCTCGAGATCAGGATATCCATGGAGATTTTGTACTGGAACTTGGTCATCATCTTGCAAGTCTGCCAGATCATAGCGATCGTTCCGACGCTCTCCAATACCAAACGCATCGTCATCTGGAATTTCCGTCGAGTTACCAGGAATATCAAACGGTGACTGCGAGTGATGTGATAAATTTGCGGTTGGCTGACTAGAAAGGTTAAACTCAGGTTCGGCTTGCGAAGTTTGCAGCTTATTAATATTGGCAATAGTGGTATCAAATCCAGCTGCCCTAGCTGGTTCCCCCCTGCTCATAGCTATTGCGTTATACAAGTCTTCATTTCCATTTTCACCTAACAAATCAGCTGTAATTGATTGCTGGGCATCCGGAGTCTGACCAAGCTCAGATATGTTTGGCGTTGGTTGATAGCTATGCATGGAAAAGCCTCTTGAGATGAGAGGGGACACAAGGGGTAAGGAATCCGAGGATAGAGGTTGTAATTCGGGTGATCGAGGAATGTATGGGGTATCCCCATTAGAATCGTCGTTTTGTTCTACGAGATCGGTCTGAATCGATGGTGGTTGTATATGGTTGCCATTTGAATTGAATTTGTTGGAATTATTTCCAAATTCTGGCTGGAGGCCGGCATAGGAAATTCCACCAACATTCATGGCTTGCCGTGAGAAATTTGCGAGAGATTCTGCGGCATCGCCAATTTCTAGACCAATTGTCTGACAGCCCTCGTCCATCATTACAGGTTCCGGGTTCTTAACGGGTGGAATGACAACTTCCTCCTCCATAGAAACGTCGGCTTCGGGGGTTGGCGATCGGCTAGTATATGTCCATGTGGAACTTAATCTCGTTCGTTTTCTTCCCTTGCCCTTCACTGCTCCATCCTCATCCGCAAATGGGTCCAATTCGAAAAGAGAGCCATAAGAAGTTCTCGCCCGTTTAACAAAGGCCGGCGAAGAGTATACGCCATCCTCATTTTGAGGTTCGATTCGAGTGGATGTACCATTAGTCGCTGGGGTAGGCAATGGTATAAAATCGGAAACGGCATCAGGTAAGATTGAGGCAATTGGAAGCTCTGATTCGGGTGGAGGGTGGTCTATATCGATGACCTCTGAATCTTGGGCCTCCTCTTGTCGGAACTATTTGAACATGGTGAGCGAGAGGTCTTGGACTGCAAGTACATTCCATCTGCTATTACCTTCAAAAGTACCCTTTCTGTGAATCGCAATTCAAATTCGATTCCTCTTCCAGGAGTTGAAATATTTCCATCATCCTGTATCCATTCCACGCCATCCAGACACAGCACAACTTCATCTCCACTTGCGATACTCGATTTCGCAACGCGCTTTGCACTAGATCCCGCGAACTGTACGCGCACCTGCCCCCTCGATCGGCGTAGACGGAAATCAGGCTCCGAGAGCAGAAAGGCGACAGAGCCGGTAGCAGAGCTATATGGCCAAGTCAAAGTCACAACAGCCTTGATTGCTTTTGAGCTTGGTTCTGGGATACTGGGAGATAGCTCCGCTATTGGAATGTGCGAAGTCCTGTCGAGAAGGGTGAGGGCCGAGTTGGGGGACTCCATTGCGAATAATTGAAGGTCTTATCTTCGGGTGTGGCAAACCATCGTCGCGCAATTCAAAGTTGAGTCGTCAGTCCTGGGAAAAGCCTCTGAGGTACTGCTGTTACGTGAGGAGGCTCTTGTAATCTTATTTCCAAGCAGCTCTTGAGCTCTCTCAGGCAACGCGAATGGAAAGCGGTGAAGCTGGCAGAATCATAACTTCACTTCCTGAAAAAGCGGCACCCCTGTGACGATGGTCCCAATCTTTTATCATTTTGTGCTATATTATCAGCACAGCAATAAAACAAAGGAGGCGTGGTAAATCTAATATTTCCTTATTTTCTTTCAACCAATGTAAATCACTGTCTCCTTTTCAACTGTCAGACCATATTCACATAAATCATTCCACCTACGTGGAGCCGCTCCTCCCACTCAAGATCGCGTCATTTTCCTCTCCTATCCGCTCAAATACAAGACTTCGCAGCTAGAACATCTCATAAACACCTTCCCAAATTCGTCCTCACAAATTTCCCATGGTCTCATTATTGCGACCATCTGGTCGCTTCAATGTAAAAAAAATCGCCGTGATAGGAGCAGGCCCGAGTGGTATCGCGGCAGCCAAATACCTCCTAGCCGAAAAATGTTTCCTCAAAATCGACATATACGAGCAACAACCAGAGGTAGGAGGAGTATGGAACTACACTCCCATAACCGGAGAGAAAGTTTCCATTCCAAGTACCACACCACATGTTCCACCAGACCCACCAATATGGCCTGGAGACTCCAAAGCACCCTTGTTTTCGAATCCCATGTATGAATGTCTCAACACCAATATCCCAAAGACTCTGATGCAATTCTCGGATCTTGAGTTTCCGGAAGCGAATTTGTTGTTTCCTACTAGACAGGATGTACAGGTAAGTCTTAAGTTCTCGGGGCATCCCTTCCTCTTTCGCCTTCCATAGAAGTCTTACATATTCGGTATTGTTCGAAAAGATTTAGGAGAATGAATAGCCAAATCTCCTAAGTCTATAGAAGAATACTTTCGGTTGTTCGACACTACTTCGCACATTTTCCAAAACAAGTGAACTGACTGCGAGATTAGGAGTATCTTGTGAACTATTCACAGGATATTAGACATCTGATATCGTTCTCGACTCAAGTTGATGATATAAAACTCTTGTCTGATGAAGGAAGAGATGTTTGGGAAATCACCACCAAGTCCACAATCACTGGAGATACGAACAAGAGTTCATACGACGCTATTGTCAGTGCAAATGGCCACTACTCTATCCCATTTATCCCCTCCATCCCAGGGATTGAAGAATTCAACTCCAAATTTCCAGACATAATCACACATTCCAAGATCTATCGATCCCCGGAAGCTTTTACAGGCCAGAAAGTCATTGTCGTCGGTTCTGGACCGAGTGGCTTCGATATTGGAACCCAAATTTCAGGAGTTTGTCAAAGTCCCCTCTTGAATTCCGTCACAACACCACTTGCAGAAGTGAAAAACGGAAAAGAGGAAGTCCCACACATCGCCGAATACCTACCCTTAGAACGGGGTGTCCGATTCGAAGATGGCCGTATAGAAAAAGACATCGACGCAATAGTGTACTGCACAGGCTACCTCTACGGCTACCACTTCTTGGAGACCCTCAACCCACCAGCCGTCACCACGGGCCGTCGTGTTCTAGGAGCATACAAACACGTCTTCGACATTCAGCACCCAACCCTAGCATTCACTGCCCTAATGCAAAAAGTGATTCCCTTTCCCGTCTCCGAATCTCAAGGAGCAGTGATTGCAAAGATCTGGTCTAATAAACTAGAACTGCCATCAACAGAAGAAATGGAGAGATGGGAATTGAATCGGGTAGAGGAAGTGGGTCAGGGGAAGGCTTTTCATGTCTTGGGGTATCCACAGGATGCGGAGTATATCAATGGATTTTATAAGTGGGCGAAGAGTGCTGGGGGAGAACTGGGGAAAGATCCGCCGTATTGGGGCGATAGGGAGTTGTATACAAGGCAGATTTATGTTGAGTTGAAGGAGAAGTTTGTTGAGATGGGAGGGAAGGCGAGGACTATGGAGGAGTTGGGTTATGAGTTTAAGCCAGAGGAGAGCTGGAAGAGGAGATAGAGGGAATTTTACTAATGGAATAGACATGGAAGTCGGTGACCGTGGAAAATCGTTTTTTATATAGATGATTTGGAATATTAAATCGTCATTGTCCTCTAGCCAGCTAGAATAATTGAAATCGAACAACTGGGAGAATGAAGCTTGGTTATCCCATCCGGCTCGAATAATCGAAAGTATTTTCCCAGAATAATCGGGAGAAATGGAGTTTCCGGATAATTTTAAGGAGAAGACTATACTGGTCTGTTGCAATGAGATCCTCGAATATAGATGAGGCGTCGCTGGAAATAGGGTAGGAATCACTACTTGCGGCATCATAAGCTCAACTGGTCGTCGCAAATATCCCTCCGAAGCTGGTGGGATCACGTTCATGAATTGCAGACTGTCTATGGATCCAAGGAGACTGAATGGCCTGTATTTCATATATAACCTACATCTAAGAAAGGTTAGCTGGATGCCAGCGTCAATGGTAGTCGAACCAGAGATGAGATCAAGCCAAGAAGATCAGAAGGTGCCAAAAGATATTTCAAGAGCAACCTAAAAGCGCCGAAGGGCCAGTGGTTGCTTAATATTACCAGAGTTGTAATTTTCCTCATTTCAATGGAAGATGGAACCTTGGAAACCGAGAGTCACGTACTGGATATTTTAAAAAGCAATTCAATCACAATGAAGAATTCCAAGGGCTCTCAATCTAGCTCTCAAGATCCCCTTGAGCTCTGTCAGGTCGTCTGCCTTGCTTTCCTCCCAACGTCTTCATTCTTCAATTGGTATGTTGCCATCTGTAGGTCATCATCGTGTCATGGAAGCCGCACGAGGGGCCCTCGTGACGATGGTTTTAAAGTGGTGCAATGATCTTGACCACACATCGGAGTCGTCCAGCTGAGTAGAAAAGGTTCAAGCTGTCGAAGATTTGAGTTGGTGGTCTTGCTGTTGAAGAAGAAAGAGAAAAAAGCTCGCGAGGAGAAATTTTTGGAGGTTGAGTTAATTCGCCGCGACCCGCTCAATATGCGCTAAACCTCCTTGAGCGATTTGACCGCCCCACGGCCCACTGGGACTGGGAAACCTCCCTCACCCGTTACAATCGCCTCTCTTGCAGCAAACACATTTCCAAATCAAACCAGCAATTGAAAACCACACGACTAGTACGATTAATCACGAACCATTACGACCTTCTACATCCATAAAACCGCTCATCGATCCGCCCATAGCACCAACCCAAATTCTTCACCCTCGTTTTGCAATCCAATTCTCAGCAGTCCGAAAACAGCTTCCACAGTCAACTGTCCGTCCCAAAAGAGCTTCAAACCACAACTTCCGGGAGCTACTGCGACCGCACAACTCCATTTGAATAATAGTTACTTTGCCGGAATGGATAACCTGTGGACTCGCCGTTCAAAGTAAGCAGTCTCTCGTGAACAATTTATGCGTGGGCGCAGAATTAATTCTGGGTATCTATCTATAGCACCAGCAAACTCTCTCTATCCACAGGAGCGCCAACGAATGGCGCCCCTGTTGCCAACGATCATTCTTCCCGAAACTTCCCCTTAGGCAAGCGACACGGTGATACCTCTTCTCAAAGCAACAAGAACCCCTTCAACTCCATGTCCCCTTCCACCACCTCTGTCGCTTCTCCAACTGGCGCGTCCAGCGCATTCGGTCTAGGAACTGGCGCATTTGCTTCTTTTGGATCTTCAAAGATGCCGAAAACACCAGGAGGAGTGCTGGACTTTGGAAGTGTTATAGGGGCGGCAGGAAAAACTCCCACGGCCGAGAAGCAGATGAAGGATCTTGGTTCGAAGCCCTCGAAAGTCTCTCTGGCGGATTCGAAGTCTAGTTCTCTCCAATCACACACCTTACGGCATAGCTGGGTCCTCTGGTATCGACCACCACTCTCCAAGTCGAATGGGCAGGTTGTGGAGTATGAGAAAACTTTGCATCCTTTGGCAGCTTTTGACACGGCGGAGGATTTCTTTGGCGTATACCACCACCTAAAGCGCCCGTCTACCTTACCTCTCGTTTCGGACTACCATATATTCAAGAAGGGTATCCGTCCTGTTTGGGAAGATGATGAGAATAGAAAGGGTGGAAAGTGGATTGTGAGATTGAAGAAGGGAGTTGCGGATAGGTATTGGGAGGAGTTGATTTTTGCTATGGTTGGAGACCAATTCGCAGAAGCAAGCGAGGAGGTCTGTGGAGCAGTCTTGAGTGTGCGAAATGGAGAGGACATCTTGAGTATCTGGACCCGTAATGATGGTGGAAGGGTTCTCAAGATCAGGTATATACTTGATCCTCTATACCTTCTCTAACTTTTGGCTAACTTTTGTAATTAGGGAGACCACCAAGCGCATTCTTGGCTTTCCACCAGAGACCAAGGTTGAATGGAAGAGCCACGATTCAAGCATTCAACAACGAACAGCTATTGATGAAGCTCGGAAGGATAAAAACAACCAGCATAACAACCATCACTCCTCCCCGGCCAGTTCACGAAATAAAGACACCGACCATTCCCAGAAGCAGACTTCATGATGAGAGATGGGGATAGTCTATCGCTTTGATAGGTTGAAAGAAGCGATAGGCATCTCTACATTCTTCTTCTTCCTTGAATACCCTCTTCCTTCTTCTATTTGTACCAGTAACTTGGATCTGCATTAATTGGTAAAAAACGAAAGCGTAATAAAAATACGTCTTTTCATGAAGGGCACTTTTTTTCTGTTCTATTTGCACGCACGCATGGATGGGAAAGCGAGTATGGATGTTTTTTTATTCTTGTTGTGAAAAATGTTGTATCATACATGGGATTTGCTAGGGAGCATACTGGATGGAAGTTCAATCTTGATCATTGGATCTAAAAGATTATGGAATGGAACAAGACATTGACAACATGTTGCCTCTCTGCCTTCTGCTGGTTACCTTGAATAAACTAACAAACTACTTTGAGTATTGATATTAATCTACCAAGAAGCAACACACAGCAACCTAAAATAACCTACAGACATAGCAGAACGAGTTTCACAAAAGTGTAGGTATTGCAGTAACACTTGCTCTCCGTACATCTACCTTCTCCAGAATTGTACCAAACAGCTTACAAGTATTGTTCAAGAAGGTTAGAGAAATTGGAACCCAACTTCTTGAACATCCTCAGACAATAATTTAAAATTCTCCTAAACACAATCAATGAGTAATGACGAAAGCTCTGAGTGCAGATGAAGACCCATGGACTCAAAAGTGAAGTGAAGAAAGTAATCACCAGCACAATATTGACTTCACCACTTTCATAAGATAACCCTAGCGCCCGGCCTCCAGATTTCTAGTTCTTTCCCAAGTCAATGTGAACTTCACATCCCCCCCCCCACACCTCCTTCCACGACCTCATTACTACCCCTCCACCACTTCAGAAGGCAACAAACCTGCAAACCTCACCACGCAGAGTATGAGAACGACCTGGATAAGTCCGCGTGGGCGCCAAACCAATCGAAGCCTTTGCGACTCTGACTCAAGTTGGTAGCAAACAACCACACCACCTACTAGAGACCTGGGAAGCTAGGCAGGAGCGACTGTATAATAGTCGGCGCATTAACCTCAATTTTTCGGGACATGTCCTAAATCAATAGCCTTATTCATATCTTTTACAACCCGAAAGTCCGAACCTCAACTGATCGTGGTTGTCTTAGGTCCATCCAGATTGGCAAATATCGACTTGCTGGTACGTTTTCCATCGAGATACTCTAGCAATTGTTCCGCCTTCTCTCGAAACTAGGTCAGCATCTCGTTCTCTCTCCTCGAATCTCTTTTCTCTTCTGCGAGTTGAGGACTTGTCGATGTTCTTGGGTTAAAGAACTCGAGGCCGGAAGGAGGCCTCCAATCGGGTGTTCCACGGGCTTGAGGAACAGCCTTGTCAGCGGCACTTCAGCGGAGTGGCACTTGCGCGTGCCTCACTATCAACAGTGAGTTATCTTTCGACTCTCGCCTTCCCCCCCCCCCCTCTGCTCCCACCAGTGGCACTGCAAAGGCTTAGCAGAAGGCCTTGGCCTTGCCCCCTTCCTCAATTAACTCGTCCACCGATCATGGCCCCGAAAACTGAACTTGCAACAGATGGAACGAGAATCCCGTAAACGCGTAAAGCATGAACAAAGACCGAAATCGAAACCAATAAAATCCATACTCAACTTTAGCAGAGATTCGCCTCTACTTTCTAGCAGCGCAAGAAAACGAAAAGCTGTCAGGAGTCCTTCACCTGAACCGGATCCGTTATACTACAAAATCAGGACTATCAAAAAAGAGAAGCGTATCCAGGGAAAGATTCATTACTTGATTGATTGGGCAAGCCATCCACGTTCTGGAGAAGAGTACCCCGAGAGCTGGGTATGTCAAAAATTTGCTAGGGAGAACAATGCCGTGTTTGAAAATGCATGCTTATTATATTACAGGAACCTGCGGAAAACATTACAGCTACAGCAATCAGGGAGTGGGAATCAAGCAAGAAACAGAAACTCGCGAGACATTCCGAACACCCCTCTTCATCTATCCAGACAGATATCAGCGAACCTATCAGATCCGGCAAGCGCAAGAAACTCAATCGAAAGGAAAAGAAGAAACTGCGCAAGGTAGCTCGTAGAGCGAGCACTTCAAATAAAGCAAGATTCCATACAATCTCCCAGGAGAGTCCCAGTTCACAAAATCAACACCTCGAGATCAAGGACAGCTACGAGGAGGAAATATTATCAAGTGCTGATCCAGTCGAACCAGTGTACCTAACTCGAGTAGAAATTCCCCTAGTCCCAAGCACGTTCAATCGGGCCGCATACTCTCCAGTTGACAATTCACAACCATCGCAAAAGGAATACTCCCAAAACCAAACATACTCGGTTCAATCGCAACCGCAGACCCAATCGCAAGCCTTTCAACAACCCTCCGACTCTCGAAACATATTTTGGGAGGAGGAAGACGAAAGTGGTGAGGAAATCACCGAGCAACCTGCTGAGCCAGTCTCTACGTCGTCATCTGAGCCAGTTTTCCAACGCCCTACTCGGGCAAAGAAGTTATTTCGGGACGAAAAAGTTGTAATTCCGGATTCGCAAGAAACTGGATCATCTCCATTCAGAGCTTCGGTTACTCAAGCCGATATCGGGACAAGCTCATTAGCTACCACAGCGCAATCATCGTCTGGTGGCGTGGGGGCGACTGTAACATCTGATACCCAACTGGCCGGTTCATCCAGCTTCATTCCTGCATCTGGGCATTCTAAGGACTCAACTTCTCAATCCGTTCCTTCAGAATCTCGGTCAAGTTTAAGTTTTGACGTTTCTTCCAGAGAAGAGGAGATTGGATCAGTACCGCAAGTCGAGTCTGTGGAGCAAGAACAGAGTTTGGAAGAGCAAGGATTTCAAACCCAGATCCCATTTTCTTCGCAAGAACAGGAAGATACCGAAGTAGAGAACAGTGAGTTGGCAGTAGAAGAAAGGTCAGTCATCGTTCTTCTTTTATACACTTTTGAGCTACTGGCTCGTTCATTTAATCCAGCCAATGTTTATTTGAACCCAATTCTGTTGTAAGCTAGCATGCTATGAAACCTCCACCTATGGATGGGGGATCATATCGACAGGAATTGTTTGAACTCAAAATTGGGTCAAATAGTGGTAATGAAGGACAGTCCCAAGTTTTGTAGTTCCTGATCGGCTCTTAGCTAGCCGCCTTCTTTTCTCTTAGTTTGTGTTCGTCGAAATTATCTAATCCGTGGAAAAGTCGCGCTTCCCAGTCCCAAGAAGCTATCGACAAAGAAATACCTGAGACCAACGAATCATTGAACATCGAGTCCCAGCAACGCCAACCATCACATTTGTCTGGATATATCTGTCGACCCTCACCGAAATCTTCTGGACTGCCACCACAACTTAGTTCACGATCTCCTTCGGCGTCTAGGTTGTATTCGACCGAAGATATTCCGAGTCTTCAACCAACCTGTGAGACTGCCTCGGAATCTTCATCGGTGCCACCACAATCTATCTCCCCTCCACCTGTTGGGTCGGTTTCTCTACTAGCACACAATCGCCAACCATCGGCCCCGATCCAGAGCAGCTCGCCTGTACAACCAAGTTACAACGCTACCACAAAATTGTCCTCCGTATCAAGCAACGAATCACCAAGTCCTGTGTCCAGACCAGCTTCGATCAACCCACCGTCTCAATCATTGCCAAACCTGGGCTTCAAGCGCTGGGAAAGGGAGGAAGGGAAAGCTGAGATCTGTGTGTCAAGTGGTGTGGTGCGAAGCATTGAGCGGACTTCAGAAGTACTTTCTTCTTCAGCCATGGAAGATACCTCCATATTTGGGGATCCAACCCAGGACACGAGGCTTTTGATGAGAGCCGCCCGAGTCAAAGCAGCAAAAAGAAGAGCCGCGGAACGTTTGGCAGCAAGGAGTGCTTCTACTCTGCCCGCCACACCACCCGCTCCAGCGGTACCCAGCCAGCCGTTACCTCTGCGCGAAATGACTATCGATAGGCCTGCCCCTGTTCAGACCGCCGAACCACCTCCTTCTCCAAAGGCTTTTGAGAGAGAATCCGAAGAACCTGAAGTGGAATCAGACGCGGCCCAAAAAAAATTGGACATCATCTCTCTGGAAGAAAACGAATTCATCATTCCCCTACCTCTGATCGCTAATATCCGGGACACCTACGCGCAAACTATGCGAAACAACAAACAATCCAGGCTGAACTTTATCGAAAACGGCAACGATGTTGATGCAGCCACGGATATTGATGAAATGCTTGACGAGTTGGAGAAGATTTGTGATCATCTAGATTTGATCGCCAACGACTATTCAACACAGCGAAAAGAGTCACCGGACGTTCAGGCGAGATATGCGGAGACAGTTAGCACGAAGTGTATCTTCATTGCTGAATTAATCATGGAAATGCGCAAGGCTGAGAAGCATCTTGTCATTCTATCGAGGGCTGGAAGAATGACAGAGATACTTGAAGCACTTCTAGTCCGCCATGAATTCAGCAAAACAGATGGGGCTGCAAATATCTACTTTGATAGTCGTATAGACGGGCAGTTGCAAATTACAGTTATTGAGCTTGGTTCTAATCTTCAAGCTGAGCTGAAATGGGGGGCCGTATCCTTGGTCGTTGTGTTCAGTTCAACTTCAGAATTGAGTCAATTCTCGGCCCTACGGGAACATCCAGGAAATGCGCTAGCGCCTCTCGTCTCGCTTGTCGTCACCCACTCAATTGAGCACCTCAACTTATGTATTGATAAGACTATCACCCCCAACGACAGATATATTCTCTTGGTCGACTACTTGAGTCAGATTCAAGACGAAGTTGGAAAGCTCGGTCCAGAATACCCTTCGCCCCCGGAAGCTGCAAAAGCACTTGCAACTTTCATCATGGACGACGATCCTTTTGATCAATGGCCTTTGCCAGATATGCCGCTTATCGAAGTCAATGAGGCTGAGATGCGAGTTGATCCCCATCTTGCTCTACAGGTGGACAGTCTTCAGCGCTCTGGTTCTACAACGCAGCCCTACAATACGTCTTCACTGGAACAAGGTACTCCTTCGGGAGGTACCAAGAGGCAACTAGTACGTCGCGCTTTTGAATTCACTCAATACGATGATGATAGCTGACTTGTACAGATTCGGGATAATTCGACCGGACACGATACCCCCAAAAGACAGAGATTATCGCCGCTTCCCGCCGAACCAAAGGATGACTTTGCGACGCACATTAGTACTACCCAAGAAATGTCTTCTACAAACAACTTACTTGGAGCTACCCCAATCCTCGCCCCTGGTGTCATGGGCGCGGACGAGATGGCAGTACTTCGCAAGAAGGTAATTTGATATTCTCTTCGCCTTTCACTTGCATTTCACTAATGGTGAACCTAGGTTAAGGATATTGAAAGTGAACTAGAATGCTCAAAGGCCAAGGAGGCGAAGACGCGCGCACACAATGACAGATTGGAGGAAAGAGTAGGTTCCCTTGAGCGGGGTATTAATGAGATACAACCTAAATACCAAGAAGCCTTGAACGACCGCGCCCACTTCGAGACCGAAATGAACAATGCCACCGCAAGAGAAACCACATTGCGACGCAAGCACGACGAGCGATTCGAACAAGTTAAAAAGCTGAAAGAAGCAAAGGAGATCGCCGACGCCGAACTCATCACTGCGCGCGCCCAGCTTCTCGGCTCCTCCGTTCCATCTGTTGTCGAAATCAATCAAGTCAAGGAATTCTTGCGCACCCTCCAACTTGAAAACGATAAGCTCAAGAAACGACAGATTGCATTGAACAACGACCTTGACTTCACACGCAACCAATACCAGACAGCCTCCTACTCAGCCGGTGAAGCGGTCCGCAACACTCGCAACCTAGAAGCCCAAGTCGAGTCCCTACGTGCCAAAGCCTCTGAGAACGCCGTTCAAATCCAAGAGAAGGCCCGTAATAGCGCAGTCGAGCAACACCTCAATCGTATCCGTGAACTCAAGTGTGAAAACGACGAGTTGACGAGAGAGCTTGAACGCCGTTCTACCAATGCGAGACGAGTCGGTACAAGAGGGGCGAGTGTACCACGAAGTCCGAGGATGGGCGCTGGTACTATGAGTCCTGGTGGTCCGCAACGTAGTATCAATCGTGTTATTGGTACTGGTGGCAGTCGTGGAAATAGTCCTGCGCCGGGAGAGTTTCCTTCTAGAGGTATCTTTGGAGAGGCGGGATATGCTAGTGGTAGTGGTGCGCCGGGACGGTGGGGAAATCATTTGCAATGAGTGAGGGCAGTTGAGGGTATTGCTTTGATTTGATATGGTGTTTTCTGTGAGCGAGCAGAGAAAGAAATATATAGTTAGTTGCGTGGCTACTCGGGGGCTTGGGAATGTACAAAGTGGGTTGTGACTTTCGTTTTTTTTTCATGATATGATTGCGAACGGGTTTGCATTTGCTTTGAGATTGAGTGGGAATTACACTTGGGCATGAGAACGAGCTTGCTTTGGCGTTGGGCGTTGCTTCATAGCTAGGCGTAGCTTAAGCTTTCATGGTAGAGAGATGGGTTGATGATACTGGTGATGACAAGAAATTACCT
This sequence comes from Hymenoscyphus infarciens, assembly GCA_001414345.1. NCBI lineage: Eukaryota > Fungi > Ascomycota > Leotiomycetes > Helotiales > Helotiaceae > Hymenoscyphus > Hymenoscyphus infarciens. The sequence goes on from LLCB01000012.1 coordinate 283,993, forward strand.
AGGTCATGATTAGCCATCTTTTCAAGGGCCATCAACAGGCAGCGCGATAGAACTCATATAACATCATTATATCTGCGTTTGGTTTGATCTTATAGGGAACACGAAGGGGATATAGCTCTTGCAACGATACCTTCGAATAACTTAATTACCTCAACCCATTCGTTTAGAATGATTAACAAATTGACGCTTGCCCTGACTTCAGCAATTATCCCCTTACTATGCATCTGTAACTATATTTTTGGCAAGAGTACTATAGTGATGCAAGATGCGAGGGTCAGGAATAGGGTCATCGTCTTCTGATGGTAGGTCGTAAAACATTATTACATTTGGGTATACATTTATTTGATGCATACTCATTTTTGTGGGTGTATTTGAAATCGTTTGTCTTCATTATTTGATGGAGACATCAGCCGGCTAGCTAGGATTCCCACACAAGCAGCGCCGTTAACAAAAGACACCCCCCCTTTCCATGCAATCCTTTTTTGCATGATCAAGGAAAAACCGCGAGAATAACAAGATTTTGAAGATTAGAAGTCACACCACTCTAATCCTCCTTCAAGACAGCCGCGAACGGTGTTTTTGAGGCACGCTCTGGCTTACCAGCATCCAATCCCTTGGTACCGATCTTCTCCTTGCTGTAACCTGCGGCATATGGGTTCAATCGGAGGAGAACCTGTCTGTTGTGGAGAGGGTTCTTCTTCTGGACACCAGCACGCTTGGTCTTGGATCCACCCTTTGCTGCTCGGATAACGGACTGGATTTCGGAGGAGTTGATGAGACGGCCGATATCAGCTTGTTGAACAACGTTTGATGGGAGGAGGAAGTCCTTCTTGAGGGCGGAAGGAACAGTGGTGGAACCGTAGATATCATCAAGAGCCTTGAATGCGGAAGAGGTCCAGATAATGAAACGTCCGAGATGTCCACCTGGTGCGAGTTGCAAGAGGTTAAGAGCGAAAACGGAGCTGGTCTCAACACCGGAGATGTTGCGGAAAGCGAGGGAGAGCTCCTTTCCATCAACCTCAGGGTCGTAGACGACGAGAGGTCCACGACGTTGACGGTGACGGCGGCCACGTAGCTTACCCTTACCAGCGCGGAGCTTTCGGGAGTTCTTGACCTTGTCGACGTCTGCGGAGGCACCAACCGACTTCAAGAGACCAACAGCGGCGGATGTCTTGGTGATGGCGGCACCCTTGAAGACCTCGGAGTTGATGACCAAAGGAACCTCTGGGACGGAGGAGACTTGGTGACCACGGGCCATAAGGAGAGCTGGAACGGAAGAAGCAGCCAAAGCAGAAACGGTTGCGAATCGCCTGTGTTGAAGTCAGTAATTTCCATTGCTCGCAGAAGCCTTAATACGCACTTTTGACCAAGGTTGATCTTTTGGTGCCACTTTCTCCAGACCTTGGTAGGTGCGAACATACGACCGGATCTGCACATGTTACCGAAGGCGGCTTGGCCAGCACGGTGAGTTCCTCCTCCAGAGACACGAGGAATACGGGCAACAGCACGACCTGTGAAGATATAAGATTAGCTTCCGCTCAACCCCTCATTGTAAAATCTCGAATCGCTCCCTCCAACCCATTCCTTCACGTATAGCCCTCCTTTTCGCTGGCTCAAGGTATTCCCTTTCCCAATTCGATGTTGGCCCTATGGTATTCGATGTATAGAATATTTTGCACTCACCAGTACCCCAGGACTCAGCAGAGGTTTGGTGACCAGCCTTCTCGCTCACGGCATATGGTTGACGCTTGTTCTTCGCAACTCCGGTGTGGACGGTCTGGACGATATCTGGACGGATTGGTGCGGTGAAAACCTATTGCAATTCCTCATCAGCCCTAATTCCCCTCCAATGTCAATCCGCGCCCAACACAAACTTCGAGAGATCGCATTCGATATTTCGTACCTTTGGGAGAGGGTGGGTCGCGCCGCTGGCAGTGCCATCGGCGGACAAGATGGTGACGGTTGGTCGGGAGGCCATCTCGAGGGATTTGATGATTGTCGTGGGTGTCGAAAGTTGGCGAAGTTGAAGTTACAAAAGTTTCGAAAATCGAAAAATCGAGGATGGTGGGCCCCACTCTTTCAGCGTAACCGATTGGTCACCACCCTAGGCATCACGTGCATGACAAGACCCTTGAATAAATGGATTGTACAGAATAGAATTTACCGAATAAATTGCTCTAAAATACTTCCCGTCCAATATTTTTATATTTTTTTTACAGACTTCAATCAGTCTTCTCCCAGTGTCGCTTCCCTGTCTAACTCCAGTCTTGCAACATTGATGCTACTAGTCGCACTCGTGTTGAGTTAGCCTTGAAACCTGTTATCTATTATATGCTCCTCCGCCGGTAAAAGTCCTTCTTCAGAGCTCAATAGTCTTCCTCTCATCAAACCCCTCAGCTTGCCTGGAAGAATATCCCCTCTGATTTGTCACGACCCGCTTTCCATTATCCATATAATCACAATTATAATGCGTATGCTCAAAAGCGCAAACCTTCACCCTTTGACTAGTCCAGCAAACCTCATTTGTGGCCAGTGAGTAGATGGTAGTTGCTTTTTCAAAATGGGAGGTTACACAACAAATGAATATAGTTCCAGTTGCGTTATTGGTTCGGCTAAATTGATCACCAACCCCAATCCAGCTAGAAGACTTCTAAACTATTCACAATTCGATTATTCTAGACCATTAGTCTGGCTTCTACGTCCTTCCGTATTTTGGACACTTTGGAGATAGTTTTTAGGCTTTGTCTATGAAATGCTAACTAGAAAACAGGTTCCATGCTCATATCTTGAAGGTAGTCATTCTATATGCAAATGTATGAAAAAATCACTTTCTGTTGTTGACAGCATAATAATCTCTAAAGTTCTTACTAGGTAGTCTAAAGATAGTTGACCGATGTAGCCAGTCACACCTGTTGTAGACCCTTTTTATCTAAATACTAACAGGCTAAATAACCCCCCAAAGAACAATGCTTCCAGTAAAAGCATCCCAAGATGGGACCTCCAGCCAAACATTAAAATCTCCCTGGTATGCATTTCTCCCGGCTTCCATGTTAAGGTCTACTTCTAGTGCAAAAACAGCCCTGCAGACCAAACTCGTTTCAAAGACCCAGAAAACGGGAAAACCATTCTCTGCCTCGGAATACATACCTAACGACTACCTCAAGACCTTGCCGGACTTCTTCCCTTCGTTCGGGAGCCAGCTGCAAAGGTCCATGTTCGTTTAGAAGGTTGAGGGCATCATTAGCATCGCGTTGCCTTTCTCGCTCAGAGCCACGTAAACAACAAGAATAGATCTTGAAAACAATAAGGTCTTTTACAGAGAGGTACGGAACAACTCCTGGTTGGATACTGTTGATGACCATGGCGTTTTCTGGAAAGTAAGGTAGCTATAGAAAATGGTTAGTTAGCCATAGTTTAACATTTCAACCGTTGGTCAAGAGGCGAGAAAGGGACTGTTATACATCCCATGCCGCGAACAAGTCAAGTTGAATGAGCTTGTCATTTGGAGTGCTGTAAGCGAACTTTTCGCCTTGTTCCATAAAAGGGGAGTCTGGGAGTGCTAATAATTTAGGCTTGACAGAGTGTGGTGCGTTCTGAATGGTGAGAGCCATGTCAATGCCCTGGATCTACATAAGAACGTGTTCTAGTGGAGTACAGACCAGGGACTTACCTGGGTACCTCGTCCTCCAGGGCGATGATGCCACAAAGCAAGTCCACCAATGACCAATATCTCCGCTGTTGAAAATTCTGGGACTCTTGCAAGAAGTTGGATGATGTCTGAAGCAGCATCATGAAGTTCGGCGCGTGAAGTCTCCATGGCGTGGCGTAGATAAGAAGAAAGCAGAAATGAGTGGTAAGCAAAAAATTGCAAAAGGAAAAACACTTTTGCGCTCTCTGCTTTTATATAGACCCCGCTGAATGTCAATAATATGACTTGAGCACCTAAGCTTCAATAATGTGGTGAATCAATAATTGCTTTATCCACTTGTCATTTGAGAAGACTAAAGACAAATCTGGTGTGAATTGGAAATTTGCAGTTCAGGCAGAATAAAGTACTATAGTCAAAAAGGAGGTGATGATATGTTTTTCACTCCAAGCAGGCTTGGAAATTTTGGATTGAAAGTCCTTCCTACGGAACAAACAATGGAGCTATGGCGAGTGAGTGCACCAAAATAATAATTCAATAGGGGGAGAAGACATGAACCCAAGTGATATAGACCAGCCCAAAACCACCTTTCCTTCACATAAATCCTCCACTTTTAACAACAATGCAAAGTGAAATAACGCCATGATGGTTATTGCGTCCACGTGTTGGCACGTTTTTACCGAACCAATTTTTTTTGCATACCTTTAGCAAACTTTGCTTTTTTGACCTGTGGTGGATTCCACTGTTCGCTGATGAAGGTAGCAATTTATAGTGGCATGTTATGTTCTTAAACGACACCTTCAACTAACTGAGTGATAGGAAGAGCGGTGGCAAGAACCTTAGCCCGAAACTTCTGAATGGCATGACATATTCCTGGATTGAGTTCCTTGGAGAATGAATGTAAGCTCAGTGGAAGGCAATCCATTGCCAAGAGTTCAAGCATACATACGTGTTTTTGACACAACCAATGCGATGGTATCGATCGTGTAAGAAAGCGTTGTCTCTTGCATCGTGCAGTATCATACAGGGGAAATTAACAGCCTCACAGCCCTCCGGCTACCCTCCCTGCTGAGGAGGTTACCAAATAACCCTGGCCACTTCACTTGAGTACATGTACGATCAAACCAATTGCCAGACTTGGACACGTTACCGAGTACCGTACTGTTGTGGTCCAATTATCACCCCGCCATCGTACTTTGTTGGTAAGGAGGAACAGGGGGCTTCACCACCTGGCTAATCTCTAACAATACCCGCATCATTGGAGTTTTTCCACTGCAAAGCGGGGTGTGAGGCTAAGGATCGTGCTGTGTACGCCACATAAGGAGTACAGGGCCTCACTAATGTATCGCAGTGGCGCGGAAAGTTCAGGTGGAGGAACACAACTTGCGTGCTTACGAAATTCCTCCTTATTGGCTTGGAAACCCTCAGATGTGGCATCGCCTCTATAACGATACTATTTTTAGCTGTCATTGGTTGAGGTGGCACAACGTTTATAACTCCCGCGTTTAGAAGGAATACTTGTAGCCGCTTCTTCGGTTCTTCTTGCTCTGACGCTTAGCGAAAGCAAGAGGTATACTTCGTCTTCTGTTTTCATAAAATACTTGTTTCTTCAATGTTCCGTTTGCCGCCAAAATCTGGTCGTTCAGCCCCCAATATTTACAGAATTGTGCCTTGCCGGACTTAGACGAAAAACCCCCTGCTTCCTAAAATAGCGGAAACGACAGGCCCATCAGCCGACGGGAGAACGTTCTTAAAAGCTCACAAGCTCCCATATCCGTTACCGTGAGCGAAAGGAGAACCAGATCACGTGTCGCATTGACTTTGGGGTCTGAACCCGATTTCCAACGCGAGGGGATTTGAAGACGCCTTCTTCCCAAACTTTCTCCCTTTCTCCTGATTTCCTCTGTTATGAACGGATCGGAGTATACGCCAATTGAACACGAAACGCCACCATTTGAGCGACGCGGTTGCAGCGAGATTTGAGGAGAACGGGCGATTGATTTCGAAATGGACGACGAGGCACGGCGGTTTGCGCTCACCATCACGCGTAAGGCTGATTTTAGCCTCCATTTCAACCCTGATCCTCATTCCATCGGATTTGCCAACGCCCTCAGTTACCACTTCACCGGAAATGAATCTCTAGAGGAGAAGAAGAAACTAGCTATCGCACACGCCGTCGCAGTCGAGGAAGGACGCGCAGAGCAGAAGCCTTACTTCCTTTTTACTTCAGAGCTCAACAACCCCGGATTTCCGGGGCTCCAGGGGTTTCAGGGCTTCCAAGAACAAGTACAGCCCGAGCCCGAGCCCGACCTGTATTCGCCCAACCACTTAACTCCGCCTTTTCATGGAAACTCACCACAGAGAGTCCGATCGCTACAGGAGAAGAGTAGACCCCAATTTTCTGCTTATGGACACTCCGGGAGACCCAATTCCGTATCAGGTCCAGGTCCTGGCCTCAATCAAATTGCCGGACCACCAGGCTCGGGGGTGTGGAAACCGGAGGGGAGTTCTGTGATAAAGAAGGGGAGGAAGGGAAAACTCACTGATGCGCAACGGGAGGGAGCGAAGGTAAACAGACTTAAGAAATCTGTATGTGAGAAGCACCGAAAGGCTCGGACGAAGGTATGTTATCAAAAGCTTAGAGAGTAGAGAGAAGTGGAAAGGGCTCATGCTAATTACCACAGTGTGATCCGGAGAAATGTCCAGACAATGCCCTCTATAACGCCATGGCCTCGCGAAGAGTCTCTGGTGCCAGTTGGAACAGTCCGATGAGCGAGAATAAACGCTCTCCTTCTTCCGTTAGCTCTGGTTACTTCCCCAATGTTTCCAATCCGGGTAGTATAGGGGCGATTGATCCAACCCAGATGCCTAGCAACTCCAATCCACTCCAGCAACCATTTCCAATACCTGCCTACGATAATTTCCCTAGAACACCGGAGAATCATTACGTTCAACCTTTAATGCCGGGGCCTCCAATAGGACAAAGCCCATTCGATCTTAGAGGAATAACTACACCCGATCAACCAATAACTAGACTTGACCAACCACCTGAATTATTATCAGAATACACAGTGAACGATGACTGGGTTAACTTCGACGTTGATTTGTCTAAAAACGACATTTATCCTGCTTCTACTTCTGGCCCTTTTATACCAATTCTTGGAACCGAAATTCCACATCAAGGACTTGCCTCTTCTTATTTCGAAGGGAACGAGAGTCTTCAGTCAAGACCTGTCAGTATCCGTCCTGTTTCGCTTGCAGATCATTCTGATCCAAGATTTGTCAATGATTGGACACAAACCAATTCGTGGAATACGTATATGTCTCCTAAGGGAGCAAGCAAACCGGAGTTGAAGGCGAAGAAATGGCTGGACAAGTTGAAGAAGTACATTTCTAAATTTAGAAGAACGTTCAAGGTATGAAGAAGAATTCGGGCTCAAGAGCCGGATTCGAGATTGGGTTCCAAGGAAACGAATAGACGAGGCTTTGCCATCAAAGAAGATTGGACAATCGAGAGAGGAGAGAGACGGTATGCGTTTTTGAACTCGCAAATCAAAGCCGGCTTTGGTTCAGAGAAAGAAAATTACACTCGAATTTCCATCGACTGGACTCATTACCACCCACACTGCAACCTTTACCTCCGTATACCATACTTCGCACAACCCCTCCAACTTCGTGCATCAACAACGCTACGCCGCTACATCACTAGCAACATTTCATTTTATCTCGCAAAACCACATACATTCCTTCACGAGCCACTTCTCAAACCACCATCAATAAGCTCACTTCAATACATTACACCACAATACAACACAGGCAGAGAAAAGCCGAACCATCCGAATTGAAATCACGTTTGTAATAAATAATTATCAGAACATACATGGGGGGTTTTATATGTGGAGTATGACGGGTGGCGCTACATGTTTGTAATTGTAGGTAGTGGTGATGGGCAAGAACAGGAAGGGAGTTAAGGGGATGGGGATTCTTGTCTTATTACTTCCAATGTTTCTCATACTATACGTTTAGAACTCTAACTTTTAATATCATAGCAAAATGGTTATGTAAACCACTTGGCATGGCTCTCTCCAGTACCTCCCCAAACCATGTTTAAGGATGGTTTACAAGTTACGAGTAGTTTACCAAACCAGCACCCTAACCTGTAACAGTGTAACGTACACTCCCTTGCATATGCCGTCATACCCTCCCCTCAAACCTCAAACCTCAAACACACCACAAGCAGTAAGAAGATTCCATACCCTAAAGCGGGAATTTCCCACGAGCACCACGTGGAAACCATTCTCTGACCCACCTTCACCGCTTCCAGACACAAGAGCCTTTTTTAGCCCTCGTCTCTTAACGCTCAATTTCGATGTAGTATTATTTGTGCTGTACTCCTACACCATCTTTCGGAAAACTGGAACCCGGAATCGGCCTCCCACAAGTCTCGATTTTTTTTCAGTTGCCCGGAACACAGATATCACACATTAATACACAAACACAATTGACAAAAGAATTATGCTCAATTTTTGCTATTTTGTTCTACTGAAAGAACCATCATGAATATCATATCATCACAAGGCCAGTGGCCCAAATACACTCTCTATCTCCCAGCGACCACCGTGAAGCTAATGCCAATGCCCAAGCCCAACCTCCCCATTTCCCAAGACAAAAATGAAGAAAAAGCATCCTGCGCCAACGCTAAAACAAGAATCAAGCCAACTTAGCCATATAAATGCCCCCTTCGCGGATTATGATTGCAAAAAATAAGGCTCCCTCCTTCCGACGTATCAATAAAACAACACATTTACCAAGCTACCACCATATCTACCAACTGCCCCCGTATCCTTGAAATCAACCCCATCAATCACAAATATGGCATAAACAATGCTTCGCATTGAGCCAAATTGATAGGATTTACCGCCTTGGCGATCAAATCAATGACGGTCTGGTTCGCTGGGAGAGCACCAGCCGGCGACTGCGCGAGACTCAAAGTTCTCTTGACGATGAGCTCACTGTTCGTTTGCACCGTATCTCTCAATTGGCCCTCTTCCATTTGCGACGACCTATGGTTGTTTGTGAACCAATGAATCATCTCATCTCGAACAAACAAGCTGAGCTGTTGCTCAAGTTCGAAATCGGGCTCCGTGAGACAGCGCGCAATGGCCATGATGGCGCAACTATAGATTCCCTCGGTCGCGAGAGGTCCCATGAGTGTTTGGAGATTTGGCGTGAGACGGAAGGGAACCGGTTCGGGGTTGTGGAAAAAGGCCTTGTTGGCCGTCATACAGGACATCAATTCGGAGCCCCAGACATTTCCTGTTCCTCGGGCGATGTTGAGCTTTTGTGGATATCGATTGTGCATATGCAGAATATAGGTCATGAACGTGAGAGACGCAAACTGGTATGAGAATTGTCGTCGGAACAGCCAGAAGTCAGAGTATGTAGGATAGATCTTCGTGAAGTATTCCAGAGCCAGATTGTGTGGGACCCATTTTTCTTGAATAGCAGCGAAGGTCTCCAATTTCGCAGTCGTTGACTGATCAGCGGGATGCTTCTGACGATGTATTAGTGGAAATTCATTATCCAAGCCATACAAACTTACCTTGCTTTCTGACAATGCCCTCATTTTCTCCATGGTAAACAATACAGGATCATCCTTCGACATGCCACTCTTTCTGCAATGATCCTCAAATATGCCCTGAAGGGAAACGTAAGTCGGGTCATCTTGAACCATACGGATATGAGGTGCCAGAGGAACCATGAGTGGAAGATGGAAATTGAGATTGCGTCGCCGACTCTCCTTGCGTTTGCTGAGGCTACCGTTGAAGTGTCTGAACAGTTGCAATATTCTCTCCTCGCGTCTACAGTGGCGAGCTGCGGGGTGTTGTACAGCGAAAGGATGAATACTACCATCATGTCCTCGGATTTTGAGACGGCGGTGACACACGCCGATGCCACGAACTAGATCCACATTTGGCAAGAAGCGTTCAACACGGATGAAATCTTGGTTTTTGTCCTTGTGCTGCAAGTATTGACCAGGTACCTCTACCTCATCAAACTTCTGGAAACGGAATTCGCTGAGGTGTGGACTAAATCCCTCTAGTTTGGCATTAGGATTTCGTCTGTCAAGCTTTGCCTCAAATTTGTCCCGCCATTTCCGTAATTTGTGAATGTATTCATACATTGTAGGCATCTTCCGAACAAAGTCTACCTCAAATGATGTGCGGATATGAGCTGGTAGAATTGTTTCCGCAAATCTGGTAATGTTGGCTTCGGTAGCAGAAGGCAATTTGACATCTTGAGCAAATGAAGCAGAATTTCGACCAACATGGGACAGTGCATCGTTGAGTAAAGCTGTAATCAATCTATATGCATCTTCGTCAGGCGAGCACTTGAAATGCTTGGAAATCTGGTCCACCATCGATTCCATTGAGAGTGCCAACAGAGGGAAGGCAGTCTTGAGCGTTGAGAGAATGGATTCGGTATGCTCCCATGGTGCCTGAGCCTTTGGCGGCTTGGAGTCTCCTTCCGCATCGCCATTGATTGCAACCTTTTTGTCGACGGGCTCACTCTTGATAGAATTGCTACCCTCAGGGTTTGCAGTTCCAGGTCTAGATCCAGCAGCACTTTGAGGTCGAGCAGCCGGGGTCCCAGGTCGTTGAACACTTGGTGAGCCATTTGGTTTTGCAGCTCCGTCACTCGAACCGCCGGCGTTGCCTCGTGCTGCAGCTTGTCTTGCCTTAAAATGCCGCTCTCTAGCCTCGCGTTGCTCTACCGACTTCTTGATGGCAAGCATATCTTCACGACTCGTGCGCAGTTGGAAATAAAGTGCTTGGGGATATGATTTGGCAATCTTGGCCAAGATACCATGGGCTTTGATTGCCTCTTTGTGACCGAGGCCAGTCAAGAGTTGAGGAATGAAGGTGATCCAGTACCACACTGGTGTTTCGCCTTTGTATTCATCAAATTGCGCAGAAAGTGTGCCTTCTGCATCGTCAAGACTTAAGAGCCAAAGGATTCGGGTAAGCAACTTCCTCGATTTGGCATTCTTGAATAACCCTGCGGCTTCGAGATAGCAACTCAACGCATTCTTGGCGTAAGAGTAGTTCGTCGGATTCTCTTTGAATAGACGATCATTGTAGTATCCCCACTCTGCCCAGGCCTTTGGTAATTTGATATCGAAGAACAAAGCCATCCCATAAGCTTCAGCAGCTTCGTCACGTTGGCCCAACTTCTCCAAGAACATGCCCTTGAGCGTGTAAAATTCCGCCTTCTGATTGGGTCCAAAGTAATTAAGGTTGGTATTATTGATGACATCGAGTCCATTGGTCAATTCCGTGGGATTCTGGTAATGGCACTTGGCTTGTTCCCGAAGTTTCAGGAAAGCTTCTTGAATTTCGATGTTGGGCAAGGTATAAATCCTACTAAGCTGACTGATACAGACTTCAGGTAGCTGATGTTTCCGTGCGACATGCGCGAAACGATTGATGATCCATGCAGTCTCGTGATATCCTCGGTAGGCGAAAGAAGCTCCGTTCGCGTTCTGTCCCTGCTGTGGAAGTAGGCCCAAGTATGTGGTATTGATGAGACCGAAGATGTGCTGTCTCCAAGTAACCAGATCTTGCCAAGCTGTGATATCGTCCCATACATTTGGTAGCCGGTCTCGCCAAGTGCCAAGAAGAAGCTTCAGCTCGCCAGATTTGACATCAAGGTTCTGCTGATTTGTTTGAGCCAGGCTTTGACAGATGACACTGGCGTCATGCAGCTCGACTAATTGCTGGAAGTTTTGCAAAAGAGGAATATGGGCATTCGTGATTCCTTGTGGCAGCTGGTGCCATTTACGAATGGACAGCTGTATTGCCTCGTCACAAACCTTGCTGAATTCAGCTGGTGTTTCGGTTTTGTTATGCAGTTTAAGTAAAGACATGAAGGCCTGGAAGAAAGTTCGTCTTGGAGTAGGAGCATCCATCACACCCTTGATTAGGTTGTCTAGAGACTCGCGGTTCTCAGGGGTTTGCCACATATCAGTTTGTTTCCATGCGCATTCTAGGAGCAAGTCCTGGAAGTTTTCGTGCTTAGCGAAATCTGAAAGAATCTCCCATTGCTGAAGCTTTTGGGCGCAGAGGACCCAGTGATCCTCCCAGAGCATATATTCGCCCTGTGAAAATGGAATAGCACCAGTGCGGGCCTTGATCTGTGCAGCCTCATACATGTGCTGAGCTTTATCCCACATACCATTCTGTTCGTAAGAGAGTGCTGCATTCGTCTCAACGAATTGACATCGTCGACGCCAGGTTCCATGAAAGAGATCATCTTCTTGTAAGCCGGCGTATAATTCTACGAGAGCATCCAAGTTGCTTTCTCTAACCAATGGACTATCAACTTCGGGTTTGATTGCTGCATTTTCAAGTTGAACAAGTGCGGTGTACCACGCGTCGTAAGTCTTGGCCTCAAATTTGAGGACATGAGGTGGGATATGACATTCCGGCCATGACTTGGCAGCACCTTCGAGAAGTGACTGGACAACATTGGGCCTCTTATCAACTTGGCGGGAGTGGTGGTCTTTTGTAAGCAAAGCAACCATGCCGCGCTCCAATTCGCTTCGTTCGTCTTTGGGCGTGGCAGCCCAGAAGATGGGGAAAAGAGCAACCCAAATTTGGTGTGCCATCTTTGGTTCTAGATGCTGTAATTGACTGATAGGGTCAATGATGTCGCGAACCTTGATATCGGATAGTTCGGCAAGGAATCGCTTGTGGCCTACCATCAGACTATCGTACTTTGGATCTGATGGAATTGTGGTAGCTCGCGCATCGTTGTAATATGTGGAAAAAATTGTCGAAGCAGGAATGACACGGAAATCTTCCGAATGCAATTGGGCAGGGGTATTGGTGTCAACTGCACCTAGAAGTAGCTGTGAAGCCTGTGCTAGCCAGTATGACTCTGCAAGAGTATCCCAATTCTGAGAAGTAATGACATAGCTCAATCTTGCACTGGCAGTCTTCGACTGACTCTTGTCAAAGATTGCCATGAACCGGTTTCGCATATCGACATCTTGGGCTCGGGTACCGATGAGGAATGCATGTTCCATTCGAACGGTGAGCTCTGTACGAGCAATTTTCGGATCCTCGTAGAGACGAATAACCAACTCTAAGAACTTGATCAAAAGGGCTTGGTCAGTTCGGTTCTCGAAAGTGAGCATCTTATGCAAAACTGCGGTCTTTTCTTTCAATGTCGGCCATGATCCTTCGGACTTGAACACCCACGTTTCTACCATATCGAGGATTTTAAGACACAGAGGGTTACTGAGAGACTTCTCTACAAGAGTAGCAAGTACACTCAAGAATGGTCGGCGGTTATCCCCAAGAATGTCCATGCGCATTGAAATCACATCAATTGCCTTGATCATGAGACCAGTCTGGATTTGTAAATCGTAGGCATCCATAACGCCTGCAACTTCAACTTCTCCCGGTCTGGGAAGAGACACGACGCCAGATTGTCCAGTGACCGCATTGTAGTGAGCAACATGCTCTCTAGCAAGCTTCGACTGGAGAGCTTTCATAACTTGATTGATGTGCTGATCCATCTCTGACGGTTTTCGTTGGGCCAGAGTCCATAATATATTTATGCCTGCAACGTAGTTGTTGTTCGATAACAACTCGGTAGCCGTGTTGGCTAAAAATGTAATAATCTCCGATGTTGATGCTTCCACTTCACCCTCTGCATCTGCATCCTCCATTGGAACATCGTCAGGCACAGCATCAAGTATGCGCTTCAGAAGTGGCTTCAATTTCCGGCCTTCATCAATTTTATCGTCCGCAGCATTCAAGCAGTCCTGAATCTCCGGGTTATCCGACTTCATACACTTCTCGAGAATGTGCTGCAGAGCACTCATATTTCCCAATACCCATTCATCGGATTTGACGTTGACGATAATTCGTACGATCTGCAGCGTATTGATGATGTTGGTGATGAATTTTTCGTCGGGTTTGTCCTTCTCGGAGTGCTCGCTTGCAAGAGCGGCAACTGTTCTCTCACTAGCCAGAACCTGGTCGGTCACGTTGGGAAACAGGTCCACCCCAGCCTCTCCCCAATATTGAGGCTGAAGAAGGCTGTAAAGAAGAGAGATCGCCTTTTTGCACATCTCCACAGAAACAGGTGGTTGCATGGGTGCATGTATAGCTGCGGCATCTTTGCTTTTGGCAGACGGGAGAGGGAATCTCTCGCTAAGGGAGGCAATAAACTCGACAAGATACTTGATCATCTTTGTCCGAGCAAGGTCCGGAATCCTGTATTCGGGTCTATCTGGTCCACCAGAAGAACCGGGCTTGGCGGGGGAAGGCGAAGAACCTTGGTCAATGTAAGCATCGAGTTTGCGCTTCTTCGCATTGGGGGACTCAGAGAAAGCTCGGATTGGTGATGCGGGTTTTCCTTCGACACGTCTCTGTTCCCATTGCCAGATCATAGTCATAAGGTTGAGCACCAGTTTTTTGCTTTCATTGGATGGATTTGGAGGCATGGCAACTTTGCGCAGGGAACCAACAATGAGGTTGACAAATTTTTCTCGCGAGTCGTAGAAAAGATCTGGATGTTTAACGAGGAAGTGGAAGATGCTCGTCATTTGTTGGACGTTTTGACCTTCTTCAGATAGAATGCGGCGAGGTGCTTGAGCCCACACTGGATTGCGATCTCCAGGCGCGGAATTGCATCTCTTAGGCAAGACGGGGGCAATCAGCTCCAGAGCCTGAGTTACAAGTGTTCGACCTTCATTTTGGTTTGTCTTCAGAAGGGAGAAGTAGACTTGCTGTACAATCTTTGCTGGAGTTTCGTAATGGGCGATGAAGTAGCCAATAACCACATATGCAGCATGCTTGTTGATAACATCCTCCAGTCGAATGTATGTCCAACCGAATTTTATAATGTCCTTCCGAGCATCCTGCAAGATCGCATGGTGGTATTTGACGAGCATTGCTGTTAATTGGAGAACTTCCATTCGTGTATGATCAATGCCAGGCTGAAGCAGATCTTCGCTGGAGTCTCCGGCATTGACTTTCCAGATTTTCGTGTGAATGGACTCGATAACAGCCTTGTCCATAAGTCTCGGAGATCTTGAAAGTGTTGGGTTCCGTGAGTTGCGCATGATGTCCATAGCGATGATAGGGTTCACGATGTTGTGAAGCAAGAAAGCCTTTGTCTTTTGCGTAGCAGTCTTGCCTGAGTACATTTCCAGACTGCGCATGACAACAACTTTCCAGTATTCGACCGAGTCATTGCAAATTATGTGATGGTAGAGGTGATCGAATAGAGTCTGACTAGCCTTGAAGTCTTCGGCTGTCACATGTTGAATGATAACAAATAGTTCGTCAAGATCATTGGGGTGATGGACCAAGAACTTGGTGAGTATGGCCACTAGCTGCTCGCCAGCTTGTTCAGCGGCAAGACGAAGTCCCGGTGGAAGTGCGTTGGCACGAAGGTGTAGTTCCAAGTTTTTGCCCACAAGCCTCAGCCACCCAATGTTACCCTTGTCCTCCATCCACGAGTTAGTTCCATCAAACTTGCAAATGGAGTGCATAATGTTGATGGCATTGATGACCGCTGCATATCGGGTCTCTTTGTTTTGTTTGCCCAAATCCCCTGAGTATTTTATGAGTGTCTGAATCCCATTCATAACAATGTCGCGGAACGGTCCACTCTGAGGATCTTCTAGAACTTGAGCTAAAAAGCGACCATACTGATGATCCTCAATTTTGTGAAGGAAAAACATCCAAACTTCCTTAGGATATCGATTGAGATATTTGTATAGCGGTTCTCTGAAGGGGCTATTACATGTTCGGCGGAGCTTGTCCTCAAGATCCATGACAGTGAAGATTAGTCTCTCTTTGAAGTTTTCTGCGGCAGGTGGGAGGAGATGGAAAATGTTGAAGACCGACGCGATGATTTTCATAGCTTCATTCTGCTCAATTAGAGTGAAAGAGATACGCTGCAGCATGTTTGGCTCTGCGAGTATTTTGATGTGGTCGAGGAGACGTGAACCGATTTCCACTTTGAAGTAGGTCGTGAGAAGTTGCAAAAGACGTGCTAGACCATCCAATCCATGAACGGTCAGCCGTCGAGGGTCTTGGAGATTTGCCAGAACAGGGCGAAGACCATTCTGAAGGAGGTCCTTTGGAAGTTTTGTTGTCTGGGAAAGGACGACCTTCAGAGCATCATTGGATGCCTCAATCGTCTGCTTGGAATCCGAATACAGTGACTTGAAGAAAACCGAGACGATCTTAGTCCGAGTAGGGTTTGTGGGACCTTTCTGGAATTCCTCGAAGCCCATTGCGGTGGTCAACATCTTGATGCAGGCAACACGGAGACTGATGATCGACTCTTGTGTTCTTTGTTCTGATGGCTTCCCAGCCAATGACTCGTCTGCAGCATCTGCCAGCGCCAAAGTTTCCATAAGCAAACGATTCAGTTGGTCATCGAAAGCAATAAAGTCACTTTTCAAGCCCATGTAGTAGTTTATTGCATCAATAAAACCAATCTGCACGCCGAAGGGCAGAGCTCTCAATGGTTTGGCATAGATGGGGTCGAGAACATTCTTCTTAGAACTCTCTAGCAATTCCCAGACCTCTACACCTATCTCCTTTGAGATGATGCCCAGCGCTTGTTTTGATGCTTCTCTGACATGTCGATTCATGTGGGAAACTTCCTTGTTCAGGATTGCGCAAAGCTGGAGAAGTCTGGAAGTCTTGACTTGCTGCTGTTGACCGGGTGGAGCTGATGGTGGCACTACGAGATCTGCTTTGGAAGCATTTTTCATGCTTCGGCGTAAAAGGATTTCAAGAGTATCTTGGGCGCCTCGTCGGGTCTTTGCAGGTAGATCTGGAGGCATGTCCTTAATGACGTATAAAAGTGCCTTCACGAAATTGATTTGGCGTTCTTGAATCCATGAGTCGCCCATGTGGAATTTGGTTATCATGAGATTGATACCAAGCCCCCCGCCAGCTTTTGTGAACCACTCTTCTTCGTAGCATGCATGACAGAAAACAGTGCTAAGATGGCTGAAAAAGGAGAGTCGATGGACCTCGGCAGTGGAACCAAAGATGATTGCCGTTGTATCGTAGATCTCTTGGATACCCAGTTGTGCAGCTTCTCGTACCGCTGGCATGTCAGAAGACAAAGATTCTACAAGAGCATCCCCAAATACTTCTTGATCAATCCACAACGCTCCTTCGCCTGCCTTGACGTCGAAGGGCTGTGTGGATCGTCTCATTTCGATGAAAGACTGACCAACTGCAAGCAATGTAAAATGCTTGGCCAAGTTCGTCACCAAAGTCGTAGCTTCAATGGTAAATTCTGGCAAGGAGACCGCAAATATGCAAGCTTTGATGAGGTTCTTGAGTATTGTGTTCTGCTCATCTTTCTTGAACACAGAGCGCTCCCGATCGGACGATTCAATGGTAGAGTCCGGATCATATCGTTTAGCCAAGAGATCCTGAGCTTGCAAACGGACGAATCGGGGAAAATCTTCTGGTAGACTATCGGTGCCTATGCGCAACTTCAGTTGAGCCTTGATTAATGTAAGAGCCTGTTTCTTGTAGTAGGCATCCGTTTTTTTGGCAGCTCCCTTGGGAATCTCCATCAGTTTTCCTATGGCGAGCTCGATTCCAATCTCTGCGGGGAATGCTCGATCCTTCTTAGACCCAATCAACTTGAGATCAATGCTTGTCAAGTCATCCGAATATTGCTGGAACGTGAGCTGCGGAGCGCTGGTCATGAATTTGCGATTACGGCCACCGAGCTTTCCCAGGATGCGCATCGTGGTGTGTGCAAAGAAGTGGCTATATGGCGCGGGTCGTAAGTGATCAAACAACGCAGTCATCAATTCATCAATAACTGGAGCCATGATCGGATCCAGATAATCGGCTGTCAAATTATCCACACAAAGTTCCAAGGTCCGCAGTCCCTGGCCCACGAGATCAGAGCCTGGTCGAAGAGCAACGACCAGAGGACGCATCAGATAACTCAAATGCGGGAGAAGATTGCTCAGACGAGCTGGTACCGTGAGACAGAGCTCAACATAAAGATCGCGGTCCGCGGGCTTTCGAGCTGCCATGAGCAGGTTGTTCAATACCTCCAAAAGCATCTCCAAGAGAGGAAGGATTTGCTTGTACAAGTGCTCAAATTTCCCACCACCGATACTTCGGAACAACGATCTGAGAAGCAGGAAATAGTTCATAGGCTCTTCGGCTGTGGTTGACAATTCGATCGATTTGGTGACAATGTCAAGGACGTGTGGCAAGAGAACCTGCTCATTCTGGTTCGAAAATAGGGTAACAGCCATGAAAGCTAATTTGAAAAGACGTAGAAGAATCGAAGACTTCTTCACGTCGGCTGTACCAACCTGATCAATCCGGTCCATCAAGAATCGCAAGAGCATGCCCGCAAAACTGGGAGATGTTGCTTCACTGGCGAGGAAGAACTGTGGTACATGGAGAAGTGCCGTATGTTCAAAGATCATGTCATAGAGCTTCGGAATTTCTGCGTGGAACACCTCGTGGAAAGTCGCCGGGTCGATACAATGGAAAACTGTTGCAAAGGTTTCCAGTAGGTCCTTCTCTTCCTTGCTACTTGAAATCATGTAGTGGTTTGCCATAAATTCTACCGGCGAAGAGTAAGGGGATTCTGATGAGGGCTTCTCAATCTCATAGTACCGAAAGACGTATGCTCCTTCGCGGAATAGCTTGATGATAACCTGGACTTCTTCCGCTGAGAACCCATACGAGACTTCTTGCCAATGGGCAGGTGCATTGTTTGCATCGACTGTATTGCCCACGTTGCAAGCCTTGAGTTGATAAAAAGTGTTTTTAAGGCCATTCATCAAATTCTTGAACAGAAACTTGTTGTCAGCTACAGGATCGAGGCCGCGGTCACGGGGATTCGATGTCTTGATGGGCATGGCTGTGAAAATATCAATTTCGTCCCAATCCGGGGGTTGATCCTTCTCGGCAAGATAGTTGTCGGGTGCTGCATCAATTGATTGCTGAGCACTCAATTTCGAAAGCTTGACAGCATTTGGGTATTGTCGATTCATTGCCGCGAACTTATCCCCAATCGCATTCAGAATCATGATCAGATAATGACGAGCATCCGCCTTGTTTTTCATCTTGGAAATGCACTCCGCCATGTTGAGCAATAATTTGGCGCTCATTGTCTGGAAGCTGGTACCAGGGAAGCTGTCCTGCAGATTCTTCGTATAAACCTCAACCGTCTTCCGAATCTGTTCAGGCTCTAGAGCATCTCGAACGTGATGTATTAGATCCGCAAGCATGCTATAAGCAAGAGGTCTCATTGTCTCATAAACTGTCAGCCCGTCGCCAATTAAAGTTCTCTCGTCAAGAAGCTCATCAATCTTCGATACAAAGATCTTCCGGAAATTAAAATTGATAATATGTCGAATCGCAACAAGCAGCTCCTTTCGAGCCCCTGACTTTTCTCTCGGGCAGTCTTTCAATAGCCGAACAATGATGTTCGGAAGAGTTGGCAGGAAATCGTTCAGCTGCTGAGAATAAACGCGCAATAGGTATGCGAGAAAGCTCATTGTCTTCACTTGGGCGGTGATAAATTCGCCAAAAGCAGCTCTATCCCGGATATTTTTACTGACGCCTGTGAATATGGTGCCAGTGGCGGCGGCTGTGTTATGTTCCTGTTCCTGTGGTTCTGCTTGCAGCAAGAGTACCGTCTTGATGAGCGGGACGAAGAGTTTCACGTTCGCTGCAACGGTCTGGCGGTATACCTGAAATATGGAGACAACAATAATGGGACATTCGGCAAGGACCTTGAATGATTGCATTCCTTTCAGCAGTGGTCTGGTCTGCTGTTGAGGATCCGCGCCGAGTTCCGGAACAGAGGCCACTGGTGAGCCTGGTCGTGGCGAGTTGTGGAAGTTCTGCGAATTTCCTGGTGTAGATGGCATGCCCGCTGTGGTGTTGTTATTGAGTTGGTCTCGCACCACAGATTCCATCTGATCGAATAACTCCTGGATAAGGGTAAGGAAAGGCTGGACCTTGTCACCCAGCACCTTCGTCTGGTGGCGCATGATATCCATGATAGTTTTGACGCATAGTGAGGCATTCTCCTCATTGTCGCATTTGACCAAATTCATCAACACATCCACCACATCCACGGCATATGGTTCGAAGGCCTCTGGGGGGCTCGTTGGCAGACGATGGAGGATTTCGAGGATACAGTTTCGTAGTTTCTAAACAGCTGGTTAGCATTAGCGCACAAGAAATTAAACTGTACACTAACTTGTTCCACAGACGTGCTAACAAACACCGGGGGACCCTTTAGGCAGTTGATGAAGATAGGTATGAGCTTCTTCAAGAAGGCTGGGTATTGTTGGGGTGTAATGTAAAGCTCAAGGTTGTCCTTCAGCGCTGCTGCTGCCTCAAATTTGGTTTTCACATCTACATTGTCAAATTCATCAGCTTGCATTTCTTCAGTAGCTGTAAGATGGGAAGAAGACCCTGGGGTTGTGCTGTGTTGGGTGTTGCAAACAGGGCCATACCAGAATCCGGGGAACTCAACCGCTGCACAAGCAGCTCTGGCGTGCTTGCAGACATGGCTGCGACATTCGCGATGGCGCAAGCCCTCAATTGAACAACTTCATGCGACCATAAATTGGAGTTGATCGTTTTGGGAAAAAGTGCGCGTAGCTGGGATCGTAGAGTTTGGCGCACGAGGCTTTGGTGTTGATTATCTCAGAACGCTTGAACAGGTGAAAATGGGCATCAAAAACTCGCAGAATATGGCAGACGGAAGGAGAAGGTTCGCAGGTGGTGGTGGAGGCGAAGAAAGGAGGGTATTGAGGGTGGAATTCGTAGAATTTGTAGATGGCTACCTACTGGACAAGGCTCGTGTATCGCGACTCCTCAAATGGTGGGCGATGCCAGACTCCCCCAAAAATCAAAATCACGTGATGCTCTTAGCTCCCGCCACTAGTGGTCTAAGCCAATCGGAATACTTACCAGGTGGGGACCCATGCTATCCACTTACTTTTTGCGAGTGACAGGGATAGGAATCTATACTATCTGACAGTGAATTAAGTAATGACTTCATAGGTATGTTACCTTCAGAAATCAGTACTTCAATCGAAAACAATCTACCATTTCGATTTGTTGCGAGACTAGATTGACCAGCGTTTTTTAAAGGCTTCTAGGGCATTACAGCAAGCTATTTTCTCTTTCTCTATAGAATTCTAACCAAGTCAAGAATATGACTATTCTTGGAATTATTACTCAAATACCACTTGACGCTGGACTTGCTTGCTAGAGTAATCATCTGCGTTATGGCTTTGTCTAAAAGAATTTTGCTGCGAACTGTTTCAGACAGTATAATGAGCAAAGTATCTTGAGAGTGCTACTATTATATTCATCCTCGATTGAATTTCTTTACTACAGACATAAGAAGCGAAGTAACAGAGCTTATATACTTATATCAAGTTTTGTACATTAAGAACACAGAATATAAAAATTGGTTTAGTAAAACTTGGGTTTAATCTACGTTCTCCAGAAGATACAAATCCAGCGAATAGAATCTCTTCATAGATTATAATGAAATTTCAAGTGAACCCTTCACTTTCGCACTAGATTAATGCGCCCAATAAATCTCTTCGCTTTCAAACAAGTCAATACTCAATTCGCCTTACACCCAAATCCATAAAGTGTCCGACCTTACAGGTGGATAGAAATCATTGGCAGCTGACTTAGGTAGTACTCTTTTTTAAGCGACGTGGATTGGGTATTGATCGACAACTTTGCCATACTATCATGACTCTCTATTGCACAAAGTTAACTTTGAGATAAACATGGCCAAAAGGTTCAAAGAACTATGTGATGTTCGTTCTAAAGACAACGATCAGCTGGCTAATTTATCTCTCTCTACTCTGCCCCTCAATTTTCCACACACTACCTCGCGAGAACTATCCTCAACTACGATAAGAACCCGAACCATTTCCAGAGGACTTAGATCCAGAAATACGATTTCCAGTTTGTCCCTGTCCTTCATTTCCTTGGCCAGAACTTCCTTGATTACCACTCCAGTCCTTCTCGTACTGATAAAAACCCACCGCCGTACCACCGTACCCCAGCAATTTCTCTCTATTCTGCGATAAATAAGAATTTCCCGGTCCCGGTGGACTGCCCGAAGTATTTGTAGTTGCCAACCCAGCAAGAGGTTGTGCTTGTGGTTGCTGTGTAGGGGTCGAAGTCATCGTCTGTCCGTGAAATCCTTGAGTTGTGGCTCCAGCTGCGGGGGAAACACCTTGACTCGCACTCTGACGACGGCTTCGTAATGCCGGATCGTAGGGGTTTCCGAGGCGCACACCTAAGGGGATTCTCTCTGGGGATGGAGGGGCGTATTCGTCTTTTGCGGGGGGTGGCCAGAGACCGGGGTAGTTCGGTTGTTTATTGTTGTTATGGTTGTTTTTGGACATGGTGGGTTGGATGTAATATCTTGTTTTGGCTTTTTGTGACGACTTTGTGGTTTTCTAAATTTCTTTTGTATTGATGGAATTTATGGTAAGGAGCAAAAGTCCTGTTTTAACTTCTTAGGTATTCGCTTATTAGACCGTTTTGAATAACTTATCAGTATAAATGAGTCTAGAAGAAGCGGGAAATAACACAAACTCGTAGTGAAGCGTGTTCGTGGCTATGCAAATACAGAATAACGAATGAGATCACGCGATGCGTTTGATAGAATGAATAATCTCCTAAAGAAAGCAAAGTATCAATTTTCCTTTCCTAAATAAGGAGCAGAATGAAACAAGACATGCCTCATTTGGAACCATCAAACTTCTTAACAACGGCGATATGTGAGTATTTGATGAAGAAGTCAAAGTGAGTAATCAGTAGGCTTCGATTATAACTATCGTCAGCCGAAACATCCTTCAATATTACTGACTTGTGCAACTACAATCCTTCTGGTAAAAGGCTTGAGTAATAACGGCGAACATTCTGCTGACTGTAGCCGTGTCGGTCACTGTTCGGCTTATCCGTACCTGCCTTCCTCATTAATTTGTGTTACTGGAACCTTGCAAATAGTCTTGAAAACAATTCCCACGATTTTTAGTTATCGGGAACCTATCTCGTCCTGAACAATAGAATCTTGGTAACGGGAGCTCTTCCTCTTGCTTTTTTACTACTGCTCTTTTGCTTTTCAAACTTTTATATTCAGTGCTATTCGTAGGTTGCCTACCAACAGCTGTTCCCTGGTAGGGCGTCCTGGATATACTAAAAGGTCGGAATTGACTAAATTATAAATTGCAATTTGTAAGTTGAGTATTTATAGCTAGATTAACGATGGTCTTTAAAAGCTATAGCTAGTCTTAAATTATATTATACTATCTACTTACTCTCTTACTCCTTATACTATTCTTTTATTTATTATATATACTAAGAGAGTGTAGGTAAGAGGATAGGAGAGAGAGGGAGAGGAAGAGAGAGATAAGAGAGTTAGCTAACATTTCGACAGAAGGTTTTTCCTAGCGTAGATAAGAGGACTTAAGGAAGTAAATAACTTCCTACTCTTTCTTTCTTCTCTTTCTTCTCTTTCTTCTCTTTCTTCCTCTCTCTTCCTCTCTCTATTTTTTTCTCTAGAAACAATAGTAGGAATACGATATAATAGTTAAGTAATAGTAAGAAGGCAAGGAGGTAAGGAGGTAAGGAGGCGAGGGGCGATTTTACTACTATATATGTGATATATATTATCTCTCTCTATTCTCTAATTAGTTACTATAGTTAAGACTATCTAGTCTTAATATAGAGGGAAGAGGAGAGGGGAGAAAGAGAGCGAGAGAGCTTAAATTAAAAAAAGATTCTAATTTATACTTATAAAAAGTGATACTTTACGCTTTACGATTTTCTATTTATAATATAGTTAATCTGACTTTTTGGTGCGTTAAGAATGCCGTACAGACACTTGACAAAATCTCATAGGGTACACCGCTTTAATCTCTCATGTCGAGGCCAGTTTTTAGTAAAACAACGGTCTATTAGTCTTTCTATCTGCAAAAAAAACTCTACTAGATACTAGTACCCTCAAAAGTCACATCTCAATACCTTTGGGGTCGTTGACCTTTGTGGTCGACCGCCAGGTTGGCCACCTCTAGATTAACCTCTTGGCTGCGGTTGACCACCCGCTGGACCTCTACTAACCGCATCACCACCTCTAGATTGACCTCCTGACTGCGGTTGACCACCTGATTGACCTCTTCTAACCGCAGCACCACCACGAGATTCACCTCTTGACGGATTTCTACCAGTTTGACTCGGTCCTCTTCCAGCATTAACCATCGGATTCCCAGGCGTAAGAGGAGGGGGTCTATCCACAACCCCTGCAGCTTGTCGTAGGGGTTCAGGTGCTCGAGGAGGAGTGGGATTCAGATTACCTGCAGGAGAACGAGAATTGCGTCCGGGGGGGAGACAAGAGCTTGGAATTTGATGAGCGAAGTCTCCGGTAATGCCAGCTTGGCCAGTGGAATTTGGATACTGATGGGCAGTAGCTTGTTGTTGGCGTACTGGGGGAAGAGGTCTTACAGCCGGGGCTGGGGCCTGGTAGTCAGGCGTGTTCCATGCGTTGGGGTGTTTTTTTCTATCTGAAGCTTCTATTGCGTTGAAGTTTACTGGTTGCCGTCCTCTTGATGGTTGGCCGCCTGTTATGGGAAGGGGGTAGTAAGGAGGCATGGTTGCTTTTTATTGCTGTGTTTGGAGAAGATGTAGTTTTCTGGGTTTTAGTAATGTAGAAGAGAAATCAAAAAGCCAGAGTTCGCTTCTTAAATAGTAGTTGAGTGCGCTTCGTGTGAATGGAAACATACATGATCTTGATTCACATGTCAGAATCGCCCTGTGAATCAATACAGTAAAATGATCGATAAATGTAAACAAGTGAAGTTCAGTTTTGCGGTTTTTGTTGATTTTGCTTTCGCTATTGCTTTAAAAAAAAGTGTGACAATAACAATTCAATAGCCAAGAAACAACGTAAATATAAGCAGTATCTCTTATCATTGTCTATAGATACTTCCTAAGCGAGCCAAAACAGAGATATGGTTCATGACACAGCTGGATATGAAGTCCTAGCATTATTGCCTGAAAAGACACTAGTAGGCAAAACAAAAAATCTCACTTAAAAGAAAAGTAGAGAATCCTTATCTAAGATTTCTGAAACTGAAAATTAAATGCTATCTTTTAAAAGGTGCTTAAATCCTCGCTTAAGAGCCTGTTTAGCTCGTATATATTAGTTCTTTTTTAATATATATATAATCTAAAATAAAGAAAGAAATAATCTCTACTTTTGCTCGCACTTTCTATATATTAAGATATATACTACTAAAAATAAATATTATACTTTTTTAACCTCTAAATCTTTAACTTTATATATATATATATATATTCTTAAAACTCTACGATATTAGTACTAGTACTAGTACTAGTACTAGTACTAGCCTGCTTTCGACCTTCTAGCCTTCTACTAATATAGTGTTACTAGTATTATTATTATAGTAAAATACTATAGTATTTTAAATAAATATATTATTAGAATATTAAAATAGTATATATTTATTTTCAAAGCAAATATTATTATTATACTATACTACTTATTTAATAGCGTAGTAGTACTAATCGTATACTATTTAATAACTCATATAATAGTATACTATCCTAGATAGTAAGGAGTATCTGCTATATATAAGGTTTTAGTAGTTATTATCTTATATTATCTATTTTAGGAAGATTACGTAGGTTTAGGCTTTTGTATTAGCCGACGTATAACGTTAGTCGGTTTCAGACCCTTTTTATACTATCTAAACCTCTTATATATAGCAGCCTACTCCTAGAGTTAGAGAGAGATAGTTTTTCCTTTTTATCTATATTAGCTTCTATATACCTCTTCTATAGTTATATATATTTCGTGCTATTATAACTCGTATACTAAAATCTAAAAATAAAGCTATATATACTTTCTATATATATCTATAATAGTCCGCTATTCTAAATTACTAATACTTATACGCTAAGAGTACGAATTATTAATACTTATATAATTAAAGAGCTAAAGAATATTATTACCTATTATTTATATATAGAAGAGATTAAGGTTTAGATATTCTATATTTAGCTTTTTAGCTCTTATTATTTAGTATTAGCTATATTAGATAAGTCTTAGTTATTATTATTATTTAGATCTTAGTAGTATCTAACCTTCTATATATAGATACTTCTACTTCAAATAGTAGAAGGCTAACTTAGTCTTTTCTTCTATATTAGAGCTAAGTATTTAACTCTATTATTCTATAAAACATACTCTTATAAATCTCTTTTATAGTTATATATACTTTATACTATTATATAAAAAGACTAAATTCGTCTTTACGAAAGATAGCCGACTATAATATCTAACTTAAATACGTTACTATATCTAATTTACTTTAAGCTAGATTTAGACTAGTTATAAGAATCTCTTAAATAGCTACGATACTAAAGACTTTTTAGATAACTAGTAATACTAGAGTTTAGTATCTATTAGATAACTAGTAAAATTATATTTATAATATATTAAAGAGAATAGAATACGCTAAGTATTCTTAAGGTTTCTAATAACTCTCTTTATATAGAGAACGCTATAGATATAATTTAAATAGTTAATAATATATAAATTACTAAAAGACTTCTAAAATACTCTCTTAAGCTCTCTTTTTTAATATTTATTAATATATTAGAACCTAGAGTAACCTTAGGTCTTTCTTAAGCTCTATATCTAAGTATTAAGTAAAATCTTAGAGAAGATTATAATAGCTAGCTATCTGAAATAACCGAGATTATATAGTATATACTATATATATAAGGTTTTAGTAGATAGAAATTAGCTTTTAGTTATTATTATTTTATACTATCTAATTTAGAAAGATTTTATACTTCGGCTTTTAGACCTTTTCATACTATCCGACTCTCTTTTATATAGTCTAAACCTCTTATATATAGCTACCTACTCTTCTATAGTTAGAAAAAGCTTAATTTAGTCTTTTCTCCTATATTAGTACCTAGTACTCACTCTCTTAAATACACTTCTATATACCTCTTTTAAGTCCGTTTCGTAATATTACAAAGATAGCTAACCTCTCTCTAAAGTGTTTATAAACTAGAATTAAACACCTAGAAATCGAAGATCTGAAAAAGTAATAAGAGAAAGAGCCTAGCTTCTTAATCCTAGAGAGATAAATAAGACTAGACTTCGCTAATAAAGACGAGATATAGAGAATAGTTTAAGCTATAAAAGCTATAAAAACTAAGAAAGGAAGAAGAGAAGTACTTAGCTAGAGACTAGAATAGAAGATTTCTAGAGACGCTTATTAGAGAAGAACTAGACTCTAACTCTCTCCTACTCTCTTAATAACTCTTCTTCTTTACTATCTCTAACTTTAAACTCTTTTTAGTTAGAGAATCTTACTTCTAATCGCTTACCTTTCTAATAATACTTACTCTCTTCGTAACTTAAAAATACTTACTCTCTTCGTAACTTAAAAATACTTTAAAAACCTACGAACTAGCTAAGAGTAAAATTATAGAGAAAATTAAATCTTCAAATACTAGTCTCTTATCTACTTATAAGTAATAAAAGACTCTAGCTATTTTAATAGCTTTACTTATTCTACTATTACTAGCTTATTTTTAAGTTTCTATTATTTCTTTCTCTTAAGCTAACTTTTAGTAGCTACGGTCTCTATAAAATATACAGTCTTTATAAAATATCTAGTTTATAAAATATCTAGTTTATAAAATATCTAGTTTATAAAATATATAGTCTTTACAAAATATATAGTCTCTATAAAATATCTAGTTTATAAAATGTTATTAAAGGAGAAGCTTAACTTATAACTAACTATAATTCTTTAATCTTATCTTTTTATTTTAAAAAAAAGAAATAGAAAGGAAGAAAGGAAGGAAGGAAGAAAATAAAAAATACATAAGAATATAAGAATATATAAGAACTTACCTTCAAACCTTTAAATCGTATTATAACCCTCTATTCTCATTCTCCACCTTCTCCACCTTCTCTACCTTTTTCATTTTCATCTTCTCTATCTTCTCTATCCCCACCTTCATCTTCTCCACCTTCTCCACCTTCATCTTCATCTATCAATCCACGAAATAAAAACATGTATAAAAAACCCAGAAAAAAGTCAAGAGAGAGAGAAGAAAGGGTATTATTATATTTTCATCTCCACATTCGTGAAAAATATTTTTCACATCGTAATTTTTGAACCCAACATCTATCCCCCATCCCCCTTTCCCTAGAAAACCCCCTAAGAAAAAAACCTAAGATCACTTCTAGAAAAATCCAAACCCCTCCCATGAAAAACCCACCACGCAATGCAATGCAGAGAAAGGCCCAACCAAAAGTAAATTGGAAAAAATCAACGCCGTTATTTTTGCTAGCGAATTTTCCCTCTCACTTGCTTTTTTTTTTTTTGTTGTGGAATACCCCTTATCGTCTGGTATGTATGCATGTCTTGGTGAGGAATAACCCGCGAGGAAGTGTGAGCATCGAGGGCCCATGGAACCCCGGAGAAAGAGCTTAGAGAGAGAAGAAGAAACGCGCCGTGATGCATTTTTCGTTGCCCCAATGGAAAAATCGAAATTCTGTGTCTGTCTGGATCGGTACTGTCGTTTCCGTTCATGCCGCTCGCCCTGTCTCAAAATCGAATCGAAGAAAGTGTGTCGCTTTTGATCTCCCATTTTTCAGACATCCGGATGAAATAAATCCACCTCCAAGTGCAACAAATCTCCTCACTCAAGCCAGCCATCGCTCCTCCCTCCTCGCAGGCGTGCTCTCCCCCCCAACACCCCCACCCATAACCAATCCCTCATCATCATCACTCCCCTCATCCTCATCCTCCTGCTGAGCACCACCCACCAACTCCCCATTCTCACCCTCATCCTCATTCATCCAGGTCAACCCATTAGCCGCCTCCTCAACCATAAAAACCTCCCTAGCATACTCCTCCAACCCCCTCGGTCCCTCCCAAAGCCCCAACGCTGCCTCGGGACACCTCTCCTCCATCTCCTTGGTCCCAAAATACGGAGGTTGCTTGGCCCCGTCTTCGCGTCCAAGTTCGTACAAATCTTCCAAAGCCTTGAGTTGCTCACGATATCCATTGGGGATCTTGACTTGAACCTCGATTCTGGATCTCCGTCTGTAGCGTACGTGACGGCCTACGCCGCGAGAGAAAGCGGAACATGCTTCGGTTGGGGAGAGCATTTCGTAAGCTAGTGGTATCTCCTTTCCTCCCCATTTCGAGACGCCATCTTTGAAGATTTGGAGAACGGCTGGTCCAACATCGTGTTCGGCGTCCAGCCAGGGGAGTTTGACATGAGGATGGAAAGGAGCTTGCCATACAAACGAACCATCATTCTGCAGTTCCATGCAGAAAAGCGGGTAAGGGAGGGAGGTAAAATTGTTATTATAGATTCCGGTAAAAAGGTGTGTAGTTTTTGACGAGAGGGAGGGCAGGGATTTGATGTAAGAGGATGTTGTGGCTTTGGCGCTCCATAAAGGCAATGATGGCCAGGGTTCTTTGATTGAGGGCGGGGTAAGTTTTGAGTGATCGGGCATCGAGGAGTAGATGTAATGTTGGATATTTGCCTTTTCTGCTGCGTCTGCTAATGCCTTTCCGATGGCTACTTCGTCGCCCCAGAAGGTGGTGTTGATGAATGCTAGCTCTGCTCCTCGAAAGACATCCGCGATGAGCTCGTGATTTACTCCTGTATTTCCGTGACCTGTACCGGCTGGTGGGCCATCTGAGGAAGGTTTTCTGGTGTAGAGATCTCCAACGAGAACAGTCACGTTTGGCAGGGATGATATTTCCGAAGCGACGATTCCATCAAGATTCCTTAATTGCGCTCGTACCTTGTATCCCACAGCAGCAGCTACGCGAATAAATGATGCTGCTTGCCGGCCAGAAGAATTGACCACAGCAATTGTTTTACTTGGAGATGGCATGGGTCTTTTTGCGGGTCTAGACTCGTAGTAAGATGGAACGTGCTGCTGCTGAACTGGATGATACTGGAGATTCTGAAGAAACGAATCGCCTTCGGAATCTGGGTATGAGGTGCAGGGCCTATGCTTCAATTTTCGAGGTGATGGTTCATGAACTGACGCCTGTGATGGTGCCGGTACACGAGGTCTGATGGTGAGAGCAGACCGAGTGGTTGCTGATGGCATGGATGTGTTGGTTTGTGTGATGTGACTGGAAATTTTCGGGCGTCGTGATTTTCTGATCTCGACACTGCTTTCTCCTTTGCCTGGAGAACACTCGATTTCTTCCCCTCAACGCTCCGAGCACTCCTCCCTTGCCGTCTCACACCAGGTCAAAGTAGATGCAAAGAATCCAAGTCGGGTAGTGAAAAGCTGTGTGTGAAAGACCGGCTCTCTAGTGCGGAGATAGCTCCTTGGCTTTAACTTTCCTCGTTACCGCTCGTTTGGGACCAAACGGGTAACGTTGCCGACCGTGAAACCAAAATTTATCCAGAAATGCCAGTTTTCGATGCCAACTTCCTAATTCTGCTTTGAGGAAGAATTGATTTGCAGCAAATAGCCACGTCGGATAGTCACCCAGCGTCGTATTTCGATGGTAACCCGAAGCGAAAGCTTATCTACACTCGCAGAGTTTTCGTGATTCTGTACGGAATTTGAATGGAAGTTATGATTTGTATTCCACGTGAATTGGTGTTGTCAACGAATCGGATTGTTCTGGTGAAAGGGGCCGAAAATGGACTGAGGGGGTCTAGGATTGAGGGGTGGTGCAGGCGGTGAGCAATGTGCCGAGTCCTGGTGAAAATCAGGAACGTTTTCGTTTACGGACAGAGGGAGGGTATGATAATGGCAAAATGGCAACTCGATGATTTTGTCTATCGTGAATTTGCAAGGAAAAGAGGAGAGGTGTAAAAATTTGCAGTTTTTCCCGGAGCGCTCGCCGGTTGGTCTGTGTCTTGTGCGAGCCAAATCCGGTGTGGAATGACGTGAGGAGGGCTGTTAGGTAACAGAGACGACTCCGTTACGAAGCTTTGAAGTTTCGGTTAGGTGCAATTGTGGTCTGAGGAAGATGATGCAGCTGGGATGTAGATTTATGTAGGTGAGTCTTTTCGATATGTGAGATGTTATCTTATCAGTGAATGATGATGATGATGATGATGATGATGATGCTAGTTAGGATTGCAAGAAAAAGTGCCGACCACCACGCAATGATATGGAGAGAGAGAGAGAGAGATGAGACAGTGGGAATCTGGGGATTATGAGAAGTGAGTGACGCGATTTTGATATAAAAAGGCGAGGGCTAGCCGGGGCAGCCAGCCGGGCATCAATGTCTGAAATGTGAAGAGGGGGAGGGGGCCAGGTTTCCCAAGTTGACTCGAACCACGTGTGGTGGGTGGTGATGCAGAGATAGGAGGAGTACTGTCGAGAGGAGATTTTTGACCAGAGACGGAAGCTCATTGGAGGTCTACTTGGGGCTCCTACGCTCGTATTAACCCTCCTGAACCTGAGCCTATAGGCATGTCTACCCTGGGCACAAGCACCTTGATGGTCGTCGTATATCAGGACTTATCAGATGGTATCGCCTGTAGGTACTGCTGTACTATGCCCTAGGCAGTATACTCGTAGCATGTAGCCAAGCAACAAGCTCCAAAGGCCTCGGTCAAGTTCAACGGATAGCTGTTCCGGAGCAGGCCTGCAGATAGGTATCCGTAATGAGAGAGAGAAAAAAGAGTCTGCGGGAACTAATTAGCAATTATCAGTGGGGTCGCTCGCAATACCGATATGCGGAGGGAGCTAGAAGGCAGAAGGCAGTAGGCAGTAGGCAGTAGGCAGTAGGCAGTAGGCAGTCTTGGTCGTAGTCGTAGTCGTAGTCACCAGTGGGGCGCATTTGGTAGGTGAGTCCCAGGATGGGAGGGGGGAGCTAGGCTAGGGGAGATGGCTAGACGCTAGGAGGTTTTTCTAGTGCCCGCTGGCCCAAGTATTTGCTGCGTTGGGTTGCTGGATCTGATTGTTGTGTTGTGCTATGCTGTGCTGTGCTGTGCTGTGCTACGTTATCTTGCCTTGATTCATGGTCGCTTAGCTTGGGGGAAGAGGCAAGTATAGCAGATAGATTAGTAGGTAGAGGGGTAGGGTGAGGTACCTAGGTTGGGCGCAGAGACAGAGGAGGCGCGTAATATCCAGATGCCCCTCCCTCTCATGTCGCCTCTTTCATGCATACGAAGTTTAAATTGTGGTTTTTTAGGGGGGATCCCTCATGACCAGCTGCCCCTCGTCTTTCCATGTTCTACTACTAGTAGTACCAAGTATGTTGTAGCGGCAGACTACCCGGACCTAACCCCTCGTCTGGTGGGGTCTGTCTGATGGACCTCGAGCCCATCGCCGTGGGTCGGCCTTTGGGTGACGGTGGCCCTACCCCCCCCGCCCTGCGTCGGGAAGTAGAAGTACAGTACCTGTAGATTGTGGAGTGCGTGTCGACTCCGTGCCCATGGCTTTTGCATCGTGGACCTCTCACCCCAGACGATTCGTAAGAAGAGGAAGCCATTGTGTAAGGGAAATGGAGAGTTGGCAATGGGCAGCTGCCCTGGGTCCGGATGAAATCTCTGCGGCGCCAAAAGAGTGCAGAAAGGAATCGTGGCTTCCTCAGGAACCTCTTCCCCACTCTTCCCCCCGTAGACGTAGACGTAGCGTGACGTAGCGTAGCGTAGCGTAGCGTAGCGTAGCATAGCATAGCATAGCATAGCATACAAATATAGTACCAACAGTATTGCAGGCTAGGAAGGAAAGTATCGACGGGAGCGGGCGCCAGTGAGATGATACTGATTTTGCTTGCTGCCCTCTCACTCGGATGATTTTCTTGGGCTGAGCTTCCATTGTTTACTCGGCTCGGCCTTCTTTGCAGCAGCACGGTCTTTTCTCTTATCTTTGCGAGCAGGCGAGCCAGCTTATCTATTGCGGCTTCCAGGTTATTGGCGACTTGTTTTACCGGCACCATCGGCTGCCAACTCGGACACGGGCATATCTTTCTTCTCTCTCTCTCTCTCTCTCCCTCTCCCTCTCTCTCTCGCTTCACACAATTTTATATTTCTTTCACACCCCTTTTCATCTCGTAAATTGTGGTACGAGGATGGGATGTTTCAAACATTATTCTGCCCATGGCTTTCCCAACTCCATCCAGCACCGAGTAGCCCTTCCATTCTTACGTAATGCCCTACCCAACCCTCTGCTCTATGGCTGGCTTAGTTCCAAACATCTCCGGAGTCCCATATAATCGACCTTGCGCTTTTCCGAACAGCGAAGCAGCTCCTTTCAAAGCATGGGCTTTTCAACATTTCCATTACCCCATCGTCGCGCAAGAAAGGCCAGAAAGGGGACTCGAAAGACGTCTTTGGAAATACTTGGCTGCGGAGTTGCCCGACGGGCAAGGAAGGGACCAACAGCACCGTCGCATCTCTCCATTCCTTTGTTTTCCTTCCTTCTAGAAGAATGTTCTCCGCGAAGCGATGGAAGTTCGTGATAATAACCTCCGCGCTCGTACCCTCGTAAATTATTCCTCCAGGTCTTATTCGTTGGTAGTTGCGGACCTTCTTGCCGACCAGGGAGTCCAATTCTATGTGTCATTCATCCAAGGCGTCACCAACAACTCAAAATTCGAATTCTAATTCCGACATTAACCTCTCCATCCACCAGTAACCACTGCTCTTCTCATCCAGTCCGTGAGCCCAAGTAAGAAACTCCCCTACTGCCAAACTAGTACTTTGGCGCAATCCAAAAATAAAACACACCTCACATTTCACCAAAAAAAAAAACTCCCCTCAAACCCAGATCCCTCACCGCATCCCATGGCATCATCACACATCCCAAAGAGCACCTCCACCCAACAAGTCAAGCCACCTCAATATTAAACGCGTCTCTTTATGCAGCAAACCCATCCATGCTACACCAAACACCAATCCACCAGTCCAAACCAATCCACCAGTCCAAACCAAGCCACCAGTCCAAACCAATCCACCAGGCTAAACCAAACCAGCCAGTCACGAGCAATCCTCTTGTCACAGAAATCCGGGGTACAGCGGTAGTTAACCCCTCACTCAAACTGGGCGTTGACAACCCGAGCGGCTCAATCAACACACATGGCGAATCCGAACCAAGTGATGATGTAAAAGCACCTCGCACTTTAATTTTCCTGTTAGGTGTTGGGGTTTCCATCCCTTGAATCGAGGGATTTGATTTCTCCGCGGAGAAGGGAGTAAGAGTGAGAGTTTATTTAGTAACCTAAAGGTAGATTACCTGCCAAGAATTTTTCAGACCAGGTTAGTAGCTGGTTGGGTCGTTCTTTCCTTTTAGGTCTTTGTCTAGAGGTGGGTTAGATCTTTCAGAACTTGGAAAAAAGGGGTGAGTTATATATATCAGTGTATATCGATTCACTGCTCCTTTTTGAATAGCTTTTTTGCTTTTTGCCTTTTCTGCTTTTCTGCTTTTCTGCTTTTCGTTTTCTTCTTTGTTCGGGATTTGATTTGATTTTTCATTTTTCATTTCATTTTTCAAATCCCGAGGAGGCTCGATTCGAGGACCCGGGGTCCAGTCCCACCCTACGCCATCATTTTACCCCGCAATTTTTCGTGTTACAGCTTTTTGAGTTGCTATGTGTGGGTTTTATAGGATTGGTGGGGATACGCTACGTTGAGTGAAGTGATCTATTTTATTTGTTATTATTAAAGTTATTAAAGTTATTATATTTATTTAGTTTAGTTTAGTTTAGCTTACTTTAGTTATCTAGAGCTTGAAAAGTTTTTTACTATATACGATATTCTAAATATACTAAAAATTTAGATAGATAAAGTATTAATAGAAAATCGTAAATTATAAAATATTAAATATCACTTCTTATTAGTAGAAAATAGAAGGATTCTTAAGCTATTAAGCGGAACTTCTCTCTCTCTCTTTTATTATATATTAAGCTAGCTAGCTATTAATAGTAGGTTCTTTACTTAGGTAATAATAGAAGAAGTTATAAATATTATATATATAGCTTATAAATAATAGTATATAGTTAACTATTTAGAAGAGTTAATTTAATACTAGTATATCTACTCTTACTATTATAATTCTTTCTATTACTTACTTCTTTTCTACTATCTTAATAAATTAAAGAGAAAGAGAGAGAGAGAGAGAATCTATTTACTAAATAAACTTAGATATTAATACTTTTATATTAATAAATTATTAATAATCGAGAATTAGCTTTTAATATTAACTAAAACTTTTTTAAATTAATATATTTATTATAATATATTCTTTATTAAATAAAAAAAGCTTAATTATTAATATATCTTTCTTTTTTTAAAATAAGTTTAATTATATTTATACTTTTAAGAAGACTAAGTCGAAGAAGTATAAGTATTATATAGAGTAGAATACTATATATATTCTAGTAAGTTTAATTCTAAATATATTCTAAATCTATTCTAACTTAGTATAGTTACTATAGTTTATAAAGAAGGAGTTTAATAAGCTTAAGCTTAAAGAGAAGAAGAAGAAGATTAAGAAGACTACTAAGGCCTTAGATAAGGTATTAGTTATTACTAGTATAAAGATACTAAAGAATAGTTTAGAGGTATAGTTTACTCTCTTAGAGAAGACTTAAGTACTTTATACTAAGGTTATTATAAGTACTCTTTACTAATTAGAGAGGTTTTAGTTACTAATATTTAATAGTTCTTATATAGTACTATAGAAGATAGAATCTCTATTTAAACCTAGGTTTAAGTTCTTTTTAAAGCTTATCTAAAAAGTCTATAAGCGTTTTCTTCTAAGCTTATTATAAGAGATTATTAGAGTAAAAAGCACTCTTATAAAAAGGAGGCAGAGAAAGAGTTAATTTAAGCTTCTTATACTTAAAAGAGTAAGAAAGAGGATAATAAGTTAGAAGAAGAAGAGGCTATAGCTTAGAGAGAGTTAGTAAGCCTTATTTTAATAGTAACTTAGTATTAGTTCTTTATTCTATTAACTTTAAATATTCTTACTAGTTAGTATTTTATCTTAGGTTTTTATTATAAGTTCTTTATTAAGAGTAACTAGAATTAAAAGATATTAATAGAGTTTTATAAATTAACTCTTTTATCTAATTCTTATTTAATTCCTATATATTAATCTATTTAAATAGAAGTTAAAGTAGTTCTAGCTCTTTTAGATATTTAGTATAAAAGTCTTTTAAATAATATAATAAACTCTAAAAATTATTTATTAAATATTAAGTAAGATTTAAATTATATTTAATCTATTTTATTTAGTATTAGAACTATTTTTTAAAAAGTCTACTACTAAGTATTTCTTATATCTTCTAATCTTATATACTTTAAATTATATCTAGTAAGAGCTTTAAAGCCTCTTATTCTAGTAAATATTAAAAGTAAAAATATTATAAATTAATAATCCTTTTAAAAGTTTTAATTTATAGAAGTATTCTTTTTTTAAAATTTAAAAGATTCTATCTACTATTTAGTAAGCTTTTAGCTAAATAATTTATCTTAAGATTCTTAATAAATAAGTAGACTTTATTTTTAATATTCTAGTTAATAGCTTTTTAATACTAATTTATATTATTCTTTATCTTTTATTAAGCTTTACTTATATTATTTTTAGCTATTCTTTAAGTAGAGTATATATATTAAGCTACTTTTACTATCTTATTATAGTTAAGTCTTTTTTATAAGATAGAAGTTTTTAGTATATTCTAGTTTTATAAAGTTCTTAGGTTAAGTCTAAACTTAAGCTAATAAGAGGTTATACTAATAGATAAGTATAAAAGTATTATTTATACTCTATTTATTAAAGAGATTAATTTACTCTTATTATCTTAATAGTATATTATAAAAGGCCTTAGTCTCTAGTTAGTATATTAGTTTATTATCTTTATTTATTTATCTATTTATTTATAATAAGTAGTACGAAGCTTAAACTTAATATTAATTATTTAATAAAATTTAGTTTAAAATACTAATATAAATTAAAGTTCTTAGTTAAATATAATTAATTTAGAGTAGTAACTAAAATAGTAAATCTATTAAATAAAGAGTTTAGCTAGTTCTTTAATATCTATAGTTAAGTAGTAGAGTATTAAAACTAAATCTTTCTATATTAGTTTATAAATACTAATATAGTATTAAATCTATATTTATCTTTTAAAAATAATTTAAAATCTATATATATATATATTATATAAAGTAGTTAAATACTAGTAGAGAGTAATAAAAGCTTTATTATTTAGTTTATTAAGAATAGAAGTATCTATAAGCTTAATAATTTACTATATACCTCTTATAGTCTAAATCTAATCTAGTCTAATAGTAGTAATCTACTAATAACTAGTATATCTTTTTAATACTTAAGTAAGTACTAGATACTTAGTTATAAGAGTAGTTTTATATAGAGTTTAGTATTCTTTTAAATATAAAGTTAATTCTTAAAAAAGGAGAAAATTATCTAATAAAAGAGAGTATTTATTTAAAAGTTTATAATATTCTTTTTAAAATAAGTATAAGTTATCTTCTTTTAACTTTTGAATTATATTTAAACTTATTTCTAAAATAATATCTAACTAAATTATATTAAGAGATATAGATTATTCTTATAAAAAGGTCTAAGTAAGTTTAGTATTAATTTAGTAGTCTAACTAATTAGGTTTTAAAAGAGTATATAAGTAGCTATCTACTTTAGCTTAATTATAGGTTTTTAAGTCTTATTTATATTAAGTTAATATATCTACTTTTTAATTTTTTTTTTTTTAGATATAAATTAGATCTAGAAGTTAAAATCTAATAAGAACTCTATTTATTAGACTTACTTAGTTATAAGTAGCTTAGTTATTATAAAGTATTTTAATAATCTATAGTCTAAATATATATTAATATACTTCTAATATAATATAAGTTTAGAGTACTATTTCTTAAAAGCTTTTATAATAGTAGATAACTCTTTATTATAGATCTCTTAGTTTAATTTATAGCTAACTAAGATATATAAGTAGAACTTAATAGAGTATTAAAAGTTATTTTATTATTATAAAAAGATATCTACTATTATTTCTTCTAAGAAGTCTATTTCTAGCTTTATATTATAATTAGAGTTAAAGTAGTATAAGGTTTAAATTATAAATAGTTTAGTCTTTAGTATTTTAAAAGCTTCTTTATATTTAAGTATCTATAAAAATAGCTCTAAAGAGTATATTATTATAATTTGAAGTTTAGTAATTTTAAAGTAGCTTTTAATAAATTATTTATAAAATCTTATAAACTTTAAATAAGACTTTGTATCTATTATAGTATTAAGTAAGACCTAGTTTTATAGAGGTTCTATTTTTTTAAGATTAACTTTAAGTCTTTTTATAGTTAAGATAAAACCTAAGTATTTAACTCTAGTAATACTAAATTTACTTTTCTTAATATCTATCTAGAGTTCTACTTCTTAAAGCTAATTTAGAACCTTTTTAATCTATTTCTTATATTTTTTAATAGTATTTAAATAAATTAAAATTTTATCTAAGTAAGTAATATAAAATTTATTTAAATAGTTAATTAATATAGTATTTATATAATATTAATAAGTAGTAGAGCTATTATAAAGTCTAAAAAGAAGGACCTTATATTTATATATACTATATCTAGTTTTAAATATAATTATCTCTTCTAAATTAAGGTTTATTTAGATATAATAAAAAGCTTATCTTATATCTAACTTAGTAAAGATTTTAGCTATTCTTATTCTTAAAAGAAGCTTATTAATTTAAGAGATTAAGTAGGAATCTATTAGTATTAGGTAATAATTACCTGACTTACTAATAGGCTTTAGGTTTAAACCTTAGTCTATACTAGTTCTTTCTAGTATTATCTAGAAGGTTTAGTTACGTTCTTAGTTATAGTTAAGCGAATACGTAATCCCTAGAACCTTCTAGTAACCTCTTTGATTTATAAGCTATAGAAGCTTCTAGTATTTACTCTAGAAGTATATATAGCTCTCTTCTATCTTTTAGTTAGAAATTAAGTTAAAAGTTAAAATTTACTAAGTCTTTTATACTTATACTTTAACTTCTTAGAAACGTGATTTAGCGATTATCTAACCTACTCTATACTAATTTAACTTACGTACTTCTAACCTAATCTATAGCCTACTCTATAATCTACTCTATATATATATATAACCTCTTATAGGTTATAAGCCTAGAGAGCTATTTTTAGGTCTCTAGAGCTAAACTCTTATTATGTAATATTATATAACGTTACCTAACTTCTAGTCTAAATACTATTATATTCAGTAGTATACTCTCTCTACTCTCTCTAATAGTAAAGTCTTTAGTAAGAGATCTATATTCTACGTCTCTAAGATAAGAGCTCTAGCGAGAGTAAAGCTAGAGATATAAGTAAATATATATAAAAACTCGTATATATACTACTTATACTTAGACCTATAGCTATATCTATACGATTACGTCATCCTATAGCAGGTAGTATAGCCTTCTTCTTAAACTAAGAAGCGTAGGCTTATAGCTACCTTTATATAGAGACTTATATATATAAAGAAGCTAGTAAGAAGTAGCTATCTCTTCTAGTAGACTTTTAGATTATATAAGACTACTATTATCTATACTTATAAAAAGCTATTCTTAGAGAGAGTTAAGTATAGTTTAGTTAGTATATAGATTATTCTATTCTTATATAAGATAAGTTAGCTTAGTAAGAAGAAGTAGTATAGTAAAGTGTTTTATATTTAAAAGAGAATATAAGAACTTATTATCTCTTTAACTAAGAACGCTAATAAGTACTTGTTTAAAAGAGTACGTTTTAATCTATATATATATATATATAGACTTTAAAAGAGGCTTTTAAATATGTCTTCTACTTTATTTAAAGAAGAGAAGCTAATTAGCTACTCTAATTATATAGAGTAGCTTATAGAAGCTATGCTATTTCTTAAGATAAACAGCTTTATATCTTATCTCTTAGGTACTATTAAAGAACCTAAGAAGTCTTTATATTATAATAAGATAGAAGAAGGAAAGCTTAAAGCTAAATTAGACGAATTAGTAGTTATATACGAGAATAAACTCGACAACTATAGAGCTAAAAGTAATAAAGCTCTAGCTACTTTAGAATCTATTATATCTTCTAATAATATAAAGAGATATATAGATATCGATTCCTCTTCTATACTTTAAGATAAGATTAAGTCTAATTTTAGTAGCTCTAGTCTAGAACTAGTAGGTCGATATTATAATAAGATAACTAATACCTGCTATAGTAACTTTAGTATTATAGAGGAATATATATCTAAAATTTGTAATAATAAGGTAGGAGTAGAGTAGAGAAGTAGTCTATTTGTAGTTATTAATACGAAAACTAAAGGTAAAGAGCGAAGATAGCTCTAAACGATACTAATATATAAGAGATACGAAACTAAATAACGATATACGTTAGCTAATATAAAAGCCTAAACCTATAAAGTATGTCTAAAAGCCTAGACGTATATAACCTTTCTAAAATAGATAATATAAGATAATAACTACTGAAACCTTATATATAGTAGGTACTCCTAGCTATCTAGGATAATAGTATACTATTATATCTCTCTCTCTTAAAAAAGACTCGTTCTTAAGTCTATCTATCTCTTATTATTTAGAGCTAAATCGGGATACTAAGAGTTAGGCCTATATTAGAGCTCTTATCTTATCGTTGTCTTAGAAAGAGGCTAATCTCTTATTAATAATCTAATCTAGCTTATAGATACTTATTATATATAGTATTATTATTAAGGTCAAAGTATTTATTATATTTATTAACTTTATTATAAGTAAGAAGTTAAGATATTAGTACTAAATCGTATTTGTTAATACTTATAAAGAGACTTTGTTTCTAATTCTTTAATATTAAAGTAAGCGTTTACTAAAAGAGTATAGTTCGATCCTATCTAGTAGGTTGGAAAAAGTTTAAAGTAGAGTCGAAGGCGAATTTAGAGTAGAGTTAGAAGTTATTTAGTTAAGAAGTAGTAATAACTTAGTTAAGAGCTTACTTTAAGAGTATACTGATTTATATCTAATTCGAATTCGAATAAAACTTCTAGGTCTAGCTAGAAGTAAAAGAAAGTAAGAAAGTAAAGAATATAATACTCTATACTAGAGTTAGTAGAGTTTTAAGTAGTTAAAAGCAAAGTTATTACTAAGTTATCGAAGTTGAAATTATTATTTAAGTTTAAGATAATAAAAGAAGTAGTTTTAGCTAGTTAAATAAACTTAATACTAAAGTTATTATATTGAAATTCTTATCTAAGTATCTAGGGATAAAAAAAGAGATATAGTTTTAAGTATAATAGTATATAAGTTCAAATATAGGTATATAGTTATATAAAACTATATTATTTAAGCTTATAAGCCGCCTTATTCCTTTTAAAGTACTTAAAGACTTATTTATCTTCTGATTTTGAAGAAAGAGTTACTATTGGATTATAGAGAGTTTAGAGCTAGATAGAGAGGTATTCTAAGCCGAAGTGCTAATATTAACAAGCTTAGTTGTTTTATTAGTAGTTAACTTAGCGTTTTAGTGTCTCTTCTTATCTATAGCTAAAAGATTGTTTACTATTTTAGTAAAGTTATAATTCTAGTGTCTTTTAAGAGTAGTAGACGTGTTTTAGAGCTAAGGTATAATCTTATCTTTATTCTATATATAAAAGAACTATTGCTATTCTCTCTAAGTATAGCTATACTTGAAAAGCAAACGTTTCTTTAGTATAATCTTCTTCTTAATTCCACTTCTATCTCTTTTAACCTTTATACTAGCAGGGACTCGGTCTATAACCGTAGTCTTTTTAATCGTTTACTAGTAGAGGTTTAAGAGAAGCTTAGTAGAGTTAGATAATGTTTAGTTAGAATTAATAGTAATAACTTAGCTAAGAGCTCGCTTTTAAGTTTTATTCTAATAGAAAGTATATTTTGACTAATTTATATCTGATTCGAGATAGGAAGTAGTAGAAAGGCATTAGAGATAGAGGCTTATAAGTGAAAGAGGTCTAAAGGTAAAGAAGCGTTAGATCGAGGAGGGTTCGGAGATGGATTTTAGTTATTAACTTTGAAGTTTACTTAGAATTTTATTCTCTATCTTAGCTAACCGTTGTTTTATTCTTTATTTTATATACCTCTATCTCGTCTATCTATCGTCTATATAACGTCTATATTTGAAAAGTCTCTTTAAGACCTTTTATATTTACTATATAGTTTTGGTTTAGAGAGTATTTAGAGAGTCTTTTGAAAAGAGAGGTAGCTTTAGAAGGTTATTTAACGCCTTATAGCAGAACTAGTTCGATATAAAGTTGAAAAGAGAGAGAGAGTCCGTAGACGCTAGAGAGAGAGAGGATCCGAAGATACTAGAGAGAGAAGGGATCCGAAGATACTAGAGAGAGAGTCTTAAGCTTAGTATTAATTCGAGAGTCGCTAGTAAGGGGTCTAGGAAGCTATTTAAAGGGGTTTAGTACTATAAAGAGAACTAAAGCTATAGAGTTATAGAGTATATATATAGGTATCTAAGAGCTATTCAAAAAGAGAGGTTATAGAGTTAGTAGTAAGGAGGCTAGAATAGAAGTAAGGTTAAGAGCCTAATATATTAGAGTAACCTTTAGTTTAATATAATAATAAAGTAGAAGTAGAGTAGAGAAGTAGTCTATTTATAGTTATTAATACGAAAACTAAAGGTAAAGAGTAAAGATAGCTCTAAACGATGCTAATATATAAGAGATATAAAACTGAATAACGATATACGTTAGCTAATATAAAAGTCTAAATCTATAAAGTACGTCTGAAAGCCTAGATATATATAACCTTTCTAAAATAGATAATATAAGATAATAACTACTAAAACCTTATATATAGCAGGTACTTCTAGCTATCTAGGATAACGGTATACTATTACAAAATTCAGTCTTTAGCTATATACTTAAGAAGCTTAGACAAAAAGGTTTCTAATACTTTTATATTAGTTACTATATTTAATAGCCTTTCTAGTTCTTTTGATTCTTTTATATCTAGAAAGTACGAAGATATAGGAAACGACGTTAGTTCTATAGACCTAGAAGAGCTAATAAGCGACCTTATAGGCGAAGGGTCTAGAATAACTCAAAGAAGTGATTTAGAAGCTAATAAAGCTTCTATTAAAACTAGCTCTCTATATATCTACTATAATAAAAAGGGGTATATTAAGAGTAAATGCTTTATACTTTATCTAGAGCTTAGAAAGAACTCTAATAATACTAGTAATAATACTAGTAATAATAACTCTTCTAAAAAGAATAAAAAGAAGAATAAAGCTAAAGATAAAGACTCTAGTAACTCTAGAGAATTAGAAGACTCTGAAGACTCTAATTCTAATAAGTCTAAAGTCTCTTCTAGAGTTATTATATCGGCTAGTATTAATAGTAATAATAAAAATACTATAACTAGCTATACTAGAAATAAAAGAAAACTAGTATTAGACTCCGAGGCCTCTAATTATTTCATATCTAATAAGAGCTGGCTTCTTGATTTTAAAGAGCTTAATAGCTCTATTATAGTAGCTAATAATACTAAAGTACCTCTACTAGATAAAAGTAATATACCTATTACTTATAAAGGTAAAGAGCTACTTATTAAAGACGTATATTACGTCCCTAGTCTTAAGAACACTCTTATTTTAGCTTATTCTTTAGCTAATAAAAGTTAAGATATTAAGCTTAATAGGAGCTATACTTATATTAGTAATAGTAAAGCTAATATTAAGATTAAAGCTCTTTAGCTAGACAATGTCTACTATCTATCTAACCTTACTATAGATTATAGTAAGCTTAAAAAAGTAGTTTATAAAGCTAATAGCTCTAACTACTCTAAGACTAGAAGTAAGAAACTAGACTCTAATAAAGAGTCTAAAAATAAACTAAAATATAAAGAATATTATAAGTCTACTCTCTTAGAGACTACTAATAAAGAGCTTTCTAAAAAG
The DNA here is from genome assembly GCA_001414345.1 of Hymenoscyphus infarciens. Classification (NCBI taxonomy): domain Eukaryota; kingdom Fungi; phylum Ascomycota; class Leotiomycetes; order Helotiales; family Helotiaceae; genus Hymenoscyphus; species Hymenoscyphus infarciens. Next base: position 327,727 of record LLCB01000012.1, read on the forward strand.
CCTTTAAAATCTAAAACTTCTACTGTTTTAGTCTCTAAAATAGAGAGTAAAAACCTTATAAAGGAAGATAATAAGACTACTATTATTAAGAAGCCTTCTATAGGTTTTATTTTAGAATCTAAAACTTATAAAGAAGCTATTAGTTCTAATAATCCTTATAAGAACTATATAATTAAGTCTATAAAAGAAGAGATAAATAACTCTTTTATTACTAAAGACTCTTCTTCTTTTTCTTCTTCTACTATATCTACTATATCTAGGTTAGTTTATAAGAATAAAGACTTTAAAGAAGATAATATAAAGCTTAAAAGTTAGTCTATAATTAAAGACTTTGAATAAGTTCTAATAAAAATGAAACTAAGCTTTATATAAAAGACTTTTATTTTTAGTATTCTCTATTAAAGAGATACTCTTTCTTAGTCTATTAGTCTTTCTTTAACTTTTAGCTTCTATTTAAGTCTCTACTAAAGAGCAAAATACACTTTACTAAAGCTATTAAGTATAATAAGAGCCTTCTTAAAGAACTTAGCTTTATATAAGCTATATATTTAGTATTCTCTACTAAAGAGATACTTTTATTTATTTTTACTACTCGCTTTAAAGAGGTATTCGTTCTTTAAGATTAGATTAGTTATTAGTCTACTTTTAGCTCTTATTTAGTCTATTAACTTATACTTTAAAGTTTAGTTAATATTTACTTCTACTTTGTTTACTTACTTCTACTTTAAAGTTAAGTAAGTATTTCCTCTATTATTAAGTAAAGTACTTATTAAAAGAGTATATTAGTATTAGGTAATAATTATCTTACTTACTAATAGGCTTTAGGTTTAAACCTTAATATATACTAGTTCTTTCTAGTATTATCTAGAAGGTTTAGTTACGTTCTCGGTTATAGTTAAGCGAATACGTGATCCCTAGAACCTTCTAGTAACCTCTTTGATTTATAAGCTATAGAAGCTTCTAGTATTTACTCTAGAAGTATATATAGCTCTCTTCTATCTTTTAGTTAGAAATTAAGTTAAAAGTTAAAATTTACTAAGTCTTTTATACTTATATTTCGACTTCTTAGAAACGTGATTTAGCGATTATCTAATCTACTCTATGCTAATTCAACTTACGTACTTCTAATCTACTCTATAGCCTACTCTATAGTCTACTCTATATATATATAACCTCTTATAGAATTATTTTAGATTAGAGCGTTTAGCTTCTTATAGTTAATATAGAACTATAACTTATTACTATTAGCCTTTTTAAGAAAGAGTACTAGAGAGGTAAAAGAGCTATTACTATTAATAATAAACCTTATATCTAAGTTCTTTATAAGATACTCTTTTATAGCTTTTAGCTCTATAGTTAACTATTAATATAGAAGTAAAAAGAAGTTAAGAAGTAGTTTATTTAAAGTAATCTTATAGTTATATTTATAATAAGAAGAGAGCTTATTAGAAGCTACTTTTAAGATTACGTCTTTATAAAAAGAGTAATATTTTAGAAGTTAGGCTTATATTAGAGTCTTAGTATTATTATTATTTTAAAGAAAAGCTAATCTTTTATTAATAATCTAATCTAGCTTATAAATACTAGTTATATAGAATTCTAAGTTAGGATATTTTATATTAAAATATATAGTATTTATACTTATTTTATTAATAAAAGAGTATAGAGTCTAGCCTTTTAAAGCTATACTAGTAGTTTAAAAAGGCTTTAGACTAGAGTTAAAAGTTAAATTTTTAGAAGATATTATTATAGATAGAAGTAATAACTTAACTATATTTATAAGTCTACTCTTTTTATATCTTTATTATTAATAGATTATATATTCCTTTTAATTTATATTTAACTAGTAATTTAAAATTAGTTTCTAATTCTAGCTAGAAAGAGAAAGTAGAATCTCTTTACTAAAGTAAAGAGTTAAAGAGTAATTAGCTAGCTAAGTAATCTAATTCTTTAAAAAGTTAAGAAAGAATTTAAAATAATTTAGCTACTTATTACTAATAATTAAGTCTTACTATTTAAATTCTAGGATATTAAAGAGATAGTTAAGAATATAACGTTTATTTATATTTAAATATAGTTCTATAAACTATATTACTTAGCTTTTAATACTATTATTATATTTATAAATAGATACTAAATATAGTAATTTCTAAGTCTTTAAACTTATTACTTTAAATAATTATAAAGCTAATAAATTAATTTAGAAATAAGTACTTATTTACTTCTATATTTATTAAAGTTTATACTTTAATACTATATCTTTATATACTAAGAGTAGTATTTATAAGGAATTGTTTTCCTCTTATAAGCTTAGAAAGGTTAAGTCTAACTAAGTTATATTTATATAAGCTTAGAAAGGAATTTATATCTAAGCTTCTTTATTTTCTTCTTAACTTAAGTTAGAGTTAGAGTACTCTTTAGACAGTTATTCTTTCTTAGGTTAATTATCTATCTTATTAATACTAGGTAGATTAGAGTAATTAGGTTTAAAATACCTAAGCTTATTATAATAGTAATACTTTATATTAGTAGAGACTTAGTCTATTAATATAGTCTTTAATTTTTCGCTAGTAGAAGAGAGTTTAGAAGTTTATAAAATCTTCTAAGAGGTAGAATAGAGTTTATATATAAGAAGAGAGAGCTTTAGTATAAAGCTAGATAAGAGTTAAAAAGTATTTATCTTTTTAAATAATAAGATTATACTTATTAGCTTTATAATAGTACTAGTTATAAAAAGCTTAGTATTTTAGTACTTCTCTTTATCTAGAGTTAAAAGATCTACTACTATTTTAATAAAGTTATAATTCTATCTTCTCTTAGCTAATATAGAGATATATTAAAGCTAGAGTATAATCTTATTCTATATCTAATAGAATCTTTCTAACTCTAGTATTTCTTTAAATATAGCTATACTTAAGAAGTATACTCTAAACTCTAAAAAGGTTTCTTTTATATATCTCTTTTTATCTATTTATAAGGTTTTAAATTTATTCTAAGTATTCTCTTTCTTATAACTAGTTAGAAAATATAAATTAAGAAGTTCTATTATATCTTATTAATCTTTAAAAGCTATATTACTTATATCTAACTTATATTAGAGCTTTAAGTAGTTCCTAGTAAGTTTTATAGTTATTCTCTAAATAAGAGCTTTATAGGTTTTAAATCTATAGTAATAGTTAGCGTTTACTTAGAGTCTATTATATACTAATATTATAATAGTACGAAATATACACAACTATAGTAGAGGTATATAGGAGTGCGTATAGTAGAATAACGTATATAGATACTAGGCACTAATATAGAAGAAAATAATAACTATCTCTCTTTTATACTAAATATAAACGTCTATATATAAGAGTTTAGAAGCTTCTAAGTTCTAATAATAATAATAACCAAGCTCTATCTAATATAGCTAATACTAAATAATAAGAGCTAAAAAGCTAAATATATAACCTCTAATTCTTTAAAAAGCTAAATATATAATATTTAAACCTTAATCTCTTCTATATATAAATATTAGATATTTAATACCTTTAATACTTTACTTATATAAGTATTAGTTATTTGTAATCTTAGCTCTAGAGGTATTAGAGGTATCGGCAGTACTTAGAGGTATTAGTAGTTTTATAAATACCGACAATTTAGGATAGTACTATTATATAATAATCTAGGATAGTATACTATTATATCCCTTCTCTTTTAAAAAGACTCGTCTTAAGTCTTTAGTTATTAGTTAGCGTAGTATTAAGTTAATTAGAGTATTATTTATCTCTTTATTATAAAAAATATAATTTATCTACTATTATAGTATCTAGTAGTCGAGGTAGAGTTAGTAGCTAGTAGTATTATTATTTAAGAGCTAATCGCTCTTTATTTACTACTATATACTATATAATAATAGGATATAAATAGAAGAGAAGCTAATAATTAGCTAGTAGGTAGAAAGTAGTATACTACTATAGAGTTATTATATTCTTACTATTATTATATATTATAATAGTAATTATTAAATAATAAATAATAATTATAAAGTAATAGCTATTATTATAAGTAGTATATTAGTAGACGACTTTTCTCTAATTCTAACTTCTCTTCTTCTTTTCTTTTTATTTAAATAATATAAATAGTAAGAATACCTTTTAATTAGATATATCCTTATATACTAACTTATTTCTTAGAATATATATATATATTATATATATATATATAAAAGTAAGTTCTTCTCTTCTTAATTAGACTTAATTTAAAGCTAATCTAATATAGTAAAATACTTCTTCTATATCCTTCTAATATACTTCTAGCTACTTACTAAGTCTACTACGTTTAGTACCTTTAGATAAAATCTTAGAACAAAGATTATATATATACTTTTAAGAAGCTAAAGTAAAAGAAGTATAAGTACTATATTAAGTAGAATACTATATATATCTTAGTAAGTTTAATTCTAAATATATACTAAATTCGTTCTAACTTAGGTAGTTATTATAGTTTATTAAGAAGGAGTTTAGTAAGCTTAAGCTTAAGAAGGAGAAGAGAGAGATTAAGAAAGCTACTAAAGCCTTAGATAAAATGTTAGTTATTACTAGTATAGAAGTACTAAAGAATAGTTTAAAAGTATAGTTTACTCTCTTAGAGAAGACTCGAACACTTTATACTAAAGTTACTATAAGTACTCCTTACTTATTAGAGTAGTTTTAGTTACTAATATTTAATAGTCCTTACGCTATACTATAAAGAGTAAGACCTCTATCTAAACCTAGGTTTAAGTCCTCTTTAAAGCCTATCTAAAGAGTTTATAGACGTCTTCTCTAAAGCTAGTTATAAGAGGTTATTAAGGTAAGAAGCGTTCTTATAAGAAGGAGGTAGTAGAGAAAGAGCTAATTTAGACTTTTTATACTTAAAAGAGTAAAGAGAAGGATAATAAGTTAGAGGAAGGAGAGGCTATAGTTTAGAGAGAGTTAGTAGGCCTTGTTTTAGTAGTAACTTAGTCTTAGTTCTTTACTTTATTAATTTTAAACATTCTTACTAGTTAGTATTTTATCTTAGGTTTTTATTATAAGTTTCTTATTAAGAGTAACTAGAATTAAAAGGTATTAATAGAGTTTTATAAATTAACTCTTTTACTTAATTCTTATCTAATTCCTATATATTAAGCTATTTAGAGAGGTATTAAGATAGTCTTAGCTCTTTTAGATATTTAGTATAAAAGTCTCTTAAATAATATAATAAACTTTAAAAATTATTTATAAGATACTAAGTAAGATTTAAATTATATCTAACCTATTTTACTTAATATTATAGCTATCTTCTAAAAAGTCTACTACTAAGTATTTCTTATATCTCTTATTCTTATATATCTTTAATAATATCTAATAAAGGCTCTAAAGCCTCTTATTCTAGTAAAGGAGTGTTTAGATCTTTTAAAAGTATATTAAAAGTAAAAACATTATAAATTAATAAGCTTTTAAGAAGTTTTAGCTTATAAGAGTATCTTATACTTTCTAATATTTTAAAAGGTTCTATCTACTATTTAATAAGCTTTTAACTAAGACGATTTATCTTAAGATTCTTAGTAGATAAGTAGACTTTATCTCTAACGTTCTAGTTAATAGCTCTTTAGTACTAGTTTATATTATTCTCTATCTTTTTCTAAGCCTTACTTATATTATCTTTAGCTATCTTTTAAATAGAGTATATATATTAAACTACTTTTACTACCTTATTATAGTTAAGTTGTTTCTAGAGAATAGAAGTCTTTAGTATATTCTAGTTCTATAAAGTCTTTAGATTAAGTCTAAACTTAAGCTAATAAGAGGTTATACTAATAGATAAGTATAGAAGTATTATTTATACTCTATCTATTAAAGAGATTAATTCGCTCTAGTTATTTTAATAATAGGTTATAAAAAGCCTTAGTCTTTAATTAATATATTAGTTTATTATCTCTATCTATCTATCTATCTATTTATAGTAGGCGGTACTAAGCTTAAGTTTAATACTAATTATTTAATAAAATTTAGTCTAAAATAATAATATAAATTAAGGTTCTTAATTAAATATAATCGATTTAAGATAATAGCTAAAATAGTAAATCTATTAAATAAAAAGTTTAGCTAGTCTTTTAGTATCTATAGTTAAGTAATAAGGTATTAATACTAAATCCTTTCTAAGTTAGTTAATAAATACTAATATAGTATTAAATCTATATTTATCTTTTAAAAATAATTTAAAGTCTATATATAAATATTATATAAGATAGTTAAGTATAAGTAGAAAGTAAAGAAAGCCTTATTACTTAGTTTATTAAAAATAGGAGTATTTATAAGCTTAATAATTCTCTATATACCTCTTATAGTCTAAAAACATTCTAGCTTAGTAGTAGTATTATACTAATAACTAGTATATCTTTTTTATACTAGAGTAAGTACTAGATACTTAGTTATAGACTTCTTAGATTAGTTTTATATAGAGTTTAGTATTCTTTTAAATATAAAGTTAATCTTTAAAGAATAGTAAATTATCTAATAAGAGGTAGTATCTATCTAGAAGTTTATAATATTCTTTTTAAAAGAAGTATAGATTATCTTCTTTTAACTTCTAAATTGTATTTTAACTTATTCTTAGAATAACGTTTAACTAAATTATATTAAGAGAGGTAAAATATTCTTATAAAAAGGTCTAAGTAAGTTTAGTATTAATTTAAGAGTTTAAACGATTAAGTACTAAAAGAGTATATAAGTAGCTATCTACTTTAGCTTAGTTATAAGTTTTTAAGTCTTATTTATATTAGCTTAATATATTTGCTTTTTAATTACTCTTTCTAGATATAAATTAGATCTAGAAGTTAAAGTCTAATAAAAACTCTATTTATTAGACTTACTTAGTTATAAGTAGCTTAGTTATTATAAAGTATTTTAATAATCTATAATTTAAATATATGTTAATATACTTCTAATATAATATAAGTTTAGAGTACTATTTCTTAAAAGCTTTTATAATAGTAGATAGCTTTTTATTATAGATCTCCTAGTTTAATTTATAGCTAACTAAGATATGTAAGTAGAACCTAATAAAGTACTAAAGGCTATTATATTATTATAAGAATATATTTACTATTACTTCTTTTAAGAAGTCTATTTCTACTTTTATATTATAATTAAGATTAAAGTAGTATAATATTTAAATTATAAGTAGCTTAGTTCTTAGTATTTTAAAGGCTTTTTTATATTTAGGTATTTATAGAAATAGCTTTATAAAGCGTATTATTATAGTTAAGAGTTTAGTAATTTTAGTATAACCTTTAATAAATTATCTATAGAATCTTATAAACTCTAAGTAAGACTTTATATCTATTATAATATTAGGTTAGACCTAGTTTTATAAAGGCTCTACTTTTTTAGAGTTAACTTTAAGTCTTTTTATAGTTAAGATAAATCTTAAGTATTTAACTCTAATAATATTAAATTTACTTTTCTTAATATTTACTTAAAGTCTTACTTTTTAGAGCTAATTTAGAACCTTTCTAACCTATTTCTTATATTCTTTAATAGTATTTAAATAAATTAAAATATTATTTAAGTAAGTAATATAAAAGTTGTTTAAATAGTTAATTAAGACGTTGTTTATATAATATTAATAGGTAGTAGAGCTATTATAGAGTTTAAAAAAGAGAACCTTATATTTATATATACTATATCTAGTTCTAAATATAGTTATCTCTTCTAAGTTAAGGTTTATTTAAATATAATAAAAAGCTTATTTAATATTTAATTTAGTAAAGATTTTAACTATTCTTATCTTAAAAAGGAGCTTATTAATATAAGAGATTAAGTAGAGATTATTTTAGGTTAAAGTATTTAGCTTCTTATAATCGATATAGAATTATAACTTATTACTATTAGCCTTTTTAATAAAGAGTACTAGAGAGGTAAAAGAGCTATTACTATTAATAATAAACCTCTTATCTAAGTTCTTTATAAGATACTCTTTTATAGCTTTAAGCTTTATAGTTAACTATTAATATAGAGGCGAAAAGGAGTTAAGAAGTAGCTTATTTAAAGTAATCTTATAGTTATATTCGTAGTAAGAAGGAAGCTTATTAAAAGCTACTTTTAAGAATATGTCTTTATAAAATAAGTAATATTTTAAGAGTTAAGTCTATATTAGAGCTCTTATCTTATCGTTGTTTTAGAGAGAGGTTAATCTCTTATTAATAATCTAATCTAGCTTATAGAGGCTTATTATATAAAATTCTAAATTAAGCTATTTTATATTATAATATATTATATTTACTCTTATTTTATAGATAAAAGAGTATAAAGTCTAGCCTTTTAAAGCTATATTAGTAGTTTATAAGAGCTTTAGACTAAAGTTAAATATTAAAATTTTAAGAGGTATTATTATAAATAGAAGTAATAACTTAGCTATATTTATAAGTCTACTCTTTTTATGTCTTTCTTATTACTAGATAGTATATTCTCTTTAGTTTATATTTAACTAGAAAGAGAAAGTAAAATTTCCTTATTATAGTAGAGAGTTAGAAGGTATTTAGCTAGCTAAGTAATCTAGTTCTTTAAAAGGTTAAAGAGAACTTTAAAATAGTTTAACTATTTATTACTAATAATTAGGTCTTATTATCTAAGGTTTAGAATAATAAAGAGATAGTTATAGATATAATGTTTATCTATATTTAAATATAGTTATATAAACTAAGTTACTTAGCTTTTAGTATTATTATTATATTTATAAATAAATACTAAATAAGGTAGTTTCTAGATCTTTAAATCTATTACTTTTAATAATTATAAAGCTAAAGGTTAATTTAGAAATAAGTACTTATTTACTCTTATATCTATTAAAGCTTATATTTTAATATTATATCTCTATATACTAAGAGTAGTATTTATAAAAAACTATTTTCTTCTTATAAGCTTAAAAAGGTTAAGTTTAACTAGATTATATTTATATAAGCCTAGAAAGGTATTTTTACCTAAGCCTTTTTATTTTCCTTTTAACTTAGGTTAAAGTTAGAGTACTTTTTAGATAGTTATTCTTCTTTAGGTTAATTATCTATTTTATTAATACTAAGTAGATTAAGATAGTTAAGCTTAATATACTTAGGTTTCTTATAATTATAATACTTTATACTAGTAGAGAGTTAGTTTATAGATAAAGTCTTTAATCTTTTACTAATAAAAGAAAGCTTAAGAGTTTAAGAAGTTTTTTAAGAAGTAGAATAAAGTCTATATAAGAGTAGTAAGGGTTTTATTAAAGAACTAGATAAGGTTTAGTTAGTATTAAGCTTTTAGTATAATAAGCTTATTATAACAGGTTTTTTAGTACTTATTATACTAGTTATATATAACTTAATATTATAATATTATTCCTTATTTATAAATAATAGATCTTTTACTATCTTATTAAAATTAATATTCTAGTATCTCTTACTATTAACTAATTAAGTTTAGAGCTAAAGTATAAGCTTATTCTATATATAGTAGAATTTATCTTATTCTAATACTTCTTTAAGTATTATTATACTTAAAAAACAACTTTTAAATTCTATAAAACTTTCTCTTATATAACTCTTCTATTCTATCTAAAGAGACTAAAAAGCGTTCTAAGTATCCTCCTTCTTATAACCTATTAGATAGTAGGTATTAAGAAGTTTAATTATTTCTTTATAATCTTTAAATATTATCTTACTTATATTAAACTTATATTAAAGCTCTAAGTAGTTCTAAGTAAGTTTTATTATTATCTCTTAAATAAAAGCTTTATAAGTTAAAAGCGTTTAATAATAGTTAGCGTTTATATAAAGTCGATTATATATTAATATTCTCTATTACTTATATATAAGTAAAATACTATTATTTAAAAGTTTAATTTTTTCTATAAGCTTACTTTTAATAAGTTAAAAGGCTTTTAAAGTACTTTTAAGTTATAAGTATAGAGTAAGTTATTATAAAAAAGAAATATTAAGAGTAGAGTCTTATCTCTAATAATAGTTTAAAGAGATAGAAGAAGGTATTTATATAGGTTAGATAAGACTTAGACTTTAGTTATTATTTAGTAGTTATTAACTAATTTATTATACTAGGTCTAATAATTAAGTAATCTAATTATCTTACTTTAAAATTCTCTATTCTTTTTCTTAATCCTTAGCTTTTATAGCTTAGATTATACTCTATATCTTATCTATATTAGAAAAGTCCTATTAATCTCTCTAGCTTCTAAGTACTAAGCCTTTACCTTTATTATTCTTAGGCTTCTTACTATTCTTAGAAGTATAGTACTAAGTTAAAGACCTTTTAATAGAGGCTTAACTTTATTCTCTAAGAGAGAGCTCTACGCTTAAGAGTAAAGCTTAAAAGAGACTAGAGGTTATTTTAGATTCTAATATATTAAATATTAAATTAGAAGAGAGAGAGAAATAGGATTAGATTTAAAAGCCTTCTAAATAACTATTATAAGTTAACTTATTCACCGAATCTAGGGTTATTAGGACTCTTAAGAACACTTAGTATATTCTAATCTCTTAATATATACTAAAATACGATTTTTACTAGCTATTTATATAAATACTAAACCCTAGTATTACTAGCTATTTAAGTAGTCTTTAATTACCTAGCTATATAAGAATATTATTATAATATTTTAAATTAAAAGTAAATTAACTTTTAAATAAAGAGTAGTAATAAGCTTAAAGAAGATATTATTAAGGCTGTTACTAGTAAAGAAGAGTTATTATTTTTATATAATAGTACGAAATATATATAACTATAGTAGAGGTATATAAGAGTATATATAGTAGAATAACGTATATAGATATTAGGTACTAATATAGAAGAAAATAATAACTATCTCTCTTCTATACTAAATATAAACGTTTATATATAAGAGTTTAAAAGCTTCTAAGTTCTAATAATAATAATAACCGAGCTCTGTCTAATATAGCTAATACTAAATAATAAGAGCTAAAAAGCTAAATATATAACCTCTAAACCTTCAAAAAGCTAAATATATAACATCTAACTCTTAATCTCTTTCGTATATAAATATTAAATATTAATACCTTTAGCACTTCGCTTATATAAGTATTAGTTATTCGTAATCTCGGCCTTAAGTATATTAAGAGTATTAGTAGTACTTAGAGATATCAGTAGTTTCATAAATACTAACAGTTTAAGATAGTACTATTATATAATAATCTAGAATAGTATACTATTATATTAACTATTTTATATAATAGCACGAAATATATATAACTATAGTAGAGGTATATAAGAGTACGTATAGTAGAATAACGTATATAGATACTAGGTACTAATATAGAAGAAAATAATAACTATCCTTCTTTTATACTAAATATAAACGTTTATATATAAGAGGTTAGAAGCTTCTAAGTTCTAATAATAATAATAACTAAGTTCTTTCTAATATAGCTATTAAAATAATAAGAGCTTTAAAGCTAAATATATAAGACCTTAAAGCGAAATATATAATATCTAATCCTTACTCTCTTTAGTACCTTCTATCTAATAAGTTATAGAAGTATTAGTAGTTATAGAGGTATCGGTAGTTTTATAAATACTAATAATTTAAGATAGCGTGCTATTATATCCTCTCTTCTTTAAAAAGACTCGTCTCGAGTCTTTAGTTATCAATTAGTATAGTATTAGGTTAATTAGAGTATTATTTATCTCTTTATTATAAAGAATATAATTTGTCTATTATTATAGTATATAGTAGTCGAGGTAGGATTAGTAGTTAGTAGTATTATTATTTAAGAGTTAATTACTCTTTATTTACTACTATATATTATATAATAATAGATATAAATAGAAGAGAGACTAATTATTAGCTATTAGGTAGAGAGCAGTATACTACTATAGAGTTATTATATTCTTACTATTATTATATATTATAATAGAAATTATTAAGTAATAAATAATAATTATAAAGCAATAGCTATTATTATAAGTAATATATTAATAGGCGACTTTTCTCTAATTCTAACTTCTCTTCTTTTCTTTTTATCTAAATAATATAAATAGTAAGAAAATCTTCTAATTAGATATATCCTTATATACTAACTTATCTTCTAGAACATATATATATATTATATATATATATAAAAGTAAGTTCTTCTCTCTTTAATTAGACCTAATTTAGAGCTAATCTAATATAGTAAAATACCTCTCCTATGTCTTTCTAGTACGCTTCTAGCTATCTACCGAGTCTACTATATTTAGTATCTTTAGATAAAATCTTATATACTTTTAAGAAGCCGAAGTTAAAGAAGTATAGATACTATATTAAGTAGAATACTATATATATCCTAGTAAGTTTAATTCTAAATATATACTAAATTTGTTCTAACTTAGGTAGTTGCTATAGTTTATTAGAAAGGAGTTTAGTAAGCTTAAGCTTAAGAAGAAGAAGAAGAAGATTAAGAAGGCTACTAAGGCCTTAGATAAGATATTAGTTATTACTAGTATAAAGGTATTAAAGAATAGTTTAGAAGTATAGTTTACTCTTCTAGAGAAGACTTAAGTACTTCGTACTAAGGTTATTATAAGTACTTCTTACTTATTAGAGAGGTTTTAGTATAACGGTATACCGTTCTATATAGCCGATATTACGTGGTATATACTGTATATATTAGCTTTTAGTAGTTGTTGTTTTATATTATCTAATTTAAGAAGGTTACGTACGTCTATACGTCTGTCTAGACTTTCGAACGTACTTCGTAGGGTTTAGGCTTTTATATTAGCCGACGTATATCGTTGTTCGGTTTTGTACCCCTTTTATATCGTCTAAACCTCTTATATATAGTAGCCTACTCTCTTAGAGTTAGAAAAGGCTAGTTTAGCCTTTTCTTCTATATTAGAGCCTAGTATTTATATACGTCATTCTACTAAACATACTTCTATATACCTCTTCTATAGTTATATATATTTCGTACTATTATATAAAAAGGCTAAACTCTTCTTCGCTAGTAATAGTCTTAATAATATCTCCTTTAAGCTTATTACTACTCTTTATTTAGAAGTTGATTTACCCTCGATTTAGAATATTATAATAGTATTCTTAAATAGCTAAGTAATCAAAGACTACCTAGATAGCTAGTAATACTAGGGTTTAGTATCTATATAGATAGCTAATAAAAATCGTGTTTTAGTATACGTTAAGGAAAGCAGGATACGCTAAGTATTCTTAAGGCTTCTAATAACCCTAGATTTAGTGATATAGTTATTATAAAGGCTTCTAAATCTAACCTTACCCCCTCTCCTCCCTAGTTCTACTATAAGGTGTTAAATAACCTTCTAAAGCTACTCCCTTTTTTAAAAGACTCTCTAAACCCTCTCTAAACTAAAACTATATAGTAAACATAAAAGGTTCTAAAAAGACTTTTTCAAATATAGATAATATATAGACGAGATAGTAGTATATAAAGGATAAAACGATTAGTTAGAGAGATAGAGGATAAAATTATAAGTGAAATTTAAAGTTAACTAAATCCTACCTCTAAACCCTTCTTAATCTAACTCTCTTTTACTTTTAAACCTCTTTTGCTTAAGAGACACTACTACTCCTAATACCTTCCTACTACTTCTCTTAAATCTCGAATTAGATATAAATTAGTTAAAATACGCTTTCTATTAGAACGAAATATAGAAGTAAGCTCTTAGCTAAGTTATTACTACCTTTATTAATCTTAACTAAATATTATCTAACTTAACTCTAAACTTTTTTTGAAAATACCTCTACTAGTAAATAATAAAAAAAAAGAATATGAATTACTTAGTTATAGACTAAGTCTCTACTAGTATAAAGGTTAAAAGAGATAGAAGTTAAAAGAGATAGAAATAGAATTAGAAGAAGAATACGTTGAAGAAACTTTTACTGACTTTAAAAGGTTACTTTTCGAATATAGCTATACTTAGAGAGATACTAGAATTAGAAAGGTTCTTAGCTCTAGAACGCGCCTACTACTCTTAAGAGACGCTAGAATTATAACCCTAGATAAGGAGGGATACTAAAGCTAAATATTTAGAAACGACGAAATCATTCGATATTAGCATTTTAGTTTAGAATACTCCTCTATCTAGCTCTAAGCTCTCTATAATATAACAGCGACTCTTCTTTAAAATTAGAAGATGATAAATAAGTCCTTAAGTACCTTAAAGGGAACGAGGCAGCCTACAGGCCTGAGCAACACAGTTCCTACGATAGTACTGATACATGTTATACCTGAAACTGTACCCCTTTTTGTTGTCCTGAACTTCAGACATTACGACAACTCGGCTACAACTTCGCCTTTGACCACCTGAAACTACCCCTTTTATTGTCCTAAACTTTGAATAATAATTTCAGCTTTAACAACTCAGCTACAACTTCGCCTTTAAACAGCCGAAACCCCACCGACTTTGGTATAGAGTCTTATAGTCTTTACTTTCTTTACTTTCTTTTTACTTCTAGCTAGGCTAGAAGTTCCTTTTTTTATTTAGACGAATTAGATACGAATTAGTTAAAATACGCTTTCTATTAGGACGAAATAAAGAAGTAAGCTCTTAACTAAGTTATTACTATAAATCCTAACTAAGTACTATCTGACTTTACTTTAAACTTCCGCTGACCTATGTTTAGACGAATCGGATACGAATTAGTACGCTCTTAAAGGGAAAGTAAGCTCTTAACTAAGTTATTACTACCTCTTAACTAAAACAACCTCTAACTCTACTCTAAATTCGCCTCTAACTATTCTAAACTTTTTCTTTCCTACTTTCTTTTACTTCTAGCTAGGCTAGAAGTTCTTTTTTTATTTAAATTCTTTAAATTAGATATAAATTAGTATACTCTTAAAGTAAGCTCTTAACTAAGTTATTACTATTACCTATAACGTTACCTCTTAATATTCGCTTCTAACTCTACTCTAAATTCACTTTTAACTTTTAAAATTTTTCTCTAACCTATTAGACAGATTAGACTATACCTCTCTTTTATTATTCTAAACATTAGATAGCATTTTTAACTTTAGTAATAACTCTTTTAACTAGCTAAAACCACCTCTTTTATTATCCTTAGATACTTAGACAACAATTTTAACTAAGATAACTTTAGTAATAACTTCCCTTTTAACTAGCTAAAACTATACCGACTCTAATAAGAGTCTTATATTCTTTACTTTCTTTTACTTCTAGCTAGGCTAGAAGTTCTTTTTTTATTTAAACTTTTTAAATCAGATATAAATAGGTATACTCTTAAAAGGATAGTAACCTCTTAGCTAAGTTATTACTATTATCTATAATATTATTAACTTTTTTATTCCGACTTTACTCTAAGTCTCTACTAACCTTAGTTTAGACGAACTTATACTCTTTTTTCTCGAATTTGAATTAGATCTAAATCAGTATACTCTTGAAGTGAACTCTTAACTAAGTTATTACTACCTCTTAACTAAACGACTTCCGACTCTATACTAAATTCGACTTTAACTCTATTTTAAACTTTTTAAACTTTTTAAACTTTTAAACTTTAAACTTTAAACTTTTTCTAATCTACTAGATAGATTAGACTATACTCTTTTAGTAAACGTGAAATACTTACTTTAATATTAAAGGATTAGAAACGAAGTCTCTTTTACAAGTATCTATAAATTAGGTCGGTTATAATTTAGGACTAATATCTCGTCTCGCTTATAATAAATTATAATAAACAAAGCATCTACGAACTCGGGTTAGCTACGATTTAGACTCTAACTTTCTCGCCTATAATAAATACAATAAATATAACACTTATACTATTCTAATTCGACCTTAAATAATAAGAGAGAGAAGACTCGAGATAAGTCTTTTTTAAGAGAGAGGGATATAATAGTATACCGTCCTATATAGCTAATATTACGTGGTATATACTATATATATTAGCTTTTAGTAGTTATTATTTTATATTATCTAATTTAGAAAGGTTATATACGTCTATACGTCTATCTAGACTTTCGAACGTACTTCGTAGAGTTCAGGCTTTTATATTAGCCGACGTATATCGTTGTTCGGTTTCGTACCCCTTTTATATCGTCTAAACCTCTTATATATAGTAGCCTACTCTCCTAGAGTCAGAAAAGGCTAGTTTAGCCTTTTCTTCTATATCAAAGCCTAGTATTTATATACGTTATTCTACTAAACGCACTCTTATATACCTCTTCTATAGTTATATATATTTCGTACTATTATATTTAGTTACTAATATTTAATAGTCTTTATACTATATTATAGAGAGTAAGACCTCTATCTAAACCTAGGTTTAGGTCCTCTTTAAAGCCTATCTAAAGAGTTTATAAGTATCTCTCTTAAAGCCGGTTATAAGAGGTCGCCGAGGTAAGAAGCGTCTCTATAAGAAGGAGGTAGTAGAGGAAGAGCCGATTTAGGCTTCTTATACTTAGAAGAGTAGAAAGGAGGATAATAAGTCAGAGGAAGGAGAGGATATATAAGCTCTATTTTAATAGTAACTTAGTCTTAGTTCTTTACTTTATTAATTTTAAACATTCCTACTAGTTAGTATTTTATCTTAGGTTTTTATTATAAGTTCCTTATTAAAAGTAACTAGAATTAGAGAGTATTAATAGAGTTTTATAAATTAACTCTTTTATCTAATTCTTATCTAATTCCTATATATTAATCTATTTAGAGAGGAGTTAAGGTAGTTCTAGCTCTTTTAGATATTTAGTATAAAAGTCTCTTAAACGATATAGTAAACCCTAAAAATTATCTATAGAATATTAAGTAGAATCTAAATCGTAACTAACTTTATAACTTCGTTTCTAGTCCTTTAATATTAAAATATAAGTATTCGCGTTTACTAAAAGAGTATAGTCTAATTCTGTCTAGTAAGTTAGAAAAAGTTTAAAGTTTAAAAAGTTTAAAAAGTTTAAAACAGAGATAGAGGTTATAATAGCATACCGTCCTATATAGCCGAGATTATATAGTATATGCCGTGTTTTAGTAGTTATTGTTTTATATTATCTAATTTAGAAAGGTTACGTATGTCTATACGTCTATCTAGACTTTTAGACGTACTTCGTAGAGTTTAGGCTTTTGTATTAGCCGACGTATATCGTTGTTCAGTTTCGTACCTCTTTTATATCGTCTAAAACCTCTTATATATAGTAGCCTACTCCTAGAGTTAGAAAAGGCTAGTTATTATTTTCTTCTATATTAGAGCCTAGTATTTATATACGTTATTTAGTCTCGAACGCACTTCTATATACCTCTTCTCTTATAGTGTATATTTCGTACTATTATATAAAAAGGCTAAACTCTTCTTCGCTAGTGACGGTATTTATAATATCTCTTTAAGCTTTTTATTACTTTTATTTTACTTTAAGCCTAAATCAGTCTATTATAATAACATTCTTAAATAGCTGGGATTCTAGAGATCTCTTAGACAGCTAGTGATATTAGAGTTTAGTATTAGTTTTAGATAGCTAGTAAAAAGCGTGTTTTATATATTAAGAAAGCAGGAACACGCTAAGTGCTCTAGAGGCTTCTAATAACCCTCTTTGTATAAGGACTACTATATATAGGTTCGGTAAATAAGTTAACTATTACTAAAAGTTATTATAAAGGCTTCTAAATCTACTCTTACCCTCTCTCTCTAAAATCGACATTATTAAAATATCGAATTCAGTTCCGCTAAATAGTGTCGAGTAACCACTCTCTTCTAGAGCTACCTCTCTTTCTAAAAGCTATCTAAATAGTATCTATATACTAAGATCTAGAAGATCTCGACGAAATAATAATAATAATTAAAGAGACTAGCGAGACTTCTTAAATATAGACTAGATATAGTCGGTTATATAAGCTTTAGAAGTAGAGAATTAAGAAATAAAGGATTAGCTAGCTAAGCTAGAAAGGAGAGTAAGTAAACTTATAATTTAAAGTTAATATCTTACTTCGCTTTTAAACCCTTCTCTAAACCCTCTCTAATCTAACTCTCTTCTACTTCTAAGCCTAAATTTATACTCCTTTTAGCTATAAGTAGCTGCCTCTAATGCCTTCTAATATTCCTCCTCTACTCGACATAGCACCGAAGCCTCTTTAAATACTCTCTAATCTTAATAAAAAAGTAAGATAACTAAAAAGATTAAACTTTTAGATAATAGCATTTTATCTATATACTAATAATAGAAGATATTAGTATATAATAGACTCTCTATAAAGGCTAATTATTATAACTTCTCTCTAATCTAAAAAGCTCTTATTTAGAGTACGACAACTAGACTAGCTAGGAACTACTTAGAGCCTAGATATAAGTTAGAGTTAGACTATGCTTTTAAAGATTAAGAAGATATAGTTACTCTTTTAAATACCTACTTTTTAACTAGTTACGAAATAGAGAATACTTAGAATGCTTTTATAGTCTTATGAATAAGATAAGAAGACGCTAAAGAAACTTTTACCGATTTTAAGAGTTGCTTTTCGAGTATAGCTATACTTAGAAGTATACTAGAATCGGAATAGTTCTTTTAAATATAGGATAAGATTATACTATAGCTTTAAAACTTAGCTACTTTAAGAAAGAGATAATAAAACTATAACTTTATTAAAATAGTAGCTAATCTTTTAGCTTTAGATAAGGAGACACGCTAAAACGCTAAGTTATATACTTCGGTTTAAAACACCTCTCTCTTCTTATCTAATTTAGCTCTAAACTCCTTATAATCTGACAGCGGATCTTCTACTACTTCTAGAGAAGTAGAATCGGAATTAGAAGATAATAAATAAGTCTTTAAGTACCTTAAAGGGAATAAGATAGCCTACGAGCCTAAGTAATATAGTTCCTACGATAGTACTGATAAATGTCGTACCTGAAACTATACCCCTTTTGTTATCTTAAACCTCGGACAGCATTTTTAAATTCGGCAACAACTCTTTTGTTTTGACTAGCCAAAACTCCCCCTTTTATTGTCTCTGTTTACTTGGACAATTCGACAACTTTAGAAACAACTTCGCCTTTGACCACCTAAAACCCCACCGACTCTGATAAGAGTCTTATATTCTTTACTTTCTTTTCACTTCTAGTTAAACCAGAAGTCCTTTTCATTTAAATTTAAATCAGATACGAATTAGTACGCCCTTAAAGTAAACTCTTAGCTAAGATATTACTGTCACCTATAACGTTACCTCTTAATATTCGCCTTCGACTCTACTTTAAATTTTTTCTGATTAAACTTTTAAACTTTGAACTTTAAACTTTTTTAGACCTATACTCTTTTAGTAAATTTTTCGAATCGGATACGAATCAGTTGAAATACGCTCTCTATTAGGACGAAACCTAGAAGTAAGCTCTTAATTAAGTTATTGCTTTTAACCTTAACTAAACACTATCTAACTTTTACTTTAAACTTTTCTAATTTTACTTTAAACTTTAAACTTTCTCTAACCTACTAGATAGATTAGACTATACTCTTTTAGTAGACGTGAATACTTGCTTTTGATATTAAAGAATTGGAAACGAAGTCTCTTTGTAAGCATCTATAAAGTCGATTCGAAGCCGATATCTCGCTTACGATATTACGATAAATAAAGCATCTTCGAACCCGGGTTAGCTACGATTTAGACCCTAACCAACTTACGACAACATAACAATGTAACACTTACACTATCCTGATTCAGCCCTGAACGATAAGAGATAGATAGACTCGAGGACGAGTCTTTTTTTAAGGGAGGGGGATGTGACGGCATACTGTCCTGTATAGCCGAGATTACATGGTATATGCCGTGTTTCGGTAGTTGTTGTTTTGCATTGTCTAATTTAGGAAGGTTACGTACGTCCGTACGTCCGTCCAGACTTTCGGACGTACTTCGTAGGGTTCGGGCTTTTGTATTAGCCGACGTATGTCGTTGTTCGGTTTCGTACCCCTTTTATATCGTCCGAAACCTCTTATATATAGCAGCCTACTCCTAGAGTCAGAAAAGGCCAGTTATTTTTTTCTTCCGTATCAGAGCCTAGTATTTACATACGTCATTCAGTCTCGAACGCACTCCCATATGCCTCTTCTCCTGTAGTGTGTATTTCGTGCTATTATAGAGGTAAATTTAGACTAGAGTTAGAAGCGAATATTAAGAGGTAACGTTATAAGTAATAGTGATAACTTAGTTAAGAGCTTACTTCGAGAGCGTACTAATTCGTATCTAATTCAACTTTAAAAAAAAAGAGTATAAGTTCGTCTAAGGTCGGCGGGGACTTAGAGTAAAGTCGGAAACGGAAAAGTTAATAATGTTATAGATAGTAATAACTTAGCTAAGAGGTTACTATCCTTTTAAGAGCGTACTAATTCGTATCTAAGTCGAATTTAGATGAAAAAGAACTTCTAGCTCTACTAGAAGTAAAAGAAAGTAAGAAAGTAAAGACTATAAGACTCTTATCAGAGTTAGTAAGCGTTTTAGCTAGTTAAAAGAGTTTATTACTAAATGTTAAAAACGCTGTCTAAAGTATTTAAATAATAAAAGGAGGAGTTTTAGATAGTTAAAAGCGAAGTTGTTTCCGAAGTTATTAGAGTTTTACTATCTAAAGTTTAAGATAATAAAAGGGGTATTTTTAGCTAGTTAAATAAACTTAATACCGAAGTTATAAAAGCTGAAATTATTATCTAACGTTTAGAATAATAAAAAAAGAGATATAGTTTTAGGTATAATATTTATTAGTACTATTATAGGAACTATATTACTTAGGCTTATAGGCCGCCTTATTTCCTTTAGAGTACTTAAAGACTTATTTATCTTTCGATTCTAATTCTACTTCTAAAGTAGAGGACGATTCACTGTTATATTATAGAGAGTTTAGAGCTAGATAGAGAGATATTCTAAACTATAGTACTAATATCTTATAACTTAGCGTTTTAGTAGATCTTCTTATTTATAGCTAAAAGATTATTTACTATCTTAGTAAAGTTATAATTCTAGCGTCTTTTAAGAATAGTAGACGCGTTTTAGAGCTAAGATATAATCTTATTTTATTCTATATATAAAAGAACCTTTTTAATTCTAGTATCTCTCTAAGTATAGCTATACTTGAAAAGTAACCTTTTAAAGTTAGTAAAAGTTTCTTTAGCGTAATCTTGTTCTAATTCTACTTCTTTCTCTTTTAACCTTTATATTAGCTACTAAGACTTAGTTTATAACTAAGTAATCGTAGTCTTTTAGTTTAAGAGAGGTTTAGAGTAGAGTTAGATAATATTCGGTTAGGATTAATAGCGATAATTAGCTAAGAGCTTACTTCTAAGTTTTATCTTAATAGAAAGCGTATTTTAACTAATTTATATCTAATTCGAGGTTTAGAAAGTAGTAGGAAGTTTATTAGAGACAGAGGCTTATAAGCGAAAGAGGTCTAAATATAGGCTTTAAAAAGCAAAGAAGAGTTCGAACAAAGGTTTAAAAAAGGGTCGGATTAGTAAGAGTTTAAAGATAGAGTGTTTTTTTTAAGTTATTAACTTTATAGTTTACTTATAATTATATCTATCTCGTCTAACTAATCGTTTTATCCTTTGTTTTTATACTACTATCTCGTCTATATATTGTCTATATTTAAGAAGTCTTACTTATTATTTTATTAGAATCTTCTAGGTCTTAGTATATAGTTATAGATTAGAGAGGGTTTAAAGGGTCTTTTGAAAAGAGAGGTAGCCTTAGAAGGAGGTTATTAGAAGATATTAGAAGTAGCTGCTTATAGCTAAAAGAGGTATAAATTCGAGCTTAGAAGTAGAAGAGAGTTAGATTAGAGAGGGTTCGAAGGTAAAGTGTTTTATTAACTTTAAATTATAAGATTACTTATCTATCTTTCTAGCTTAGCTAGTTAATTCCTTATTTCTTAATTCTCTACTTCTAAAGCTTATATAACTAACTATATCTAGTCTATATTTAAGAAGTCTTACTAGTCTTTTTAACTATTATTTTATTAGAATCTTCTAGATCTTAGTATATAAGTGCTATTTAGATAGCTTTTAGAAAGAGAGGTAGTTCTAGAAGAGCGTTTAATACCTTATAATAGAACTTATAATAGCACGAAATACACACTATAGAAGAAGAGGTATATAAGAGTACGTTCGAGACTAGATAACGTATATAAATACTAGGTACTAATATAGAAGAAAAGGAAAAACTATTCTTCTTTTATACTAAGTATAAACATCTATATATAAGAGGTTAGAGACTACTAAGTCCTAATAAGAATAATAACCAAGTCCTTTCTAATATAGCTACTAAAATAATAAGAGCTTTAAAGCTAAATATATAAGACCTTAAAGCAAAATATATAATATTTAATCCTTACTCTTTTTAGCCTCTTCTATCTTATAAGTTATAGGAGTATTAGTAGTTATAAAGATATTAGTAGTTTTACAAATGCTAATAATTTAGAATAGTATATTATTATATCCTCTCTCTTTTAAAAAGACTTATTCTAAGTCTTTAGTTATTAATTAGCATAGTATTAGGTTAACTAGAGTATTATTTATATAATTATTATAAAGAATATAACTTATCTACTATTATAGTATCTAGTAGTTAAGGTAGAGTTAGTAGCTAGTAGTATTATTATTTTAAGAGATAATCGTTCTTTATTTACTATTATATACTATATAACTATAGATATAAATAGAAGAGAGGCTAATTATTAGCTATTAGATAGAAAGTAGTATACTACTATAGAGTTATTATATTCTTACTATTATTATATATTATAATAGTAATTATTAAGTAATAAATAATAATTATAAAGTAATAGCTATTAGTATAAGTTATATATTAGTAAGCGACTTTTCTCTAATTCTAACTTCTCTTCTTCTTTTCTTTTTATCTAAAATAATATATAGTAAGAATACCTTTTAATTAAGTATATTCTTATATACTAACTTTTATCTTAGAATATATATATATATATTATATATATATATATAAAGGTAAGTCTTTCTCTCCTTTATTAAGCCTAGTTTAAAGCTAATCTAATATAGTAAAATACCTCTCTTATATCCTCTTAGTATACTTCTAGCTATCTACTAAGTCTACTACGTTTAATACCTTTAGGTAAAATCTTAGAATAGAGATTATATATACGCTTTTAAGAAGCTAAAGTTAAAGAAGTATAAGTACTATATAGAGTAGAATACTATATATATCCTAGTAAGTTTAATCCTAAATATATACTAAATCTATTCTAACTTAGGTAGTTACTATAGTTTATAAAGAAGGAGTTTAATAAGCTTAAGCTTAAAAAGGAGAAAAGAGAGATTAAGAAAACTACTAAAGCCTTAAATAAGGTATTAGTTATTATTAATATAGAAGTACTAAAGAATAGTTTAAAAGTATAGTTTACTCTCTTAGAAGAGACTTAAGTGCTTTATACTAAGGTTACTATAAGTACCTCTTACTTATTAGAGAGGTTTTAGTTACTAATATTCAATAGTCTTTACACTATACTATAAAGAGTAAGACCTCTATCTAAACCTAGGTTTAGGTCCTCTTTAAGGCCTATCTAAAGAGTTTATAAGCGTCTTCTTCTAAGCTAGTTATAAGAAGTTACTAAAGTAAGAAGTATACTTATAAGAAGGAGGTAGAGAAAGAGCTAATTTAGGCTTCTTATACTTAAAAGAGTAGAGAGAAGGATAATAGGTTAGAAGAAAGAGAGGCTACGACCTAGAGAGGGTTAGTAGGCTCTATTTTAGTAGTAACTTAGTCTTAGTTCTTTACTTTATTAATTTTAAATATTCCTACTAGTTAGTATTTTATCTTAGGTTTTTATTATAAGTTCTTTATTAAGAGTAACTAGAATTAGAAGGTATTAATAGAGTTTTATAAATTAACTCTTTTACTTAATTCTTATTTAATTCCTATATATTAATCTATTTAAAGAAGAGTTAGAATAGTCTTAGCTATTCTAGATATTTAATATAAAAGTCTCTTAAATAATATAGTAAACTTTAAAGATTATCTATAAAATACTAAGTAGAATCTAAATTATATCTAATCTATTTTACTTAATACTATAGCTATCTTTTAAAAAGTCTACTACTAAGTATTTCTTAAACCTCCTATTCTTATATATCTTAAATAATATCTAGTAAAGGCTCTAAAGCCTTTTATCTTAGTAGAAGGGTATTTAGATCTTTTAAAAGTATATTAAAAGTAAAAATATTATAAATTAATAATCCTTCTAGAAGTTTTAGCCTATAGAAGTATCTTATATAATCTAGTATTTTAAAAGGTTCTATTTACTATTTAATAAGCTTTTAGTTAAAACGATTTATCTTAAGATTCTTAGTAAATAAGTAGACTTTATCTCTAACGTCTTAGTTAATAGCTCTTTAGTATTAATTTATACTATCTTTTATTCTTTTCTAGACCTTATCTATATTATCTTTTACTATCCTTTAAATAGAGTATATATATTAAGCTACTTTTATTACCTTATTATAGTTAAGATATTTCTAAAGAATAGACGTCTTTAGTATATTCTAGTCTTATAAAGTTCTTAGGTTAAGTTTAAACTTAAGTTAATAAAGAGTTATATTAATAGATAAGTATAAAAGTATTATTTATACTCTATCTATTAAAGAGATTAATTTACTCTAGTTATCTTAGTAGTAGTTTATAAAAGGCCTTAGTCTCTAATTAATATATTAGTTTATTATCTCTATCTATCTATCTATTTATTTATAGTAGGTAGTACTAAGCTTAAGCTTAATACTAATTATTTAATAAAATTTAGTCTAAAATAATAATATAAATTAAAGTTCTTAATTAGATATAATTAATTTAAAATAGTAACTAAAATAATAAATCTATTAAATAAAGAGTTTAGCTAGGCCTTTAGCGTCTATAGTTAAGTAGTAGAGTATTAATATTAAATCCTTTCTAAGTTAGTTAATAAATACTAGTATAGTATTAAATCTATGTTTATCTTTTAAGAATAATTTAAAATCTATATATAAATATTATATAAGATAGTTAGGTATAAGAAGAGAGTAAAGAAAGCCTTACTACTTAGTCTATTAAGAATAAGAGTATCTATAAGCTTAATAATTTACTATATACTTCTTATAGTCTAAACCTAGTCTAACCTAGTAGTAGTATTATATTAATAACTAGTATATCTTTTTTATACTTAGATAAGTACTAGATACTTAGTTATAAACTTCTTAGATTAGCTTTATATATAGTTTAGTATTCCTTTAAATATAAAGTTAATTCTTAAAAAAGAGTAAATTATCTAGTAAAATAGAGTATCTATTTAGAAGTTTATAACGTTCTTTCTAAAAAGAGTATAGATTATCTTCTTTTAACTTCTAAATCGTATTTAAACTTAACTCTAGAATAATATCTATTATATTAAGAGATATAGACTATTCTTATAAAAAGATCTAAGTAAGTTTAACGTTAATTTAAGAGTCTAACTAATTAGGTCTTAAAAGAGTATATAAGTAACTATCTAGTTTAGCTTAATTATAGAGTTTTAAGTCTTATTTATATTAAGTTAATATATCTACTTTTTAATTACTTTTCTTAGATATAAATTAGATCTAAAAGTTAAAGTCTAATAAAAACTCTATTTATTAGACTTACTTAGCTATAAGTTTAGTTATTATAAAGTATTTTAATAATCTATAGTTTAAATATATATTAATATACTTCTAATATAATATAAGTTTAAAACGTTATTTCTTAAAAGCTTTTATAATAGTAGATAATTCTTTATTATAGATCTCCTAGTTTAATTTATAACTAACTAGAATATATAAGTAGAACCTAATAGAGTACTAAAAGCTATTATATTATTATAAGAAAATACTTACTATTACTTCTTCTAAAGAGTCTATTTCTACCTTTATATTATAATTAGAGTTAAAGTAGTATAATATTTATATAATAAGTAGCCTAGTTCTTAGTACTTTAAAGGTTTTATTATATTTAAGTATTTATAGAAAAGGCTTTAAAGAGTATATTATTATAGTTAAGGGTTTAGTAATTTTAGTATAACCTTTAATAAATTATCTATAAAATCCTATAAACTCTAGATAAGACTTTATATCTATTATAGTAGTAGATTAGACTTAGTTTTATAAAGATTCTACCTTTTTAGAGTTAACTTTAAGTCTTTTTATAGTTAAGATAAATCCTAAGTATTTAATTCTAGTAATACTAAATTTACTTTTCTTAATATCTACTTAGAGTCTAGCTTCTTAAAGCTAACTTAGAACCTTTTTAACTTATTTCTTATATTCTTTAATAGTATTTAAATAAATTAAAATATTATCTAAGTAAATAATATAAAAGTTATCTAAATAATCGATTAAAACGTTATTTATATAACGTTAATAGATAGTAAGGCTATTATAGAGTCTAAAAGAAAAGACCTTATATTTATATATACTATACCTAGTTCTAAATATAGTTATCTCTTTTAAAGTAAAGTCTATCTAAATATAATAGAAAGCTTATCTTATATCTAACTTAGTAAAGATTTTAGCTATTCTTATCTTTAAAAAAAGCTTATTAATTTAAAAGATTAAGTAAAAATCGTTTTAGGTTAGAGTATTAAGCTTTCTATAATTAATATAAAACTATAACTTATTACTATTAGCCTTTTTAATAAAGAGTACTAGAGAGGTAAAAGAGCTATTACTATTAATAATAAACCTCTTATCTAGGTTCTTTATAAGATACTCTTTTATAGCTTTAAGTTCTATAGTTAACTATTAATATAGAGGTAAAAAGGAGTTAAGAAGTAGTTTATTTAAAGTAATTTTATAGTTATATTCATAGTAAGAAGAGAGCTTATTAGAAGCTACTTTTAAGAATATGTCTTTATAGAAAGAATAATATTTTAGAAGTTAAGCTTATATTAGAGCTCTTATATTATTATCGTCTTAAAAGAAGACTAACCTTTTATTAATGATCTAATCTAGCTTATAGATACTAGTTATATAAAATTCTAAGTTAGGTTATTTTATATTAAAGTATATAGTGTTAATACTTATTTTACTAATAAAAGAGTATAAAGTCTAGTTTTTTAAAACTATATTAGTAGTTTAAAAAGGCTTTAGACTAGAGTTAGAGGTTAAAATTTTAGAAGAAGTTATTATTATAGACGAGAGTAATAGCTTAGCTATATTTATAAGTCTACTCTTTTTATATCTTTCTTATTATTAGATAGTATACTCTCTTTAATTTATATTTAACTAGTAATTTAAAAAGGGTTTCTAGTTTTAGCTAAAAAGTAGAAGTAAGATCTCTTTACTAAAGTAGAGAGTTAAGAAGTAATTAGCTAGCTAAGTAATCTAGCTTTTTAAGAAGTTAAGAAGGACTTTAAAGTAGTTTAACTACTTATTACTAATAATTAAGTCTTATTATCTAAGGTCTAAGATAATAAAAAGTTAGTTATAGATATAATGTTTATCTATATTTAAATAGAGTTATATAAACTAATTTACCTAGCTTTTAGTACTATTATTATATCTATAAATAAATACTAAATATAGTAGTTTCTAAATCTATAAACTTATTACTTTAAATAATTAAAAGACTAGAAGTTAATTTAGAAATAAGTACCTATTTACTCTTATATCTACTAAAGCTTATATTTTAATACTATATTCTTATATACTAAGAGTAGTATTTATAAGGAACTGTTTTCCTCTTATAAGCTTAAAGAGGTTAAGTCTAATTAGATTATATTTATATAAGTCTAGAAAAGAATTTTTACCTAAGCCTCTTTATTTTCCTCTTAACTTAGATTAAAGTTAGAGTAATCTTTAAAAGGTTATTCTTTTTTAAGTTAATCATCTATCTTATTAATAGTAAGAAGATTAGAGTAATTAAGTTTAAAATACTTAAGCTTACTATAATAGTAATACTTTATACTAGTAAGAACTTAGTCTATTAATATAGTCTTAGATTTTTTATTAGTAGAAAATAGTTTAAGAGTTTATAAAATCTTCTAAAAGGTAGAATTAAGACTATATAAGAGTAGAGAAGGTTTTAGAATTAAGCTAGATAAGAATTAAAAAGTACTTATCTTTTTAAATAATAAGGTTATACTAATTAGTTTAGCTATAATACTAGTTATAGATAACTCTATATTTTAGCGCTTTTCCTTATCTAAGGCTAAAAGATATACTACTATCTTATTAAAATTATAATTCTAATCTCTCTTAGCTAAAGTAGAGCTACTTTAAAGCTATAGTATAATCTTATTCTATATCTAATAGAATCTTTCTAACTCTAGTATTCCTCTAAGTATAGTTATACTTAAGAAGTATACTCTAAAATCTAAAAAAGTTTCTCTTATATAACCCTTTCTACTTATTTATAAAGCTTAAAATTTATTTTAAGTATTCTCTTTCTTATAACTAGTTAAGAAGTAGGAATTAAGAAGTTCTATTATATTATATTAATCTTTAAAATCTATATTATCTATATTTAACTTATATTAAGGCTCTAAGTAGTTCTTAGTAAGTTTTATAGTTATTCTCTAAATAAAAGCTTTATAAGTTTTAGGTATATAGTAATAGTTAGCGTTTACTTAGAGTCTATTATATATAAATATCTTCTATTACTTATAAGTTAGTAAAGTATTATTATTTAAAAGTTTAATTTTCTCTATAATTTTACTTTTAGTAGATTATTAGGCTTTTAATAAGGTTTTAGCTTATAATTATAGAGTAGATCGTTATAAAGAAAGAATATTAGAAGTTAAGTTTTATATCTAAAAATAGTCTAATATAATAAGAGAGTATAAAGAAAGAGTTTAATTATTTCTTAATAAGTATCTACTAATCTATTATACTAAATCTACTAATTAAGTAATTTAGTTATCTTATTATTAGATTCTTTTATCTTTTTCTTAGTCCTTAGCCTCTATAGCTTAAATTACTTCTTATATCTCATCTATATTAAAGAAGTCTCGGTTATCTCTCTAGCTTCTAAAAGTAACTCCTTTACCTTTATTACTTTAAGACTTTTTATTATTCTTTAGTAAGCGATATTAAGTTAGAGACCTTTCTATAAGTACTTAACTTTATTCCTTAAAAAAGGGCTCTACACTTTAAAGTAGAGCTTAGAAGAGACTTAGAGTTACTTCTAAGTCTAATATATTAAATATTAAAAAAAGAGAGGTAAAGAAAGCGATTTAGGAGTTTTCTAGATAACTATTTATATTATTAACTATTTAAATCGTATATAGTAATCTCTATACTAAGAGAGTTATTAGGATTCTTAGGAATACTTAGTATATTCTAATCTCTTAATATATAAAACACGATTTTTACTAGCTATTTATATAGATACTAAACTCTAGTATTACTAGCTATCTAGGTAGTCTCTAATTACTTAGCTATTTAAGGATATATTATTATAGTCTAATTCTAAGCTAAATCAAAATCGAAATAAAAAAAGCAATAATAAGCTTAAAAGAGATATTATAAAGGCTATTACTAGTAAAGAAGAGTTTTTCCTTTTTATATAATAGTATGAAATATATACTATAAGAGAAGAGGTATATAGGAGTATATTTAAGACTAGATAACGTATATAAATACTAGGTATTAATATAGAAGAAAAAAAAAAACTATTCTTCTTCTATACTAAGTATAAATATCTATATATAAGAGATTAGAGACTACTAAGTCTTAATAAGAATAATAACCAAGTCCTTTCTAATATAGCTACTAAAATAATAAGAGCTTTAAAGCTAAACATATAAGACCTTAAAGTAAAACATATAATATCTAATTCTTACTCTCTTTAGTACCTTCTATCTAATAAGTCGTAGAAGTATTAATAGTTATAGAAGCATTAGCAGTTTCACGAATGCCGATAATTTAAGATAGCGTACTATCACATTTTACTCTCTAATTAATTTAAAAGAACTAATTTACCTCTTTTACTAAAAGAGAGATATTTAAGATAGAAAAGAGAGCTATTCTAGTTTATAATTATTTACTATTTTTCGTATATATTTATATCTAAATTTTAGTAAATAAAAGCTTATATATTAAAATAGTAGAACATAATCGCTTACTTTTAGATTAAGTATAAAGTAATAAGAAGAGAGAGACTAGTAGTATTAAGAGAAAGAGTAGCCTTCTCTTTAAGTATATTATAATAGCCTACTATTCTATATAGACGAGATTATATAGCGTATACCGTGTTATTATAGAACAAAGTTAAGTTAGATAAAGGATTATCTAATAATTCTCTACTTTTTAAGCGAGGAGTATAGTAGTTAAAGCCTTATACTCTTCTCTATAGTTCTAGAGAATCAAGTATCTATTTTAACTTCACTTTACTTATCTTATACTCTCGTTATAGCTTCTATAATCGCTATACGTATATATAAGGTTTTAGTAGTTATTTTTTTATATTATCTAATTTAGAAAGGTTACGTACGTCTATACGTCTATCTAGACTTTTAGACGTACTTCGTAGAGTTTAGGCTTTTATATTAGCTAATATATATTATTATTTAGTTTTATATCTCTTTAATATTATCTAATCTCTTATATATAGCTACCTACTCTTCTAGAGTTAGAAAAGGCCTAGTTTATTATTTTCTTCTATATTAGAGCCTAGTATCTACGTATATTATTCTATTAAACGTACTCTTATATATCTCTTCTATAGTAGTATATATTTCGTACTATTTTATATATTAATAAGAAAGCTAAGAGTACTAATTTAAATAATATCGAAGATAAGAATATAGAACCTACGAGAGTAGTAGAAGTAGTAGAATCTATAGAAGATATACTACTATCTATTATATAACCTCTAAGTTCTAAAATTAAGCTATCTTTAAAATACTATTATTCTAATACTCTACTACTATTACTATACTAAGTATCTATTATATCTATTTTTAAAGAAGCTCTATAAATACTACTCTAACTCTTACTAATACAGCCTACTAATATTATATATACTAAGTATAGAGGACTTATAATTAAACGTTTCTCTAGTATATAAAGATATATTAAGAATAATAGTACTAAGTATCTACTTAGTATTAATCGATTACTAAAAGTTAAAGTTAAGCCTAGTACTAATATACTTAAAAGACGAGATAAGAATATAAAGCGTAAACGACTTCTTATATATTTAAAAAAGTATACTAAGAGTTAACTAGACTAGCTAATAGATTTCTACTATATTCTAGATAACTATAACGATATAAATAATATAGATATAAAAAGAGATACTATACTATAATAGCACGAAGTATATACTACTAGAGAAGAGGCATATAAGAGTGCGTTCGAGACGGGATTATATAACGGCACGAAATACACACTATAGGAGAAGAGGCATATGGGAGTGCGTTCGAGACTGAATAACGTGAGTAGATACTAGGCTCTGATACAGAAGAAAAGGAAAAACTATCCTTCTTCCGTACTGAGTATGAACATCTATATATAAGAGGTCGGAGACTACTAAGTCCTGACAAGAATGATAACCGAGTCCTTTCTAATACAGCTACTAAAACAACAAGGGCTTTGAAGCTAAACATGTAAGACCTTGAAGCGAAACATGTAACATCCGATCCTTACTCCCTTCGGCCCCTTCTATCTCATGAGTCGTAGGAGTATCGGCAGTCGTAGGGGTATCGGCAGTTTCACGAATGCCGACAATTCAGGATGGCGTGCCATCACAGATAACGTATGTAAATACTAGGCACTGATACGGAAGAAAAGGATAAACTAGCCTTTTCTGACTCTAGGAGAGTAGGCTGCTATATACAAGAGGTTCGGACAAAAAGGTCCGAAACCGACCAACGTCATACGTCGGCTAATACAAAAGCCCGAACCTACGTAACCTTCCTAAAACAGACAATATAAGACAACAGCAGCCGAAACCTTATATGTGGCAGGTACTCCCAGCTATCCAGGATGATGGCATGCCGTCACATATACTAGGTGACTTAAATATAGAAGGCGTCTTAGTATATACTATAGATATATAAGAAGAGAACGAAGTTAATATCTTAAACTAGCTTCTAGAAGGAATTTAATCAGTCTTCTTACTTATATATTCTTCTCTAACTTTTTATCCTTTAAAGGTTTTTAGCTAAAGGTTTATTAAAGTATATTAGTATATTAGTATTATAATCTAGAAGTGTTTAGATCTAGTAGAAGTGTTAAATATCTATATATATTATTCCTAAACCCTCTTATATATATATAAGTAGAAAGTATTCCTCTCTAGAATACTCTTCAAGTAATATAATCATCTTAAACCTTATACTACCCTTTCAACAGTTTTTAGTTTCGTTTTAGAATTCGAAGTACTAGATAGTGAGGTAGGTTTCGGTGAAAAGAATCTCAGTTAAGTAGTGGGTTGTGATTGGTATCTGGAACTGAAATCTTATTAGACTCGATGTATGCTAAAACTACTAGTAAGACTTCTTTCTACCTTGTTTTAGTTGTAGTCTATAGTACTTAGCTAAAGCTATCGCCTCCTATGTTCTTTGCTAGCGACGGAGAGACCCAGAAGGTGCTAGTGGGGGCAGGATTATGCTGAAGAGATCTTTGAGTGGGTCCATGCTAGGGAGAGGGAACGAGGATGAAAGAAGGAATGTTATCGAAGTTCAAAGCGCGAAAATGAGCCGCGAAGGCGAGCTGCGGCCAAAGACAAACAAACAATGTAGGAGCAACGAGTAAGACGTTATTGGTCGCAAACGAGGATATGGAATGCAGTGGTGGATTTCAGCATAGAGGAGTCGCAGGAAGGTTCTCTGGCCACACACCATCAAAATTGACAACAAAAGAAGAAAAACGACAGGAACTGGTGTGGCGAATTGGGGGGTTGTTTTGGAAGGTGGTGAGAATCTGTTCCACAAGTTCGCTACGAACCAACAAAATCCCAAGGATTTTAAGCTGTAGATGCTGCTAGTGGGAAAGTATAACATGGTAGCGAAATTGGGCCAAGAACCACCCTCAGAATTAATACCAGCACACTCTTCGTCCGAATTGCGAGGTTCTGAACTTCCTTGACACAAGAATTCTCCGTGAAGTAAACTTGGAGTAGAACTGTAGGTATGTTCTACGCTTTTAAGATACGGAAGCTCCCCCAAATCGAACGCTCACTGGAGTTGGGGCTCTAAAAAGGTCGGGCGAGAGGACGCCTAGAAAAATAGCACACCAATAAGCAAACCAAAAGAAGGCTCCAAACTAATTCGTGTTGCTGTTAAGCTTGTAACTCCAAAAAAAAAGACGAACGCCAAACTGACAGATTGCTTGCTGGGTATATTAAAATTCAACCTCGATCCCACCCTAGCTCCTAGAGTACATGAGACACTAAAACATGCAACGGGTATAGAAAACAGTGCAAAGAACCAAAAGAATGAGAAATAGAAGAAAGAGAAATCAATGCTAACCCTATTCCGTCTCTACTTTAATAATCGATTCGGCTATTTTCCGAAACTCAAGATTGAGAGATCGCAAGCTAGCGATTTCGCGTGCTGCTCTGTTAATGACGCCTTCGCACTTTTGCTTCCACTTTCGATGTAGAATTGCTTCACCTTTATCTGTCCAATAAACCTGTAAAGAAAATATAAGTGTGTCTATCCTTATCCAGATCTGGAACACTCACCTGTCCATGCTTTGCCAAAAAGATCGATTGTAGATCATCTATTTCATGCTTCACGGATATAACCAGGCTGGAAGATGGTAATGCCGACTGAGCAATTGATGGCTTAAAAATTGGTATCTCATCTCTTGAGATTCCTAGCTTGGCCAAACCAAGTTTTATAGTCTCCTGGAAATGTTGTTTCTCTTCATCAAGAGCTTCGACGACGTTGGAAAGTGCAGAGTGGAGAATCTTGAACTTGCGAAGCTGCTTGAAACCTCCTTTATACTCCACTGCGGCGGCGACTGCAAGATTGAAAGGACCGAGGAGCTGCATTGCTTCAATAAAGATAGTTGGAGTATTTGTGACCCCAACCCGACGGCGGAATCGAATATACTGTGATGTTTCGAGGATAGTTGTGTGGCTTGTAGAGTGAGACTGATTTCGTGTCAACCGCCCTAAGGATTCCAACCCACTCTCTTCATCCGAAATGATATCAGGGTTTAGCCGGACCACATGTGGATTGATTTTCCACCTCCAAGTTAGCAAAACAATCATGACCCTGCGAAAGGCAAGTATCAATACAGGCAAAATTGAGACCACCACAAAAAAACTAGTTTGTTCTATGTCTTTTTCGTATGCATTCCATTCCGCGGTTCCGATTCCATAGGGGTTTCTAGCTGGAAGCCAAACACGCCTTGCAGCATGTATACGAGAAAAGGGCGGAGGGGGAAGGGGGTTCGTAAGAGCCCTATCGCAGGACTTTGTTATGTTTTTGTTTGCATTCTACAAACATTAATCAGTCAAGTATTTTCAGTCTATGTGGGCGACAGGAGACTTACGGAGAGGGATTGGCAATATTCAAGGAAGTCTTTCTGCGCAGTCCAATCCCAATAAGGCTTCTGGGCTAGGAAAAACGCCAGCCCGCCGAGAATAGCAAGTATCGATGTTATCGTCATCCAAAAACTATTCCGGTGGTAGAAAGGTGATGAATCGCGGCCATCAGCCCGGCTGGGCCTTTGGTGAGGGGTAGAAGCAGATTGCCCGGTCGGCTGTAATTGGATACTGTTGGTAGCATACGGGCTACATGAGTTGTGCTGAAATGGACGATGGCTGACGATATTTTGCCATATATATGTTGAAAGGATAGTATGAGGTTCGATATAATTGTATTACTTAAGCAATTCTAGAGGGGAATTGCTCTCTACTTATATATAAGAGGGTTTAGAAAGACCTATATTACGTAATAGGTATAGATGTTTAATACTCCTACTCGA
Organism: Hymenoscyphus infarciens; assembly: GCA_001414345.1. NCBI lineage: Eukaryota > Fungi > Ascomycota > Leotiomycetes > Helotiales > Helotiaceae > Hymenoscyphus > Hymenoscyphus infarciens. The sequence goes on from LLCB01000012.1 coordinate 362,624, forward strand.
TCTAAACACTCCTAGATTATAATACTAATATACTTCGATACTAATATACTTTAATAAACCTTTAGCTAAAAACCTTTAAAAGATAAAAAGCTAGAGAAGAATATATAAGTAAGAAGACTAATTAAAGTCCTTTAAGAAGTTGATTTAAGGTATTAACTTCGTCCTCTCCTTCTATATCTATAGTATATACTAAGACGCCTCTTATAGTTAAGTTACCTAGTATAGTATCTCCTCTTATACTTATGTTATTTATATAGTTATAGTTATCTAGGATATAGTAGAAATCTATTAGCTAGTCTAGTTAATTCTTAATATACTCTCTTAAATATATAAGAAGTCGCTTACGCTTTACGTCCTTATCTCGTCCTTTAAGCGTGTTAGTACTAGGCTTAACTTTAACTTTAATTAATTAATTAATACTAAGTAGATACTTAGTACTATTAGTTTTAATACGCCTTTATATACTAGTAAAACGTTTAATTAAGAGTCCTCTATACTTAGTATATATAATATTAGTAGGCCTCGTTAGTAAGAGTTAGAATAGTATCTAAAAGGCTTCTTTAGAGGGTATAGTAGATGCCTAGTATAGTAGAGGTAGTAGAGTATTAGAACGACGACGTTTTAGAGATAGCTTAATTTTAAGACTTTATATAGTAGGTGGTGATATATCTCTTATAGGTTCTACTACTTCTATTACTCCTATAGGTTCTACTACTCTTATAGGTTCTACTACTCCTATAGGTTCCACTGCTCTCATAGGTTCCACTGCTTCTATAGATTCCACTACTTCTATAGCTTCTACTACTTCTATAGATTCCATATCCTCAGCTTCGATATCGTCTAAATTAGCACTCTTATATCTAGAGTAGTTGTTAAGAGCCTATTTACTCTTAGAGTCGTCCTAGGCTAGGTCTACTAGAATAGGTTTTCTTCTTTTTAAGAGCTTCTAAAGATAGAGATTAATAACTTTATTTATTAGTACTCTAATAAAAAGAGTATAGTTATAAGAGTTAATTCAAGTACTAAGAGTAACCTATTTAAAACTAGTAGCTTTAAGATAACTAGAACTCTAAAGCTACTATTTAAAGTAGTTTTAGTTACTAGTAAGGTCTTAAATAAAGTAACTTAAAATAGCTAAACATCTTCTAACTAGGCTAGTATTACCTCTCTTACTAATCTAAATATTAAGGTTTCTTATATCTCTATTCTTTTATAAATAGTTAATAAATTTTCTTTATATACTAAGTAGACTTATAAAAGGGATAATATTAGTATCTTAATACTCGACTTTAGCATTAACGTCTAGAATAAGAAGTCGTAGACCTATAAAGAGTTTTCGTTTAATAACTATAATCTAAGTATACTATAGTATAGTAAGGTATTATAACTAGTTTATTTTAACCTAGGTTTCTATCTAAGTAACTATAAGTATAATAATTATATCTTAGGACTTAATTTAGTCTAGACTAAAGATATATAAGAAGTATTTAAATAAAAAGTAGTACTTATTTATATTATCTTACTAGTTTACCTTTTCCTACTTTATATAATAGATAATAAGGTATTATATAATCTAGTAGAGTAAGTATACTCTATTATAGATACTATTAATTTTAAATAAGTAATACTAGATATTATAACTAGTAGAGTTAGTCTTTAGACTTCTAGGTAATAAGAGTTTTAGGTATTAAGTATTAATATCTATAAAGTTAAAAAAGAGTTCTTTTAAGAGAGTAACAGCTTTTAACTTCTTAAGAGTTATATCTAGAGCGATTCTAGTATTTGACATTTTTTAAGTAGAGTAAGTATCTAAAGAGATAATTTATAGATAATAAAGAGAGTTAATTATAAGATGTTTTAGATATTAGGTATATATAAGTAGTTAGTATAGTAGCTAGAGCGCTAGGTAGCTGACTACGTAATACGAATTATTAGTCTTAGTAACATAATCTCCCTCTATAATTCGTGTTATATAGTTATATAACTTTTAAAAACTATAATAAAAAACGTTTTTTAAGTACTAGGTCTATTCTTTAGTATCTAAAGATATAATAGTATAAATATAAAGAGTATATTATATAACCTTTCTTTATTTTCTTTAAAGTATTAGATATAGCTCTATAGTATTTTAAGTAAGTATAAAGTAATAGCGGTACTCTACTAAGCTTTTAGATACCTCTCTTCTTAATATCTATTAAGAATTAGAACTTTTTAAAAGTATTTCTAGGAAGGGGTTTTATAAGTCTATCTACTACTTACTCTTTTATACTAATAAATATAAGGTTTATATATTCTTTAGCTTATACTTCTCTAACCTTAGCATCTTAGGTAGTAATATATTTAATATAGTTATAATAGATAGAGTTTTTTTATAAGTACTATAGCCTCTTAATTATTATAGAAGATTACTATAGTAACCCTTAGTTCAGTCTCTAAAATAAGCTAATCTAGGAGACGTTATAGCTAAATAGCTTTATTTATAGTATTTATCTCCCTCTTAAGTTCTACTTTATATAAGAATAGTAAGACTATAGCTTATCTTTTAAATAACTATAAAATGGCGCCGCTACTAATATTAAAGAGGTATTTAGAAGTAGATTATCTAGTTTTATAATATCTAGCCTAGTTAGTATCTAAATAGCTTATAAGTCTCTTAAGCTTATCTTAAAATACTAAGTTATAGTTTATAGTACTCTTAAGATAACATATAATTTATTTTATTACTATCTAATATTTATTAGTTAGATTAAATAAGAATCTACTTATAATAGACATAAGGTAGACAATATCTAGTTAAGTACTAAATATAGTATATATAAGAGAACTAATAGTTAATTAGTATTATTATTTAAAAGGTTTAAAGCTTTTATAGTTTTTAGAAGTAGCTATAAGGTAATTATTAGCCTCTATTAGTATATAATATATCTTTATATTAAGTATGTTAAAATCTTATAGTATTTTCTTAATATAGGCTTATTATTCTAAGTAAAGTATTTAACGTTCTCTATCTCAAGTTACTATTATACCTAGATAGTAAGCTACTAGACTAAGATCTAACATTTTAAAGCAAGTGTTTAATACCTTTTTTACTTTATTAATTTCTTATATTAATCCTCTAATAATAAGGAGGTTGTTAATATAGGCTATAATAATAATGTCTTTATAATAGAAGATACTAGTATCTATATTAAAAGGTTTAAAACCTAAGGTTTTTAAGAAATTATAGAGAGTATTATACTAGACTTTAGATACCTACTTTAGACTATAGAGTACCTTTTTAAGTTTATAGACTTTAGTATTATCTCTTTTACTATTAGGAAACTTTATATAGACTTCTTCTTTAATATTCTTATATAAGAATATAGTTTTTATATCTATTTACTTAATCTCTTAGTTTAAAGTAGTAGCAATTATAAATATAAGTTTATAGCTTATAAGCTTTATAATAGTAGTAAAAGTTTTATTAAAGTTAATACTTTCTTCTTATTTAAAACTGTAAACTACTTAGTAAGCTTTATACTAAATAATCTAGTCTTTATTATCTATTTTAAGTTTATAGATCTATCTACTTATAAGGACTCTTTAGTTTATAAGTCTTTTAACCTTCTCTTAGGTACTATTTTCCTTAATAGAATCAATCTTCTTATTTTTAGCTTCTATCTACTTTTAGGCTTTAGTATATATATAAGCCTATTTATAAGTTTAAGGCTTAAAAACGTTATTTTATATCTAAGCTAGTAATACTACTATAAAGTAAGTCTTATTAATCAGTTAATAGATAAAAGCGAATAGTAGTAAGTTAGATAGAAGTACTAGTTAAAAGCTATAGTCGTCTATATAGTCTACTATATTATCTAGTAAGGTTTTTAAACTACTAAGATTAAAGTTATTATTATTTATAAGAGGTTATAACTTCTAACGTACTTATAATCTTAATACTCTTATAGTAGTAGATATAACTAGATTATAGTATATAATAATTATTAGCTTCAGTAGTAATAGTAAAGTAAGTAAGGGTATTACTTCTTTATTTTAATAAAGTACTAGGATATTATTTTCTAAATCATTAAATAGCTCTATAAATCTAGAGCTTTTAAGCTTAGGTAAAGGTAGTAAGTAGCTTAGTCTTAAGTATACTTATAGTTTCTTTATTTAACTCTTTTCTTTTAAAAGTATAGGTTTTTAATCTTTTATCTTCTATTAGTATATTCTACTAGTAGTTTATAACTTATATTTATAAGACTTCTTAATTAGTTTTATAACTACTTTAGTAGTATTTATAATAGCTCTCTTAATTTTAAATATAAGGTTAACTTTAAAGTTAACTATCTTACTTTATTATTAATTAGAGTCTACTTTATTAAGTTATTAGTCTAGAGTAATCTTAGAAGTAGAGACTTTAAATACTAGTTCTTTCTCTTATAAGTCGACTTATATTTTATTAATATAAATATTATTAGCTTAAACGATTTTCTTATTAATAGTCTAGATCTACTTAATATAATCTCTCTTATAGTTTATTAAGTGTCTAGAAAAGATTTAAGCCTCTTTAGACTTACTCTTTTTAAGCTTATTTTTAAGAACTATATATTATAACCTTATAATTCTTAAATAATTAATATAAGAGTATAAGCTAGTAATAGCTTTGAAAAAGGAAATTTTAATAGCTATATAAATACATCTTTAATAAAGATAGATAGAGGTTTATAATAATTTAAGCTAAAGGTAGTTAGTGTAAAAGTTAAGATAGTGCCTTTTTATTATCTTTACTATCTATTATAAGGTTTAGCCTAGGCGTTTAGTAGCTCTATTTATCTTAGAATTATTTAAGATTATAGTTTTAAATATAATACCTTCTTTTTTAAGATATTTATTAAGAGTAGTACTAATGTATTTACCTCTATTATTACTATAAATATAATAGATCTATTATTTAAAATACTTATAAGTAGCCTTATATTTCTTAAAATAGGCTAATATATTACTTTTATATTTTATATTATAGGCTTCTATATCTTTTATTTTATTATAGTAAAAGTATATCTAATATTAAAAACTAAATAGTCTAGGTTTTAGAGGTTCTATAACGTCTATATATACTAATTCTATAAAGTAACGTCTAAGCTCTATATAACCTAAATAAGGAACTGATTTCATACGCTCTTCTATATAAGTAGTATAGATATAGCCTTCTATATATATCTTTTTATCTATATTATAAGATCTTTTATAAAGTATCTTAATTACTTTATTACTTATATGTTCTAAGCAAGTATACTAAGTTATATTTACTAGCTTATTAGTATAAGTAATCTAGGCTTTAGCTAATATTTTAGAGTATAAGCAAGAGCGTAGTAAGAGCTTATATTAGCTTAGGAGTACTAGAAGTCCTTTATATCTTATAAGCTAAATTATAATACTAGAAAGAGTTTCTAGTATTAACATCTAGAGGTTGCCTTTAATAGTAAGTTTATAAACGTATAGAGTCTTAGTATTTAGCAAAGTCTAAATATACTTATATATTTTCTATAAGTCTACTTAAAGCCTCTTATTTAATAGCTATAAAAAGGAAAGAAGGTTAGCTTCTAGAGTAGAGTAGTAGAGTATATTAAAGAGTAGTAGTATTTATAATCTAGTTTCTATTTCTATAACTAACTTTACTATTCTTTTAGAAATAATAAGTAATTATATTCTACTAATACCTACTACTGTTTATAGTTTATTAGAGTTTAAAGGCTCTATATTTATAAAGAGTAACTTTTAGTAATAGATAGATTTAGAGTATCTACTATTAATAATCTATTTTTATAATAAGGATTTAAGTATTAAGGCTCTTAGTACTTTAAGGTTTAATATAAGGTATACTATCTAGGCCTAATAAGAAATAGAGTAGTAGTTAGCTTTATTATTTTAGTTAATAACTAATAGTCTTATAAATACTATAGTAGTAGTCTTAGTATTCTCATCTTTTAACTTCTTTTTTCAATTCTAGATATTACCTTAAAAGCGAGGACGCTTCTTATGTTCAGTAGCTTTTATAGCCGCCTTATTAGCTATTCGCTTATTATAAGCTAGCTTTAAATAAGAATATTTCTTAATATAGTTTGCTTTCAAATAATATATTTTACTATAGTATATATATTTTAGTATTTTATTAGTTCTAGATTATTTATAAGCAAGTATATCTATTATTATATTATTAGTATCTATAGTTATATACTATTCCTTCTTTTAGACTACTATTATAAGTTTACTAATAAATATAATATAGCTAGTATTATTAACGTAGTTATAAGTCTAGGCCTAATGTCTTTTAAAGGTATTATATACTAGAGTAAGGCTAAATATATAGAGTTAGCTAAACTAAGAATCTTTAAGTTTAATATCTAGTAAGATAAGTAAAAGCTTATGATTAATCTAAAGAAACTAAGAGTTATACTCTTAGATAGAGACAAAGATATTAAGCTATAAGGATAAGAGCTCGTCTATAAGTTGATTAAATTATACTAATTCTTTAAGCTAAAATCTATTCTTAAGTTTTATAAAGAGTTATAAGATATTATTACTATTATTCTTAATATAGTTCTTAGCTAGGAAGCTATATTTACTACATATTATATAAGATCTAACGTTTAAGAATTTAACTTATTCTTTATCCTTCTTTCTATATTCTTTCTTCTTAGCTACTATTAGCTCTAAGATAGTAGCTTATCTAAGACCTATAACTTATATTATTAGGAAAGTATCTAGTTACTACTTCTTATAGGTAATAAGCTACTTATAGTAGTAGTCTTTAATATAGAGGCTATTAATAACTTATCTTTCCTATTTAGTCTAGTTAGCTTCATTAAGCTCTTAGATATTATTCTAAGTTTAATTTTTAATAGATATAATTAAGAAGAACTAGATAAGCTAGGAGTAGAGGAGATAGAAGTAATAGATAAAGGTTCTTTAGCGTAGAGTCTAAAGATGTTTATAAGACTTAGAAGAGAAAGAAGTTCGTTTTCTAATAAGAATAATTTAATAGTATTAGAGCTAGTATTAGTTTCGAATTCGGTTTTAGATTTAGATTCTAAGAGTATATAGTCGGAGTTTTTAAGTAGGTCGTCTTTATAGAAGTGTTTAAGATAAGTTTAAAGAAGAGTTTAAGTATAATAAGGAAAAAGATTAAGCCTAAAATATAATATAAATAAGTATTATCTTATCTTCTTTATTATTTAATAGGTTAAGAAGCGTCTTTTTAAAGCTACTCCTAGCCTTTCTTAACTTATACTAAATTAGCTATTAGTAATCTTCTAAGATCTTATTTCTTTTAATATATTTATTTCAAAATTTTCACTTATATTAATATAATTTTATAAGCTGTCTAGGTAATATATTAAGAGGTTAGTGTTTTTTAACTTCTTTAAGGTTATTAAGTTTTTTACTACTAGGGAGCTATATAGGCTAGGTTAAGGGTCGACTTAGTATTTTAGTACTTAGATACCTTAGCACTTTTATTATAACACATGTTAAGATAAATTAGAAGTAGTAATACTAGGTATAATAGATATAAGAGATCCTATTTTTAAATTATAATAACTTATATATCTATTAGTAGAATATACTTATACTAAGTTAAGGAATTATTTAAAGACTTAGTAGTAATTTAATTAATAAGTCTAGAGTAGAATTCCAGGCTTATAACCTATTAAAAGAATAGTATAAGGTTCAATATAATTATATTACTTAAGCAATTTTAGAGGAGAATTGCTCTCTACTTATATACAAGAGGGTTTAGGAAGACCCACATCACGTAACAGGTACGGATGTTCAACAATATATTGAAGGAGAAGGGGCATGTTGTTTAATCATGTTTCTGAAGCCTTGGGGAGGCTGGTAGTTTGGTGATATGGTCGTGGAGATACGATAAGGCCGTCTTGATGGGGAAGTCGTCATGAGATGTGATGCATTGCTTTCTGCCCTATCATCGTCAGACTACCAAGCCACAGAGTCATATAACCTCCCGCTGTTGACAGCACGTAGTCCTGAAGAAATTCCACTGGAAATCAATTAGAAAACAAAATTTTGAAAAAAAGCCATGAAGAAAACATGTTACTCACCCTTCTCAGAACACCTAAAAGAGAGAGTGGAGACCAGCAATTCATCTGCCAACCGTCTTTCTTCTCAGCTGAAAGCTCCATGATCGACAGGTTATGGAAGGTTACTCACCAGGGCTGAAACGACATCCCAAAACGTACCGCTCCCTCATAGGAACCGGAAGCTGTGAAACAAAAATATAAAGCTATTCAGAAAACAAAGTCTCCCAACCCAGTCGTTCAAGCTTGCCAAAGAGAGAGCCACTGGGACACATGTGAGTGTTCTAAGATACCGAGTTTTTGGCCTCGTAAGAAGCATTGTTGTATAGAGGGGTTTTGAAAACGAGTCAAACCGAAAAGCAGCAACGACATCGCGACATGTACCTAGATCTCCAACCTGGGCTTCAATTAGCACGAAAACCATAAAGCGGGCAAAAAGCAGAGAAGGACCTACCATATCCCTCTTCCTTCCCCTCCCCACCCCTCAAGAAATAACCAGCAACCAAGCGCAAGATTTCAATTATAGCGTCGCTTAAGCTAGAGCTAAACCTGCTATAAACAAAGGTAGAAAGAAAAGACGAGGAAGGAAAATAGTCTCCAAACCTAAATCCAGACCCCTTGAAACTGAACCTATAACTATTCACTATAGTACTAATAATAAGAAGAAATTGCTAACGAGAAAGAGGCTATTAATTTTTGATATATAGTATTTGTTGATAGAGTAGTCTTATTAATACTTCAACTGTTAAGAGAATAAGTAATAGTGAGTAGCTTGCCTAGGTTTAAGGCTAGAGATGGGTTATATCGACGGAGAAGAAAGTTGTGTGAAGAGGAAGAAGAGAAGAGAAGAGAGGGGAACATGGGGTTTTAAAGCTTTGAGTTGGGTCGGTGGTTTGGTCGTTCCTTTCTTGTGGACTGAAAATGAGTCGGGTGACCGCTCCTTCTCTCCTTAACCAGAGCAACACGACCAGCAAGACTTGCTTCGTCGCCATATTTTGGAAGAAAGAAAGCAGCGACGCAGAGTAATAGACCACCCAATACCTATACCTCCGGAATTTGGAGTTGGAGTTGGAATAGGTACCCTGGTCTCTGAGCCTGTCCAGTGATTTGGAAATGCAAGATAGTATCGCTTCGTTCTCGTTGACGCTCTTGATGAGCCTGGAGACTACCGGGAGGTCGTTCTTTGCTCATTGACACTTTTCTTCAATAAGACAAACACGCAAGGGCAGGCAGAAAATCATGGGAACACTCGCCCATTACTTGATGTAGCAATTCTCTCCTGCTTTCTCTTTGGTTCCTTCACATCGGCTCTCCATGAAAACCCTGGTAGGGAGGTGTAATAGAAATCCTGGCTTAGGTGCTTGCCGTGGGATCTATTCGACATAAGCCAGTACCTAGCCTCTCGCTCCATCCTTGTCAAAATTTAGACTTAGTCTCGAACTAGGGTAGGTATGGTAGGGAAAGTTGCTCTCGGGCCGGGCTTCTGTTCTCTGCTGTATGAAAATTGTACCTCTCCCCCAATAGACCTAAACACAATTTTTCCCTCAGCCAAGGTCAGTAGCTCTAGAACAGCATCTAGATACCTTCATACTTGAAATCTCAAAAAGAGAGGGAAAACGCCGATTTTTCTGCGCAAGTTATAATTGAGCCTAGAGAATCATCAATACACCCAATTTGCCGTAAAAATAACCTACCACAGAACTCCAGAGAGAGTTCCTAGTGCATTGAAGAATTAAATATCATATTTCAATTGTATGCTCCTCATGATTCATCCGCATTTCTTGACACAAATGCCAACCAAAATCTTGCCCAGATCCCAAACGCCTTCCTCACAGCGGGTATATAATAGTCCTTTCGATCAGTTCTCATCGTGTCTTCGTCTCCCAATGACCTTCTCAAATATCATGATGGCGCCCAAATATTCTCTCCCTCCAACAACCCCTCACTTCCTCCCCTTCCCTCTCGCAACAGCCTTCTTTCCCTTCCCCCTCTCCTTCGCTGCCACATTCTTAGCTTCTTCCTTCTCAATAAAATCCCGAATCATGTCATGCAAAGCATCATTCCTCCTCGTAACAAGTAGTACATCATCTGTATTAACCGTCGTTCTTCCCGCGTGTTGGGCAAAGGATTCGAGGTCTTGGGCTACATTTTCTATCCATTGTTAGCTTTATTCATGATGGATAATGGAATTGAGATTTTGTAATACTGATTTGTTCCCAAACCATTTCTGTTAGGGCGCCGATGAATTGGGGTGTTGCGCTTGTGTTTAGACGCAGGCTCTCTTCTTCGACGATTTTTCCTACTGCGAACCAGAGGGAGGCTTTGAGGCGCTGGGATGGTTAGTTGGGGGGGTTTGAGAGGGATGGGAGGGAGTTTACATCAGTTGTTTCTTCGTCCATTGGTTCTGCCATTGTGATATGAGGACTTGTTGTATCAAAGCATTGTTATACCAGCTCAAGTCGCGCCAGTCTAAAGTGCTAGAGGGAAGACGCGTTTGCCGAGCTATTCCCGGATAGTGGAGTTTCGTGGGCCCTTATCGAAGCCACTCTTTGTTTTGGTGACGGGACTTTTTTAAATCACTCATCACAACTTTCTTCTCAAACAAAACCCGGAATTCTCTTCCTTCTCTTCTCAGTCACTCTCTTTCTGTATCACCAATTTCCAAACACCTCTATATTTTAATTACAACCCCCACACCTTCTACAACCAACCGCAAACATGGACATCGACATGGACAGCATCTACGACTTCTTCGCCCACTACGGCGGCAACTTAGTCCGCAACATGATAGCCACAGTCGACGGAATGACCTACATCAAATACATCCGCCTAATCGCAATCGTCGGCGCCTACGCCCTCCTCCGACCGTACATCATTAAATTGGGCGCAAAGATGCAAACCAAGGAGCACGAGAAGGAGATTGATACCGAGGAACTCCTAGGTCCCAAGGCGAAGCTATCCCCCAATATGCTGCGAGGATATGGAGGAAAGGAGATTGAGATTGAGGAGAGCGAGAGCGAGGCGGAGGGAGATGCTACGGGTTCGAATTGGGGGAAGAAGGCGAGGAAGAGACAGCGCGCGCATGATAAGAAGCTTTTGGCGGAGGTGGAGGAGAGGAGACGACAGTTGCAGGAGGACGATGAGGATAAGGATATTGAGGAGTATCTGATTGATGGCAAGGATATTCGGGATCATCTAGTCGATTACGAGGAGGGGGTAGATGGATGGTAGGTAGAGGGAGGCTCTGTCGGTTTTGGTGGGTTTTCGGACAGGAAAGGGAAATTTTGGGCCCTCCGAAACTATGCAACTATTCCAATGACGAATAGCACAACCATTTCCAGTTCTTTTTCAACATGCGCGAGTATCGGACAATATCGCTAGAAATTTCTAGACTCCTCGCTTGACATTTTCATGCAAATGGCAGCACTTGATTTGACAACTCCTCAGAAGAGGCAGTGTCGATCACCTTTTGTGCAGGTGAGGTGAGTCTCCAGGGACAGACAAGTACTAATTCGTTGGGGCGACTTCCGGGGCTAGACACACTGCAGAGGCTAGTGAATGTATACCGAGTATGCAATGCAAAGGGAATCTTATGCAAGCCTGCGCCTCTTCTTCAGTCATATCATACGAATCCGTACTTCCACCGCTCTTTTGTGGATCTTTTACTGCTTCAATCGCTCTTCAAAAATCCAGTCTACTCGAGTGCACCACTGCTTCCAAATCCCCGTTGAGTTGTGATTGCCGATTGCCAGGCGGAGTGACGAAAGGTGGAGGTGACATTGCATCGAGAACTTCCGACGAGTTGAGGGGCAATCAGTGCCGCCGCATTTTCACCAACAGGCCTGTAGGTATTTCAACAACTGCGCAAAGTCACCAATACGAAGAAGGAAAGAACAACCCACTATTCGCCCCTCCAGAAAGTGAAAGGAGCCAGAGAATCTATTTATGATCAAGTAGTAGTTTTAGCTTGGACGTGGAAAGCCTTGGGAAGGTTTGTTCACGGTGCAAACCTTCGACCGAGTCATGGAGGGATCACAGAGACCACAACGAGACATCAATGAATTACTTACACATGGTTTCTTTACAACTTCGAGAGCAAAGAGTCCAACCAAACCAAGGTATTGGCTGCCACTGCCCTTGACCATCCTTTACCACGTCCACTAACCATTCTCTAGCTCTGACTTGCCCTCGAGACCAGCTCCTTCCTATTTATATGCCGAACATGAACCAACATACGAACGAAGTCGCAGTCGAGGCCGCAGAGAACGAGCTCCTCGACCGACGGTGGAGGATGAAGTGGTTTCTCTAGCTAGAGAAACGTCTGCGTCTTCTAGGTCACCCTCATACGACCCCCCACTACGAGGAATCATAGACCAAATACCCATCATACTCGAGGCAGAAGTTGGGAAGACTGAGGCTGCAAGGTTACAGACCGATTCTATATGCAAGGAAACAGACAGGGAGAAGAACACAGAACGGCGATTTGTTTTTGTTCCTCGATCAGAAACACAATCTTCAAATTCCTCCGAGGATGACAGCAGGCGTAGAAAGGAATCTAGGAGGAAAGATACCAACCAAGCCTCAGATGCTGGTGCCTCCAAGAGACAAGAGGAGAGGAAGAAATCTAAATCACCACCACCACCTCTGGAGAGAAAAAGGAGTAGACAGAACCTGCCTGCTCTCGAAACCAAGCTTCCCAAAAATATTCCTCCGACATACAGAAGGAGTGCTTCTTCTTTTGCAGGATCCCCCAATGGTAATGATGTTACACCAAAAGCAACAGCTGCTACCCCTAAGGCTTCGGGGGGAGAATACTTTCTATCCCCGGATATGTTGAGGAGGAAGGATAATATAAACCCACCTGTCCCTCAACATGCGTCCTTGGACAACCGAGCTGGTTCTACATCTGGCAATCGGTCACCAACTCATCCGGGAACCCCTTTATCTGACTCACGAGATTCTCGCTCTGTTGATCCCTCTCGATCTGGACGGGATACAAATGAGAGATCACCAAGACCAAAGAATTTACCTGAAGAATATGTATCTCGAAAGCTGGAAAGAGGAACCTCAAATTACTCGGAACGGCCATCTACGGGGAACTCATCAAAATCAAAACAGTCAAGGGGTTATATATATAGCAGTAGCGATGAAGACCTTGCAGATAGTGATTCCGATAGAAACACAAGGTGGAGTAAGGCGGAAGCAAGCAAGAAGAATACATTGCCGGTGACCGACTATAACCCCTCAAGATCAAATAGATCTTCATATGATAGAAAGGCATCTTCTAGGCTGAATTCGCCGAAGATATCTCCCACTCAAACACCAACAGCGGATGATCTAGAAAGAAGTCAAACCTTCCCACGACTGAACGACAGACGACCGAGCCCAAGACCCGAATCTCCATATTCAGCGGTCCAGGGAACCCCAAGAGGCGATAAACCGAATCCTTTCGATACTTATCAACCCCGACCAGTTTCACGGAATGGGTTCTCGAATGTACATGCACCACCAGTGCCAAAACACTCTACACCATACCCCACTACTTCCACAATGCCAGTTCCTATTCCCACGAGAATTGATTTGCATTCCCCAGGCGAGACTCTCAGATCGCCCTCAATCCCTCGGTACGAAGATAATAACACCCCAAAACCAGCATGGCAGCCGGGACCTTTTCAACCTCCTCAAAATTTGGAGAAACCTGTTGGTTCTTATCGTCGGTTTTCAGAGGATGTTGAGAAAGGTAGTATCGCTCCCCTTCCTGCTTGTCCTCGAATGTCACATACCCGCGGTCGCAATGATTGGTTAACTTTACCAAATTGCCCCGCATTCAACATTTGCCCGTCGTGTTTCAACTCGATAATTGCACCTACCGAATTCGGTCCCCATTTCGTTCAGGCTGCTCCGAGACCTCCAGATGCCTCAGTTCAGTGTGACTTTGGAAGCTCTCCTTGGTATCGTATAGCTTGGCTACTAACGATCAAGGAAAGAAGAAGAGACCTCCAACTTATCTACGGACTAGCCGATGTTGCCGCGACCGAAGCACCATGTCTTGGAAAGCAGGAAGGGGTCAGAAAATGGCATTCAATAATCGATCCCAGAACTGGCTCTCCAATCCATAATTTCGACGTCTGCCATAATTGCGTCAAGAGCGTAGAAACACTACTCCCAGTAATGAGAGGAGCCTTCATCCGAAACGACAAAAACGGCACTGGATCTTTCCGAATCTGCGATCTCAGTGTCGACAGCAAACGCTTCGTCCAATACTTCGACGTCCTAGAAGTCACAGCCGACCGAGCAGATCGCTACGACGAATCTCCCGACCTGCGCGACCTCGCCAGTCTCGCCCGCCGCCTCTCCCGCTTCGAGGAGTGCGAGAAAGACAAAGATCGCATTGACCGGAAATGGTACATCATCACGCAACTCCCTGAATTCACGGTCTGCGAGGAGTGTTTTGATGAAGTTGTTTGGCCTGAACTTGATGAGCGGAAGGCTATCCCGCTGCTCTTTCAGAAGAATATGGTGAGGTTGCCGAAGGCGAGTTGTCAGCTTTACTCGGCGAAGATGAGGGGGATTTTTCGCATTGCGGTTGATGGGGATGACTTTAAGTTCTTGGCTAGTAAGGTGAGGGAGAGGAGGACTGTGGAGGCGGCTTATAAGGCGAATGTTGGGGAGGTTAAGAGGGGGGCTGTGTTGAATCCTGCGGCTGCGAACCAGGAGTTGAGGAGGCTTGAGGATGAGTGGAGGAGGTGGGAATGAGAATTTCAAAGAAAAACTGCTTACGGGTATTTGGGGATAGGTTTAAGGGGGTGTGGTGTGTTATATAGATTTGGGTTTATGTGGATGATGATATTGATGAGAGGCATGATCTTACGAGAATGAATATTACGATGTTTTTTTTTTTGGTATGCCCCTCCCGGGTCCTCTGTAGTTTGCTTTTGCATCCTTGTGCTGTTGCGTCCTTGTCAGTTGGGTCTGGTGCTCGTTCGAATTGACCATGTGTTTGTTGGATTACACGGGAGGCGCGAATCCTGTCAAGGCTATAAATATGAAGAATTTGTTTGAGGCCAGGGCAAAGAAATGCCCAAAGTCTGAACTCGTGGCTGGTGGTTATAGGTATGTGCGGTTCTCTGCTGTTCTTTAATTCCAACTCCTTCACGATGTACTCTCTTCATTCCCACTCAAATCTATCCCTAAAAGATGACATCGTCTCACAATCACTGACAAGGCCTACCGCAGCCAAGGGAGTAGCTGTGATTCAGCGCGCCATCGAACACCTAAGCCAGGCAGTTAAAGGCAAGATCGTAGGAGTCGTCACCTACTGAGATACTCAAGATCAGCAAGACTAAGGACGAATTCCCAAAATCCCCCCCCTCTCACCCCCCCCCCCAAAGAAGTTGCTCATTCGGTGCAACAATGAAGATGCCGTTTGTAATGGCACCCTTTTGATTACAGCCGCGCAGTTAGATTATATGAAGCGTGTCCCGGGAGATGTTGCCTTTTTGACTAAGGAGTCACAGGCAGCTAACTGGTGGTGTCAAGGTCGCCTGAGTTTGGAGGGTTGCATTTTGAAGGAGGTTCTGATGAAAGCCAGCTTTGTACGTTGTGGAAATCCTTTCCTTGGGATATTTTGTCTCTATCTGGAGATGGTTTGACGTGTGCTAGAGGTCCGTTGATGTATATTGCTTTTGTAATCATACGTGGTCAAAGTTCTTTTTGAATTTGTTTTGGCTCAATGACGGGGGACTTTGCGAGGCTGAAGGAGTGATTTAACGATTGTTGATTTTCTCTTTTACTGTGGTTGGTTTCTGACCGAGCTTTCATTGAGGATATTTCTAAACGGATTTGGGTAGGGGTATGGAGATAGATTGTGGGGTGAGGTGTGTTTATATTGATTGGAACAGGATTTTGAACATCAAATACATCTTCAATGTGGTCGACTGATACACCAATGTGCTGAAAGGATATCACGAAACACCTCACTTTATCCAAGCGTCAAAATGTAAAGCACACTGTTTTGCAAACTCGTATTAAAATTCTAAATAAATATACATTTGACTACCTACCCCTCAACATTTTGAGAAAAGAAAGCCTGAATGACCGAAATTCTGCTACAAGCACCGAACGAATCGCCTAGCCACATGACTTTAGTCACATTAGGACTGCTTGAAGGGAAATAAGATTGCCACCATTTGGATCTCCATTTCCTGAAGTCGGTAATCCAAAGACGTCCAGGTGTAGTTATAGTAGGTTGGCATATTTCTAAAAGTGTACCATAGTTTGGAACCGTGATAGGCACCGCTAGTTTGATTGAGAGGTGAGTGAGTCCAGAAGTAAACAAATACGTCGTTGGTCGCTCCCCCTGCATGCCAGTCTGATGCCCATCCCTAGGTGGAAACAGGATTTATGTCCTGACCGAATGCTGTGTTTTGAAAATGCCGACCAAACAAGAGCAAACAACGCTATGATAACCCTTCGTACCTGTTGCATCAAATTTTTCCCGGCCGTGGACCCGTATGGAGGTAAATCCAAATGTATCGCCATGTAGATTCAAGAAATTAAGGTTAAAGCACAACTTGATAAAATATCTACAGTGAGTCGCTGATTTGTAAAAAGGGTTTATTTCCGAGCGCTGCGGAAATCGCGGATTCGACAGTCATCTCGATTGCTGCTGCAAAGAACGTGGCGAGAGTCCAGAGACTCTAATGTAACGAGATTGGAAAAGAAAACGGTTTTTGGAAACATGGGGTTTAGAAGAGATGAGGCTGAGAAGAAATCTAGGTGGCTGCTCCATGGTTGTTTTCCTTGGAAGGCGAGGCTGATTGGATGGGCTTATTGCAATTTGCATGGTGACGATAACTGGAGCATGTAGATTTTCAGCTTGCCAATCAATTATCGCAATGAGGCACGAATTAGGTGGTTTCGTCCATGTGAAGATTGATTTCGCTGACCCCTAAACTATCGTTACTTTCTGAAGTTGTACCGCAGTAAGACTGTTGAGTTTGCAAAAAATAGACCAACATAACCAGATATTTAGAGAGCTATTGAACCAAAACAAAGGCGACTGATATTTTTTGCCTTCTTTTCTATTCTTTTCTGTTAATCAACCGGATCTGATTAACAATCCGGTTGATTAACAGTCCTTTGATCTGCAAAAACCTACAGTCACGTGACTAACCAGGAAGTCATCTGCTTGAAGACTAGGGCTAGGGCAGCGAAATGTGCGCCATGTGATTCAACTGACGTCATTATTTGAAGAGGCATATCTCTTCGCCTTGTAGAGATCCTGCTATATTTTTTTTTAGAAAGATCCAGTGTCTTTTAGTGTAGCCCAGTTCATCGTTTTAAAAAGGGGCCGAACTTATGATTGGTTCGGTTGTTAGAACTTAGGCGAATAAACAAACACCTTGAGACTGAACTCATCAACAATGTTTGGAAAGAGACTACTAATTCACGCTGCTTATTTACTTGAGTGATTAATAGCCCTACGCCATATACAATTCTTTCAAGCTTTATGAGCTATTTTGGAATCACCTTCAAGAAAGTGACAAAGAAGATTAATAGGTTCTTGAGCATTCTGTTTGTATTGTTGGAACTGTGCTCTTTTGCGGTCTGCATCAATACTCGAAGCTTGTACTATCGATTGACGGCAAAGAGTATGGAGAGTATTGGCTATTCTACATCGCAGATACTTGAACTCTCTGCTCGGGTTTCTGATCAGCCCTCTAGCCCTCTAGCCCTTCTAATCATGATAATCGCTATCTGGCTCCCCAATAACAGATTCATCATCCAAAGTCTCCACATCTGAGGTTTTGTTCCTCAGAATTTCATTCAAAAGTTCTAGTGATTTGCCCTGTTCAGATTCCGACTCGCTATCCGAAGACGGAGGCTCGAGTCGCGGAGGGCTTCGCGGAGGAAGGGGAACATTATGCTGCACTCTCCAATCCTTCCGGTATTCATCAAAAGCATCCCGAATACGCGTATCTCCTATTCCGATAAAAGTTATCTCACCCCCTGGCCCCACCGCATCACCTTCCTTTACCGGCGGGCTCTCAGCAGAAATGCTCATAGTCGTTGGCAGTTTGCCGTCACTTCGGATAATGATTTCGGTAGGGGGAAGTTCTGAAAGGATATTCCGAGCTACTGCATCTCTTCTCAACATTTTAAGAAAAGCGTCGAAAGCCATGATGTAGGAAAAGATATTGTCTTCGCCCATGCCGGTTTCGTATTCGCGCTTGAATTCTTGGACGAAGAACTTTTCGTGTTGGCTGAGGTGGGGTGAATCGAGGAGGAGTTGGAGGGTGGTGAGAGGTGGGGTTTCGAGCTCTAATTGGGATTCGAAGACGCCGTTTTTGAAGTCGTGGGTGTGGAGTTCTCTGAAGAGTTCCAAGCAGAGACTGGATTCTGGAGTTTCGATGATGTACAGTGTAGGGTTTGGTGGCTCGGCTGCGGTTTCATTCGTGGCGTGTTGGAGCCTGTATTGGGGTGTGCCCGGGGGATAGTCCTTGCGCGGAAGTTCGAGTTTGCTTGGTCCTCGGATGGGCTTTCTGCGGTCTCGTTCTCGCATTTTGTGGATAGGGGAAGCCAAAGCTGCAGTTTGTCAGTGTTGCTATGGAAATATACCTCTTTCTTGTCACTTACAGTGGCTCGCAGTTGTTGGGGTGGCAAGATCGGTGTGGTGTGAACGGGGAAGTTGAAAATTTGTCCAAGCGGGGGGTTTATATGGCAAGAAAGCTGAGGCCACGAGACCTTCTTCGCTTGCCTTCATGAGAGCCATTTGATTAGCAGTGAATTAAATGGATGGGCAAATCCCGGCTCAACGGTGCTTACTCAACCGCGTACTCCTCTCCTTTCTTACAAAATACACCTTCAAGTCTACAAGGAATTTCACAAAAGCAAGGTCCATTTCAATTGGGGTTTTGGCCAGATTTGTGTTGTTCTCACTGCAACTAAGGTCACCATATTATGCAATAGTCTCCCTTTTGAAAATTAAGAATAAGCACTCTATGTTTCTGAAGGAGCTTCCAGAAAATACCCCCCCCCCCCCCCCCC